>QXTE01000073.1:2627355-2682877 GCA_003942145.1 Platysternon megacephalum
CTGTATAAAGCTTATACAGGGTAAAACGGATTTATCTGGGTTTAGACCCCATTGGGAATTGGGCATCTGAGTGTTAAAGGCAAGCAGACTTCTGTGAGCTGTTCTCAGGTAAACCTGCAGCTGGTTATTCAGACTCCTGGGTCTGTGTCTGGAGCAGACGGGCGTGTCTGGCTTCAGCAGCAAGACGGGCGTGCTGAAAACACTGAGCTGGCAGGGGAGAATAGAAACAGAGGTAGCCTTTGCACATCAGCTGGCAGCTCCCAAGTGGGTTTCTGTGAACCAACCCGTCACAATATTATCAACTATAATTGGTTAATAACATAGTAAAAGCATCCTGATTGGCAGGGATGCTGGAACAATTTGTATAGTGGAGTGTGGGGGGCTGAGAGTCATTGAACCCAACTGTAAACTCTGTGTATGATGGAAACCACTTCAAGCCAAGGGGTGTGGCAGCATCCCCAACACACCTACTTCCAGCACTTATGCGGATTGGTTAATAACTTAGATTGGTTAATAATTAAATCACACCGTGTTTTAATATCATGTGCTTCAAAGAGCCGCAGGAGACACATTAAAGAGCCACTTGCGGCTCGTTAGCTGCAGTCTGAGTATCACTGGTTTAATGTATAAAAATCAATACTTTGGGATTGTAAACAGGAACAGGGGATGTGGCTACAGGGTAATAAATGGCCTTTCACCTCTGGAGATTTGGTTTCCAATCTGTCCTTTGTCACACTGAACCCTAGATTTTCAACTGAATATCAAAAACCCACCAAAATACACATCAAATCTCTCTTGAGTTGAGAGGTCTCCCTTCCATGCCACAGCAACTATGCTGTTGAAGGGCCAGCTACAGAATAAGGGGGGATTGGATAGCTGCTTTCAACTACCTGAAAGGGGGTTCCAAAGAGGATGGATCTAGACTGTTCTCAGTGGTACCAGATGACAGAACAAGGAGTAATGGTCTCAAGTTGCAGTGGGGGAGGTTTAGATTGGATATTAGGAAAAACTTTTTCACTAGGAGGGTGGTGAAGCACTGGAATGGGTTACCTAGGGAGGTGGTAGAATCTCTTTCCTGAGAGGTTTTTAAGGTCAGGCTTGACAAAGCCCTGGCTGGGATGATTTAGTTGGGAATTGGTCCTGCTTTGAGCAGGGGGTTGGACTAGATGACCTCCTGAGATCCCTTCCAACCCTAATCTTCTATGATTCTATGATTCTATGTGGTCCGAGTTGTGTAAGGGAATTTGCCCTACACTTCTCTTCACTGTCTGTCACTTTCACAAATACTAAGATTCACTACATAAGCATTGTGTCAGTCCCAACAGGGTTTGCTCATCAACAGATCAAATATTTCTGCAACATCTCAGCAGTTGAAGATGAGCTGGGTTTCTAGAGTGGGCTGATTCCTTGCTGGGATACAAATGAGTTGACCCAGACCCAGTGTTCTGTTTTCCTACTCTTTGTTTTAATCTATGCTGTCAACAATTCGGCTTACACAGCTGGTGTAAATTGGCCTAGCTCTATGAAGCCCATGAAACAACAGTGATTTGCAGGAGCTGAGGCTCTATCCCCTAGTAACTAAAATGCTAAATAACATTGGCTTCCATATGCACGCTGATAAGAAAAAGACTTACAGCAAGAATGTGAAATCATCATAACTAAGAACAGATATTGCATTGAGGAAAGCAAAAAAAACCCCACACACTCCTCAGCCATTTCAGTCAGTTATAACAACAGTGCGGACCCCATCTCTTTCACACATACATGGGCTGTACTTGGTTCTTACCCGTGTCATCTTTATTTCCATAAAGAATGATGAAGACATTGGCATCTGTCCCAGAATTCTTCTTGTCCCTGGTTTTCACTTTCACAGTATAAGTAGTTGATTTAGCTGTCAAAAAGCATTTCTTAATTTGAGAGTGTGAACACTGAGCAGCTATTAATTCTATTTCTTCTTGTTTCATTGCACGTGTTATTTATTTATTTTTGGACAGTCAGATTGTATTCCTAAAGCTCTGACAGTAATTCCTGTCGCTTGTACTGATATTTGCTAGAGTGAAACAGGACTGTTGGGCTGCAGGATCCGCGACCGCTCTTCATTCAGTAATGCTTTCTCCATCTTTACCGAAGAGAGAGCTGTTCAGACTTCCCATTTCTTTCCTGGGAGTCTCACATGCTTCTCAGATTTGTTTCCTTCTGCAATCTACAATAACATTTCATTTACAGCACCAGATTTTATATATGCAGACAGCCCTTCACTATACCAGATTTGCATAGTTTTCCACAACACCATCATCTGAAAAGTGTGGCAAACTCTTAAGAACTGTGGAAATTCCTAGAAGTTGTCTCCACAACACTACAAAATAATAAGCCAAGATTGTCAAAAATGGGTGCTTAAAGTTAGACTCATCAATCCATATTTAGGCACCCAAAGGAGTGTCCTGATTTTCAAAAGTGCTGAGCAGCCAGAAGCTCCCACTGAAGTCAATGGGAGCTGCTGGGTGCTCAACATTTTTGAAAATTAGCCCACTTATTCGGCTGTATAAATATGGATGCAGGCGCTTAGCTTAAGGCTCTCAACTCCCATTGGAGTCAGTGGAAGTCGAGGACACTCATCACCTTGCAGGATCAGGCCCCATGATTGCGTCATTATTCAGTTGTTGGCATGGGCAATCAAGCACATTGGATACAAGGTAGTTTCAGGAAGATAAACATAAGCAGAGCTGGCACTAGGCATAAGCAGACCAAGCAATTGCATAGGTCCCCAAGCTGCTCAAGGGGGCCCCTTATTTGCTTTTTTAGTATATGTTGTGTGTCTGGGGGGAAAATATTCTTGCTTACGGCCCCCAATGGGCTAGCACCACCTCTGATCATAAGACAGCAGGGTGCTGAATGAAAAAAAGATAAATCTTCAGGTTCCTTCCCTTGATAGCAACAAGTCTCTGGTTTTAGTCACTGACACCTGGTCAGTTTCATATCCAAACTTGTACCGGTTGCTAACTAATTAGGCCCGAATAAAGACTGGGAGTGGCCGGGTCACTACAAAAAATAATTTTCCCTCTGTTGATACTCATGCCTTCTTGTCAACAGTTGGGAATGGGCCACATCCACCTTGATTGAATTGGCCTCGTTAGCACTACAAAAAGTACACCTCTACCCTGATATAACGCTGTCCTCGGGAGACAAAAAATCTTACCGCGTTATAGGTGAAACCGCATTATATCGAACTTGCTTTGATCCACCAGAGTGTGCAGCCCCGCCCACCCGGAGCACTGCTTTACCGCGTTATATCCGAATTTGTGTTATATCGGGTGGCATTATATCAGGGTAGAGGTGTAATTTCCCCTCTGTTGATATTCACCCCTTCTTGTCAACTGTTGGAAATGGGCCACATCCACTCTAATTGAATTGGCCTTGTTAGCACTGACCCCCCCCCCCTCCCCAGGAAAGGGGGTGAAGGGACTTGGGGGGATATTTTGGGGAATTAGGAACTCCAAGTGGTCCTTTTCATGAATCTTTGTCTAACTCACTTGGTGGTGGCAGCAATACCGTCCAAGGACAAGGAAAGGATTTGTGCCTTGGGGAAGTTTTTACCTAAGCTGGTAGAAATAAGCTTAGGGGGTCTTTGATGCGGGTCCCCACATCTATACCCCAGAGTTCAGAGTGGGGAGGGAACCCTGACAATCCAGGAGGGGACTTTTTCATGGCCTAACCAATACTCTAATTGATAGTGGTCTTAGAGCTATTAATAACTTGTCTTCCTTTTACTTATTGAAAGAAACACAAGACTGATGTAAACCTTTCTGTTCCAGGCCCAGAGATGCAAGAGATTGATGATCATTGTCCGAATCTTTCTTTATAAATGCTTCATCCACTGGGACCAGCTCCCTGGCAATCTGACCATCATCTTCCTCACCTGCCAACCACCGCTGGCATGGGAAATAATACCTGCAAGAATAACAGTGGCACACAGCACTCACACAGAGCACTTCACAGACATGAACAGCAGTAATTAGCAAAGATGAGAGGCTCGTTAACAAAGAGTAACAGCACTCAAAGCTGATAAGCATAAATGTGTCTCCTTCCTTGTCTTTTGTTCCCTTTGTGTGGACTTATCCATGCCTGGCAATTGATGCCTGCTGATAGGTACTGAGTGTCAAGCTGTCAGTCCCGCCTGGCTCATTTCATTTGGAGGCCCAGAAGCAGATAAATAACCTAAGGGTTAATGATAGTCTCACAGCAAAATATACTTTATATTTACAAACAACGGAACGAGTCTTGAGGTCCTCACTCAGGTTCCAAACCAGCAAAGGACATGGACATGCTTAACTTTTAACATGGGAGTAGCCCCACTAAAGTCAATGGAACTATTCACATGCTTGACGTTGAGCACATGCTTAAGCATTCCGATGGATTGGGGGCTCAAGTTTTATTCAGTCTGCTCCCTCTCAAGTTACTGGGAATTTGCCTGGGTCAGGACGTTTGGATTTAGCCCATTGGTTTATTTCTCCCCACCCACCCCCCAATATATGTATAGAGCAAACCAAGTGCTGGGTCACAAGCTTCCAGAGTCCAGGCTATAGGAGGGAACCCATACCATAGGTCAAGGACTCTGCAACAGGAATTTCCTTCAAGCGGAGTGTGTTCCTCCTGGAAGAAATGGTCGATTCTGCTTCCAAACTTCACTGGCCCCTGAGTTCCACTTTGATCCCAGAAGATCTCAGGGGATTTTCCAGAGCCCAAAGCTATCAGTATTGAACACTGCTGCCTCATTACTGGCTCCCAGTGAGTTTGACACCATTAGAGCTGGGCTCCCAGAGTTACTCGCGCTGGTAACTTACCCAGGAGCTCTCGTGAAGGGAGGTTATAGAAACACAGATGGGAGCTGTAGTGCCTTTTGAGACGACTTCTGGATGGGTAATGACAGTGGGACCGATATGCATCCTGAACACACATCTTTATACCCTCTTCCTACCCCTTGCACAGAGCCAGGGGTCCTCTGCACACACGTCTGAGAGAGCCATCCCCACATCCAACAGCACCATTATTTTAGCATTCTAAGAGGATCATCCAGTCTGGATTCATGACACATGTAACAAAATCACTATGTTCTTTGTATTTCTAAGGCTTTATATTTATTTGACCGGAAGTATGAATCCCATGCGTCCGATCACATGAATGGAGTGCAGCAATCTGCTCACCTAGTGTTGTCCTTGAGATCAACAATCTCCACTCTGTCCAGGAACCAGGCTGGGTTGCCGCTGGAGTTGTCATGACGAATCCGCAGTTTCTTCAGTACTCCCAGATCAATGGCTTTGATGGTGAATATATCTTCCTGCAAAAGCAGAAACAGAGGCAGACTGGTGTTTCACACCCAAGCCTACAGGGAGTCAGTGCCCTGGACAGGGTATTTTTTCCATTAAAAAAAAAGTGAAAACTCTCTTGTGCTTTCTCAGATATTAAAATCATATTATCAGCAGCTTTAATCTGTCTCTCCTAACTCTCAGTCTTTCCAGAGTCCTTATCTCTTGTTGGAATCCACTTTGCAATGAAGCATCTGAAACCAGATGTAAAGGCCCTTTAAGTCCATGGAAAGACTCCTCGGGACTTCAATATGCTTTGGTTGAAGCTACTGAAGAAGTTCTCCCTTTGTCATTTGCAGCGTCCATAAAGTTTACCCACTAACAACAATAACAATTTGACAATACAGCCCTTATCGTCATGCTATTTAGAAACCTTAATGCAATTAGCTTGTTGATAGACTTTGGGCTTTCTCGACTACCAAAAGCATAAGATGTTACGTCTCTTTCTTAGAATTCCTCCCACTTAAAGAATGATGCTCAGATTATAATGTTATTAGATCTGATCTAATAATTCATAATAAACAGATTACGTGGCAAATTTAGCCTCTTTGCTTGTTGCAAGTTGCCTGCAAGCAGCTTACCATTTTCTCAGTTTTTTCATTATTCAAAATTATTCTCTGAATAATTCCTACTAATAACAGTTGCTCTGTTGATTGCAAACCACACTGTTTTAATTATAACTGGACAGATAGGTCACATGATATTTTTTTGCTCCGTGATCAGATGAGTGTAACTTTTAGGATCAATTTTCCAATACAAATACTCAGACATTCAAAATTAATTCTGACAAATATTATCTAATATCCGTTTAAAATTTGCAGTTTCCAAACATTTCTGCCAGTAAATGACATCACCAGAACACTTGCAGGAATCCAACCATAAAAGAGGCACAAACCCAGGTGAAGCAAATCCAGTTTTTCATTCAAGTGAATATTCACTGAAATAGATATTGAGGTGTTTCCCAGCTCTATTTGTTTAAGAGAGAAAACCAGATGTCCAAACTTTTAATTCAAAGAAGAGCCTGAGGTTTACTGAGAAGATGTAGCAATGAAGGACCAGCAGCTTGTGTTCAAGGACAGAGGATCATACCTGCCTTTCGCTTGCTTGAGTGACTAATTAATGCCTTACCTGGCCCTTCTCAAACTTGTTCAGGTGGTTGGACCTTTTCAGCTGGCGCTCACCAGTGTCCCCTCCTCCTTCGCCATAGATGCTCAAGAAGACATTAGCATCAGTCCCAGCACCCCACACATTCCCAGTGATGACATGGACCTCATAGGTGTTCTCTGTAAGTGAAGTTGCACAGAAGAGATGACATAGGAACATAAGAACTGTCATGCTGGATCAGACCAGTGGTCCATTATAACAACATGCTGGCCTATAAGCACAGGCATGGCCAGCCCGATTAAGATGAGGTTTGTTCTGAGTTGTGGTCCAGACAGGGCACACGATGGAGAGGGATCAGGTGACTGTCATGTGACTGCTTGCCAGAAACTATATAAAGGAATGCTTCTGGATCATTCTAGAGGAGGTAAGTCCCTCCATGGAAGCTGTCTGTAGGCCAGGAGAGCAAGGAAGAATGGTGTGTCCTCTGCCCTCTTAGCTTGGCTGGGACCAAGTGTTCTGAGTTGTTTACTCTTTTTTCCAATCCTTTTGTGATAATAAAGCCAGCTCTGAGGAAAGGGCCTTGAACTGAACTCTTACTTGGGCTTTATTTTAACCTTCCCTAGCCAGGTTATTTGCTCACCAACTTATGTAACGCCGACAGACTCCGGTGGGCAGGATTGAACCTGGGACTCCTGCAGCTAAATGCGAGCCTCTACTGTATGAGCTAAAAGCCATATGGCTGGTAGCTACGGCTGTAGAGCAGACTCATTAATCTCTCTCTCCAAGTGGTCTCAGTGCCACTAGATGGGACAGAGCATCACATCCAGCAGGTGTGTGGGTTACACTCATCTAGTCTAATATTCAGTCTCCAACAGCGGTCAACACTAGATGCTTCAGAGGAAGTTTCAAGAAACCCCTACTGGACCACTGTGGAATAACCCAGCCATTTAGGACGTTTCTTCCAAACCCCACGTTTGCTTCTGCTGTGAAGCATGAGGATTTAGATCTTATTTTTTACCCTATCTATTGTAATGTCGTACATTCTTGTTAGCCATATAAATGCTGAAGCTGGGTTTTTTAAACCTCCTAAGCCCTTAGCCTCAATGATATCTTGTAGCAGTAAGCTCCACAGGCTAATTACATGCTTACTCCTGGGGGAATTCTGTGCCACTGTGCACGCACAGAATTCATTCAGATTTTTTTTTCTCCGCAGAATATAGATTCTGCTGGAGAGGTGCTGCAATTATACATTTCGCCGGCCAGGGGCTGCTGTGGCACCAGAAGAGAGGGCAGCCAGAGGGCGGAGAGGTTGGGGAAGAGGCTGTGTTCCTCACAGTAGAGCCAGGTGAGGAGGCACAGGATGGACAGAGTGGGGCACCCGGGGCTACAGGAGGGTAACAGACTGGGGTTCAGAAGGGCTAGTGGGAGGGACAGACAGGAGCTAGTGGGGTGACAGCATTGAGCCATGAACTGAATGGGAGGGGGGCTGCAGGACTGCATGAGTTTGGGGGAGAGGGGCTGCAGGGTCACATGTGGATGCAGGAGGAGGACTGCAGGGCCATATGGGGTCTAGGGGCAGGAGGGTGAAGGGATACATGGGGATAAGGATAGATGTGACCAACTGAATGGGAGTGGCTAGGGGTCAGCCAGGGTCTGCATGGGGGAGGCTCTCCAGCTCCCTAACAATCCCTCCCCCACACAAAAAAAATCCTGTCCCATACTTCTCCCACCCACACCCACCCTCTCCCTCTCCCTCAGCTCTTTCATTACCCCTGACTCCCCCAAGCCTTTGCACTACTTCTGAGGGGTGCAGGAAATACATTTCTGTATTGTAGTTTAAATGAATTACTCAACGTTCTGTATGAATATGCCTAGTAAAGAATCTATTTGTCAAACAAACATTTCCTGAATCTTTTTTTTGTTGCCTGTATTGTTACAGACATACTTGCTGAGAGGTATTTTGAAAGAAATTACCAAAATAATTGAAACGGATGTAATTATATTGTGTTATTTTGACAAATAAAATATGCAGAATTTTAAAATATTGTGTGCAGAATTTTTTGGTGCAGAATTTTTAATTTTTGGCACAGAATTCCCCTAGAAGTACATGCGGTGTGAAAAGTATTTGTTTTTCTCGTTGTTAATTTTGCTGTTTTTCCATTTCACTGGGAGTGGGGATGGTGTAGCAGCCTGGCAGAAGCACAGTCTTTGAGCTATCCTGAGTGCACAAGCGGGTAGAGATGAGGGGGTATATACGACTTTATGGCATTTCCAGACTTTTGAGTGCTTAACTGTGTACTGCTCTCTTAATGTAATTTTTTTTATTGATTATGAGATGCTTAGGGACACATATTTACTGCTGAAGTTTACCCTCAAGTCCAGATCCATCCTCGGGTATCAGCTCCACAACCAGCTCCTTATCCCCTTCATCTGTAGCCAACCAGCGGTGAGCCACGAACTTACAGACTTCCATCACTTCTTCTGGCTGGGAGTCCTCCTCCTCTTCCTCACTGGATTTCTTCTTCTTCTTCTTCTTTTTCTTCTTATCTGTCTCCTTCACCTTCATTACCATCCATTTAAGTGTGACACTTTCCAGGAACCAGCCATCCCCAATGCCCTTCCCATCATGGCCAATTCGGAGCTTGTAGATCTTGCCAACATCTGCAGCCTCTATCTGCCACCAAAGAAAAGTTTAAGGCCCGAGAGAACATGAAATGTCTTCTCTTCACAAATAACCAATGACAGTGCTTAAAACTCAACATGGACCATTACAGCCAAAGCTATTACCTGACTATTACCTTGACTGTGAGATGTGACAGGTCATTCCCTGCCCCACTCCCCAGTTTCAGCTGGATTGAGGGTTCTTTTTCACTTCCTGTTCTAAATTACTGTGTAGTGCACTTCCACCAAATATCATCTAAACTGACCGAGTGACTTGCACAAGGTCATACAGAACATCTGTGGCAGAGACACTCGAACTAAGATCTACTGGGTACCAGTCCTGCCTCTCCTGCTCTCACCAACACTGTCGCTGTGCCTTAAATTATTGGGCTGACTATTGTATTCATCTCTATCAGTCTGCAAGCTTCTTGAGGTGTGGACCTTGCCCTGTTTTTTTTTTGGTGGGGGGGGGGTGTTAGGTGATCGGTAAAATGCTGTATATACATATGGTGCTCCTTAAATAAATATTAGCGATGCAATACGGTAAATCAAAGTGGAAAACTGTTCTAGTGGTGAGGACACTGACCTAGCATTCAATTCCTACCTCTGCCCCAAATTTCCTGTATGACCTTGGGCAAGTAATTTAATCTATACTGTGCCTCAGTTCCCCATAACAGTTCCCTACCTTACAGGGATGCTGCGATGGCAAACTCCATTAAGATTGTACCATCCTCAGACACTACAGTGATGGAGGCTATACAGGGAGGAGCAGGAGTAGGTCTCTCTAGTCAGTAAAGCAGATATGAAGAATGGGCACCTCATTGTTTTAGACTATTTGCCCAGATTATTTAATAACTTGCCCCACTAGAACAGGGTTTCTCAGCCTGGGAGTTGTGACCCAAAATTGGGTGACCAGAATGTGTCAAAACCTTGCAGGGCTGGCTGGGCTCAGCTCCCACTCCGGATGTTGCGACCTGGTGCACGGGGTCACAGCACTGCTCAAGTTTCGCACAGTCACCCCTTTGTCATGAAGACGAGGGGCCGACCAGGACAAATTTGAGCGAATGGGATTGCGATCTCCTGCACCAGGTCGTAATTCCACTCACACAAATTTGGCCTGGCTGGCCACCTGTCAGGAAGAGGGGGCCAGATCTGAACAGAGCTGCAACTGCAGAGGTTGTAACACCCAGTGTGGGAAGACGAACACAGTGAGCTTCACGGGACAGGAGCTGGGAGGGAGTGGTTGGTGTCTGTTTGCGTTGGACGCAGCAGATCACTCTGGGATATGCCGGGGGGCAGGGATTTTGAGGATCCTTGCTGCTCCCCCTGACCTGCCCCTTCTTCCCACAGGCATGGGGAAGAGCAACTTGCTGCTTTGGGTCACAAATAACACATTCTCCAGTAAGTACTGGTCCCCCGATATATGTCCCCCCCACAGCTGGGCAAACACCCCCTCTGTCATACCACCCATCTTGACCCCCAGATATTTCCCCACTGCACCCCTGGCCCCTTCTGCCCCAAACCACCCCATTTTACCCCCACAATCCCAAATCCTCATCACCCCTCTACCCCCACGGGGCTGTGTGTTTTTTGAGGGTGTTTTGGCTCTCTGTCCCTCCCCTGGCCACCTCTGCCTCCATAGCCTTCCCTCAGCCCCCATTTCCTTCCTTACTACACTGCCAGGACCTCAATCTCCCCATTTCACCTCCAGGCCCCCAAATTCCCCCCCCCACACACACTTCACCTTCTGTCCCCCATGGGCCATATTGGGGAGCTGTATTTTGGGGGGGGTCTCAGTTTGCCAATCCTCCCCCCAGTGGCCCGCGGAGTTCACATCTGGTTGATCATATCTCAAAATCTTAAGCTCCAAGCTCTGCCACCCCTGGATGGACCTCTGCAGAGAGGTGTGAGGGCATCGGATCTGGGGTGTCTTGGGGATCTCTGGGTTACGACAGGCCATCAAGGTTTATAAATGGGTCATGAGCCCAAAAAGTCTGAGAACCACTGCATTAGAAAGTGTTTCTCAGCATGGTGGCCCCATAACCAATGACACTTTTAGTTATGGTGGGTTTTTGTGTTGATATGTAGTTTATATGCTATGAACCCTGTGAATATTTTCTTTTTCAGGCTTTAATTTGTCATTTTAGTATAGAAGACTTCAGCCTAGAAGCATTTTTATCAGATTAAAACAATAATCAATTGCAAAAGAGATGTTTATCAGGAAACTGAAATCGATCCACCTATCCCAGCACAGAGAAAAGTGTCTCTCTTTTCCCAGCTCATGTGCATCCAGCATTCCCTGTCTGTAGCTGATAGCATTGTCTCATTAACATGTAGCTCATACAGTCTTATTCTTTCCCATATCTTCCTGTAAATATTAATATTGGGAAAGATAAAGATCCTTAATCTCCTAATGCTTCAAACTTCTACCTTGTGTACTTGGAAAACTGCAGAAAATGGGTAACACATTAAACTTAAGGCTTCCAAATTGTGTAAGCATTTAATAGGAAACAATCATGGCTATGTAAATAGAGTGATCTACATAGAAGTTTTATAAAAATGTGTAAGATTTAATATGTCAGGGGAAGCTCATTTACTTTAAAAACAGATGAATGTACAGCTGGTATTTGAAATGTTATAACAAATTATATATGCAGTGTTGTTGTAGCTGTGTTGGTCCCAGGATATTAGAGAGACAAGGTGGGTAAGGTAATATCTTTTATAGGACCAACTTCTGCTGCTGAGAGACAAGCTTTTGAGCTTACACAGAGTTCTTCTTCTGGTCTGGGGAACGAACTCAGAATGTTACAGACAGAATGTTTAGTTTAAGTAGTTAACCCGTGAAATATGTTAACCTGAAGAAGAACTCTGTATAGCTCAAAAGCCTGTCTCTTTCACCAGCAGAAGTTGGTCTTATAAAAGATATTACCTCATCGCCCTTGTCTCTATAACAAACGATAAGTACACCTCTACCCCGATATAACGCGACCCGATATAACACGAATTCGGATATAACGCGGTAAAGCAGTGCTCCGGGGGGGCGGTGCTGCGCACTCTGGCAGATCAAAGCAAGTTCGATATAACGCGGTTTCACCTATAACACGGTAAGATTTTTTGGCTCCCAAGGACAGCGTTATATCGGGGTAGAGGTGTATTTATAAAGTGCTGGTCATTCAAGGACCTCCAAACACTCAAAGAAGTTGTCCCTGTTTTGCAGATGAAGAAACGGAGGCCGAGAGAGGTTAACGGAGCCATGCAAACGCACAAAGCAAGGCAGTGGCAGACCCCAGAAAGGAATGCATATCTCTATCTTACGGGGGCAGTGTGACCTAGTGGATAGAGCACTGGCCTCAGACCCAGGACACCTGGGTTCTATTTCCAGCTCTGCCACTGGGTGACCTAAGGAAATCACTTTAACCTCTCTGTGCCTACATCTCCCCATCGGTAACATGGGGATAATGACACCAACCTTTATAAAGTGCTCTGAGATCTACTGAGGAAAAGTACTAGGCATAATGTGACAATGGTAAAGAATCACTGAACAAGTCAGTTTCTCAACACTTAACAGGGAACTTTATTAGAACAAAGCAAACATTTTATCCCTCACTCTGCTTCATGATAGGACTTGTGCCTAGACCCTTCCCCACCTACCCCTCCCTTCTGCCAAGCTTCCTTCAATAGACTTAAAGAGACAGCACACACATCGGCCTATTCCTGACTGATCTCCTTGCACTATCCAGTGGACCATGCTGCCTCCCTCTTATGAGAGGCGTAAAGAAGTCATTAATTATCCATCTCATTCAAGCTAGACCCAGGACTTCCTAAGTGTTCTTATTTACTTCCTTTAAAAAGTGTTAGCCCTCCATTGCATGGCCTGTTTCAGGACTGCACTGAATTGCTGCCTTGTGCTCAGAATAGCACAGGGGCTGTGACTGAGTTGCTTTCACCTACTATGGACGGTGCCCCACTGTGTCAGCACCCCCTTTGGCCAGACAGGGCACTGCACAGAGTCTGCTCAGACCAACGAGGTGGTCAGTCCGCCCTTCTTGTCTGAATCTCTATCGACCTATTCTAGAGGCAAGGACATTAATTTTGTCCCACTGGAGCGTACCTGCCCCCTTCCCCTCATGTTTGGCAAAGGTTATCTGGTCCTTGTCCTCAAGAGGCCTGGAACCCCTTTTGGTTCTTAAATCTCTGTTAAGAGGTAGGTAGGGGAACCCAGGCCACCCACTCCACTGGATTCCAGCTCAGGGCCCTGAACCCAGGCAGGCAGAATCAGTTCTCAACAATTCCCCTATTGAGCTCCTTCCTTCCTCTCTTGTAGGCTTCTGCAGCCTATGCCTCTGATCTGCCCTTCTTTGGGTTGTTGTCACCCAGGGGAGGCTTCTCACCAGCTTGCTGGCAGGACCTTCTTTCTCTAACCACCTTGCTCCTCTGGCAGCTGCCCCGCCCCTCAGCTCTTTTATTCTCCCAGGTGCTATGAGGCAGCCAATCAGCATTGGCCAGCAGTTCCTGCACTAACTCTTTAGTTGCCAGGCCCAGGTTGACTGAGACCCAGTGGTTAGGGCACTTGCCTAGTACTCAGATGGCCCAGGTTCAATTCTCTTCTCCACTAGACTTACCGTGTGGCCTTAGCAAGTCACTTAGTCTCTTTGAGCCTCAGTTCTCCATCTACAAATAGGGATAGCAGCACTGCCCTTCCAAACCCTGGTGGGGAGGGGTCAGGGAAGAATACAGTAGAGACATCGTAAGGTGCTCAGATACTATGGTAGGAGGGTATTGTTAGCACCTTCAACAGATAAAGTACAGAAAAGCATATGATGCACCCCTTAAAAGCAGCAGGCTGCATGGGATGACATGGCTCTGCATCACCCCTAACACTATTAGCACAATCTGAGTACTCTTTCCTACGGAACAAAGAGTAGTAATTCCAGTAGCAAGGATTGGCAGGGTTGAACCAATAATGTGTATCTCTATCACAAGTGCCATGTGTAATTAATGGCACCTTCTAAAGTAAGCATGACAATATGTCATCCATGCTTTTTCGATTAAATACAAAAGCTTAATTAAAACATAAGGGATAATGCCACTAGATCAAGGCCAAGATATAGGTTTACAAATGTTTTGCAAAGCTAAAATGAATATTTCTTTTCTTCTACAGGGCCTGCATCCTAAATACTAGTGCATGGAAACCTGAAAGGGAGACTAGTCTATTTTTCATGAAGTGCAAAAGCCAATCGAGCAGGAATGTTGAAAAGTGAATGTGCGTTGCCATTTTGTTAGAAGTACATTATTTTGGTTCTCATTTCTTTCCCTTCAGATAAACAGTAAAGGCTGCCTTCATCGTACCTTAAAAATATCGGTTGCTCCCCTCTCAAAGTTGTTTGACCTGCTTTTCAAGGTGATCAACTCACTTTTGCCAGTCTTGCCATAAAGCTGCATGAAGACATTTGCATTGGTGCCTGCTGCCCGCACGTCCCCCGTAACTATAGACACCTCATAATTTACCACTATTCCAAAAGAAAAAATAAATTTAATGGAGGAGTTAATACACAAAGTTCCTTAGTTTAATGCTGGGGTGAGTTTGCTAATGGTGAAATGCATAGAATTGCTTTGAGATGAAAATTAATTATCTATAATACACATAGGATATTTTTATCATGTATAAAAAAACTCATGGCTCCACAGCCAATGCCTATCTCAATAGGCAATAGCCAATGCCTATCTATCTCAATAGGCTAGGGTATTTCCCAGAAATGTCTCTGACACATTCTGCTTTGGTAAAAGCACCTGAAAAATGTGTCTAATAATATAGCTTTAAAAATCTACTCCAAACACTAGCTAAACATTATTATTTGTCTAATGTTCTAATTTTACAAGTAGCCAAACTCAGTACAGGGATCAGTCTGAATGAACTAGTGGATACAATATGGGGATGTCTACACTGCAGCTGGGTGCATGCCTCCCCAGGTAGAAAAATTCACTCTAGCTCTGTTTGAGCTAGCAGGCTAAAAGTAGCAGTGTGGATGTTGCATCCTGGGCAGTGGCTTGGATCAGCTGCCCGAGCTCAGATCTACGGGGTCAGGCGACCTTGGACTCAGGCTTCCACTCCTCAACATCCACACTGCTATTTTTAGCCCACTAGTTCAAATGGAGCTAGTGCAAGTCTGTCTATCCAGGCTCGGAGGCTTGTTCCCAGCCGCAACATAGACATATCCCAAATGTCTACCACCCACAGACTTCCCATATAGACTCTTGGCCAGTCATTCAGAAACGCTGTTGCTGTTACCCCACCTGGACAATGGACCTATATACATTTCCCTGAAGGGGAATACTTTGGCTGAGAATGCAAGAGGAGTCATCTACCAGATCCTGAATTTCCTTTCACTCAAGAAAAGTAGTCTGACCCGGTCCAGTAGCGGATGATAAAAATATTCTCCATCAGACCACTGGCTTGTCAGGTCAAGTGAATCTCCCAACTCAAACTTAGAGGGCTACTAAAATGGGGCCTTAAAAATGGAACCTCATTGCAACATTAACTATGGAGAGGCTAGAGCCTCTCCATAATACAGTAGTGGGGAGGGAGCTACGTGGCGCCGTGGGGAAATGCACTACATTTTTCCGCCTTGGGACACGAGGTCAACTTTTAATCTTGGTTCTAAATGAAAAATAATGTACTGATGTCAGTAAAAACCAGAATGGATCTTCATCTGTATCTATCATAAAACTTCTCTCAAGAGAGACTAGGGACTGGAAATTCAGATGCTGTTGCAAGTCAAGACTGTAATGAACTGGAAGAACTGTATGAGGATGCCACTCTGGAACAGCATGGGAGCTGCAGGTCAGCAAAGAGATGCTTTGATGTTGCAGCAAGGGAAACCCAGTGTCTGACTGCACTGAGCCTGGTCATAGCCTAGGTTTTTCCTAGAATCTCAGATGTCAGAGATGGAGGCAACCTATTACATCATCTCAGCAATAACCCTGTCCATGCAAGAATAAACCCTACAGTGGTTTTTTTCATTTTTTTCTCATCTGATTGTAAATGACCACAGCAACAGGGCTTTATCATTTACTTTCACAAACAGTGTGCTGCTACCACTGCCTATCATGCTGACCAATACTGTATCATTGTTTCCTTGTCTATGTCTGTATCCATCTGTTTTCTCTTGTCTTATACATAGATTGTAAGCTCACTGGGGCAGAGACTGTCTTTTCTGGGTTTGTACAATGGGGTCCTGCTTCATCTCTGGGTCTTTTAGGCACTACGGTAATACGGATAATAAATAATAATAATAATAACAACAAACGCTTTGCTCCCTCACATTTCTCAATGGACACAATCTCACTTGGGTAGAGCTCCACCTCCACCTTCCCATCAGCCTCGTCTTTGTCAAGCCATCGGTTGCATGGGAACATGTACTGCCTTCCATGGACAGGAACTGTGATCTGGACACTAGCCAGAAACCAACCAGATCGGAGCCCTACATTATCATGTCCAATCAGAAGTCGGTTGATCTTGAAAAGAAAAAGCAAAAAGGGGCGAGGGGAACAAGGAAGGCATTTACTTAATAAAATAAAAATCTACTTCCCCGGTATGTTCTGTTCTTTCACTGTGTGCATCAGGGCCGGCTCTATAGTTTTTGCCGCCACAAGCAAAAAAAAAACTAAAAAAAAACCCGCGATCGCTTCATTTTTCGGTGGCAATTTGGCTGTAGGTCCTTCCCTCCGACACGGACTGAGGGACCCGCCGCCGAATTGCCGCCGAAGAGCCGGAGGTGCCGCCCCCTTCCAGGGGCCGCCCCAAGCACCTGCTTGCTGGGCTGGTGCCTGGAGCCGGCCCTGGTGTGCATGCAAACCTTTTCTATATGTATCAGCTTGTGAACATACAATGTGCCCTTAAACATGCAAGTTGGACAGTTAGGCAGGCAGAAAGCCACACTGCATGTGGAAACATTCCCTTACATGTGCAAACCGGTATCTACGAAAAATCCCTAGTTGCAATTGTAGCAGCCTATTTGAAAATGTGGTTTGTAACGTTTTGTCCAAAGGTCAGATTCTCTTACAGTGCAGCAGTTCCCTTAGTACTGTGCTGATTATTACACAAATCACTGGCATAAAATACTGACCCACTTGTGATTAAGTCTTACCTTTCCAATATCCAGTGTCTCTAGAATAAACTCATCCACTCGCCCACGTTCAAAGTAATTGCCTAGGTCATTATCAGAAACTAACAGAGGCTCCTTGCTGGTGTTTGCCTTTTCACCATATAGTTTGATAAAAACTTTAGAATCTGAGCTGGCTCCAGGAACATCTCCTGTCTTCACACTGATGTGATAGCTGACATCTAAAGAGATATTAATGTACACAACACAGACACATGATGCACTGCCAAAGTTCATCCTGAATCATTGAAGCTTGTTGCAAACTAGAACAGAGCACAAGCATGAACCAGAGAGACTTGGAAACATTTGCATCAGAGGCTTGCCCAGAGGAGCAGACTGGAAGGAGCTCATAAACCTATGAGATGTGTTCACCGGCTGTACAAGTGGTGGAAACCCTAACAGATATATAAATGGACTGAGAATGTCTGATGACAGACCCACGGGGTTAGATTATTACCAAAACATGAAAAAAGTAAACTTTGTTAGAAACTGAAGTAGCTTTATCTACTTTTATGCCTACAGTTTGATTTTAGCCACTCATTTTTTTTTGCATGCAAAATAATTACTAAGAGCTATGTTCTTGTTCTCATTTAGCAATGTTTTAGGAAATTACACTCCTGGTGCCTTAAAATCCCAATAAGGGAGGGTTGTCATCTTTGTCTTTTCTTTTTTCTTTTTTTTTTGGATTGGCTGAAATTCAGTGTTATTCAATGGAATTCACCCTACACAGAAGGCAAATGTTTAAGGATCCAATCTCTAGTCATACAAAACAAGCCATTCTTAAATTTTTTAAAAAATTCTTTCCATTACACAAAAATGTGGTGGTCATCCTCTTGTATGTGAATTAATTCCATTCATAAACTAGGATTTAAAGATCACAGATTTCCCCCCATATGGCTCAGCACACATTTCTTGGATGTTACTGGTATAAATATTGTAGTTTTCCTGTTGATTTAAAAATAAATAAATAGCCCAACCCAAAGCCTTCTTTATCCCAGACCAAACTCACTTTTCAGGATCGGTGAATCCCCAGCCGGTACTAACTCTCGAACAATCTGACCATCATCCTCATTTTTGTCAAGCCATCTGGTTTGCAAATAAAAGTAAGTTATCTCCTAATATTTACCACCTTCAGGGTTTTTAAGGTCCAGACAAATATAGTATGTAACAAAAAGTAACACTGTGTAGATAAAGTGACATTTTTAGGTGGCTATTCATCTGTGAAGAAGATGAGACCTAGTTCTCATGAGTGTGATCTAACCCTGCAGCAGTCACACATTAGTCTAAATTCTCAAAGAGCTAATATTTTCAAAAGGTCCATCTTCCATTTCCAACACAGGTAGAGGTGCATCTATTGTGACTCGCATTTGCATTTAAATAGAAGGTGTAAATTCAGCAGATACAAATCACTCCTGCAAACCGGGAGGCTGGGCCTTTTGAAAATCTTGCCCATTATCTGGAAATTCTTATTGTCTTTTATTCTGACAATAATATCAGATAAGGCTATTGACATCTTTTCTTATGACTGCCGATTCCTTTATCTTTTCATCCTATGCTGTCTATGGGTAACCAGGAAACACTTCTCCTTCACCAGACAAGAGCTGAATTATATTATTGGACCTTGCCTCTCGATTCCAGAGCCGGATGTGCTGTGGAAGTAGCATGCTTCACCCTGGAGTGCTAACACAGGAGGGAGGCAGGAATATATTTGCATCACAACATTCATGTAACAGCAAATTATTAGGCTAATTAAGGAGAGAGATCTGTTGCAAATAGAACCGTGGACTCAGACTTAAACTTAAAAGGAAGAGCTGTTTCCCTGAACCCCAAGGAGGAAGAAATTACAGGCAAAAGGAAAAAATATATCATAATCATTTCAATACAGGTGTGGTATTCACAGAGATTTGCACTTCCCTGATCAGAAGTTTGTAGCATAAATTATTTCAAAGTGTTAGATGTTATTAAAAGTATCATCCTAGATTCATTTGTCCCACACAGGTCTAAACTGGCCTTTTCAACCTTCTAACATCAGGTAATCAGAGCTGATTTCACAAAAGAGCTATACTAATGTTCTGAATTACTCAGCTCATTTCTCTACTCTGCTTCATCCTGCAGCTAAAAATACTCTTTTGAACCAGTTGGGGTGAACAAAGAACAAGTAAGAAACTTTGGACCTTTCACCGAGATTATTTAAAACCCTGTTAGAGAAAGGAGTTTGAGAATGATTTCCAAAACTAGAAGGGGGGGGGGGAACGACAACAAAATTAATTGGTTTGCATAAAGCACTTTTCAAAGGGATGACAGTGCTGTTGAGAAGTGCCAGATTGACAGCCCTGGAGGCTGAAGTCCTCTTTAGCCACTGAACAAGTGCAGTGCAGAAGCAGCGCAAGTTTCCCCATGCTGTCCTCCGTCAATGTGCTCCATCCTTACCCATGACACAAAGGGAGGGGGGAGTTCAGTTTCCATCATAGTCAATCTTCAGCCTTGCTGCTGAGACTGCCATTACAAGGAAGCCCATGAGGCAGTGGTTTAGGAATGTGAACAAATGTCAACTAACAATTAGAATGAGGCCATCTTCTCATTTCTCATAGGCCAAACAGTCATCAAGCTGTAACACCTTCAAAGTCACTACATCTGGATTTGAATGGTGACCTAGAGGTGAAGGGATCCAGAGCCAATGATCAATCCCCATAGCCACCAACTCCCTTTCCCACCAGTTTTGCTAGTTGTTGTTTTTTTTAATTTCTCAGGTTCTAATGTCTTCCATCTGAAAAAAAAGAGTTAGAATCTCCTTCCTGCACACAGAAATAATATCAGCACAGGTGCTATGCGGAAGAAACAGCAGTATGCAGGAAGACCAAACATGAAGCAAAACTCAGAGTTGGCAAGAGTACCAGGAATATTCTGTAGGCCAGAATTCATAATGGGAACATGAAATAGCCACCAGGATTTTGCAACAATATTAAGTGCACGGAAGCATGCAGAAAAGAGACACAAGTAGTGCCATTCCCCCACCCCAATCTCCCCACTCATCTTTTGTTGGTTGTCGGGTATGTAATCTACCCAGTATTCTTCCCTTTCACTCTGTAAAACATGTGGCCATGTGTGTTGGAGAGGTTTAGCGGTAATTATATCAGCATGAAGAAATATCAGTTTAACACTGTGGTAGGTTATCAGGTGCAATGTTCGCCTTCAGTGGTGAGTGAGAGGGACTGTAGGGTTATAGAAGCACAGCTATCTGTGTTGGAGAATGAGAGATTGATGTAAAGAATTGGAGCCAAGTGTGGAGAGCACGGAGGACACATGAAGAGCGTCTCAGAACATGTGTCTTATGGAAGGAAGTCTTTGAATTAGTCGTAGGTTTGGGGTTTTTTTTACCTGTTGCAACTGATCCTTAGTACCTGTGTGTCGTGTAGTCCTTGATGATTCAGGGGTCCCATCCTTGGACAGGTATGCAACAACTAGGGGATTAAGTCATCACAAAAGTCAAGATGCCTCTGCATACATGGAACTTAAATGGGGTACCCCCAGAAAACAGAACTTAATTTCTGCCCACCCCACAATCCTCTCAATTCAGAATGCCCTTCAGGATGAGAGAAGCCCATGAGATGGCCAACTTTATGCCAGCTGCTTTTTGTGCTAATCTAGCATCAGTCGTCTTGGAAGCTGCTTCTTCCATTGCTGGTGTATATGTGGTTGTTTTTGTATTCTTTGCTGTTGCTGGTGCAATCACCCAATATGGAGTGAATCCAAGGATACCTCCTGAGCCAAGGTGAGAAAATCAAAATGTCTTCCACAAGAAACAGAGCTTTGGGTGCAGAAGGGCAAATATTAACTGCTTCCTTGGTGGAGAAGGGAGTGCTGCAAGGGAATTCATGAAGGAAGACTTCTCCGGAGAAGAGCTTTGCTCTTTGCTGGGGGCTACTGATGAAGAGGCAAGGAAGAATTTAAATCAGGTGTGGAAAGCTTGCTACAGACTGGTGAAAAGTAAGATGGGGATAGACTACCAAGAGAAATGACTTAAGGCAGCTACCATTGCCCAATCTTGTGTAAGCCAAGAGAACAGCAGGCTGTGGCAAGGACACCATCCCTTCAAGCAGCACAAGATGAAGACTTGTGAATAATGATAGATGAGTGATTTTGATTTGCAACACATTCTTGTTTCTCCTTTTCTTCACAACGTGCCATTCGAATGTTGTTCCACGGAAGTCACAATGGAACATCATAAAGCACTTGTATCTATATTTGTTCCTTGTACATCAAGCTCAAGATGCCTCCCATGCTCGGCAGCAAGGTTTGCAAAAATTCGGAGGGGCAAAAGAACTCTATGTATAATGAACGAGGTTTAGAATGATGTCAACTAGGTTATATATATATATGGCATTAATGGATCAACACATTCTGAATACATCAGGCCATTTAAAATAGCATTCATTCGACCTAACAGCCAAAGTACTTGTTGTACAAAGTACTTGTAGAAGCACTTGGTTTGCAATGTAAAATCATCAATAATCCCTAGGTAGTTTATATACATCTGTCTAGATATTTCTAACATACACATACCTCACTCTGGTACCACTCTGAGCTGCACAGAGTGAGTCTATCAGACTAAAACGATGTGTTCTGTAATCCCATATTGCACAAATATTTACAAAATGCACAATGATGTGAAAACCACAAGAAGTTCAGAGATTCGGGTCAGGTTTGGACACTTATCCAAAGCTTATCAGAAATATTCAGATTTCTTGGGTCTGCAAAGCTGAGCTAGAAATATCAAGCCATATTCCCAGCTGGTATAAAATCATTTCAATGGTGGTATAATGACTTACACCAGCTGAGGATCTGGCCTAACATGAGATTGGGCTGTCTTTGATTTCCATTTCATTTCTGCCAGGGATATTACTGGTTGTCAGCTCCTCCGTTCCTTGCCTTGCACTGAGCCCCAAAGTGAAAATGAAAAATAAAAAACCTAAGCTTTGATCCTCAAAATAGGTTCGGTTCTAGGTTTGGGTGGGAAAGGTGGTTCTTATTTTATTCAACCCTTTCACCTATCCTTTTTATTGTTAGCACTATTTATGTTTATAGCACCCAAATTGTAAAGTACTTATAATATACAGATGGCTTCAGTCATTGCACTGAATGGTTCAGTGATTCACTTTGAAAAAATCTGAATTATTCTAATGTCAGAAAGTCATAAAAGATTTCAAGGCATCTGAATAATGAGCTAGCACTCTACAAAGAACACTCAGATATTAGAGAGACAAGATGGGTGAGGTAATATCGTTTATTGGACCAACTTCTGTTGGTGTGAGAGACGAGCTTCTGAGCTTACACAGAGCTCTTGGAAATGTACTTCAAAGGAGCGTTTTTAATACACTGACTCTGAGAATAACTATGAGCCATTACATTTTCTTCACAGCAACTATTTTGGTAGTTTAAAGCACAGGACTGGGAGACATTACTTCGGGATTCTATTCCTGGCTCTGCCGCGAACTCACTGTTAATCCATTTAGTTTCTCTGTACCTCAGTTTGCTAATACTCCTTGTCGTACTGTTGTGATTTAATTAGTGGATGTTCCTCCAGTGCTACATAAATGCTTATTGTTAAAAGCTTTTAAATTAAAAAAAATCTTAGCCACATGTTTACACATATAAATGAGAAGAACAAAACAGACTCCAGTGAGTTACACAGATGGGAAATCCATGTTGATGTCCTTCTGGCATCAGATATCATGAGAGCTGTGTAACCAGCACCCCACAATGGAATTATATCCTATATCTCAGTGCATCCAGATCGGTGGGAGAAGGTTTAGCATTTTCTGCCCCAGTATGAACTGTTCCTGTTGGGAGAAAGTATTTTGTGCTCTGGCTGCGCTGGATCACAGCAGAAGCAGCTGAGCTCAGAGCATGTCTTTGGACCAGTCCTAAATAACAGGACACAGCAGAAAGAAAATTATTTCCCCTGGACTTTGTCAATGTGCTATAGTAACAATTGAAGGTGATCAGGCCACAGAAGAGAAGGGTGATGGGTACAACAACATATTCACCAGCTGGCAACAGATTGACTGAGACAGATGCTTCCCCTGGGCTTTCTGAACTGTAGTCTCTAACCTCTCACTACCACTTGCTTGCCTTGGCTCACTAAGGAAGGGCTGCTCCTCCTAGCCAAGTTTCTAGAAGTATCTGTATCCTGGAGGAGCAGGCCCCTCTGAATGATATCCAGAGCAGCAAGGGATTGGAGGTATCCCTGGCCAGCAGGAGTGGAAGCATCCAAACGCTGCAGGTCATGGACAAGTTTATTCATTCCTATGGAGGATGCAGTGGGTGAGCACCTTTGCCTTCAGATACCAGCCTCCAGCCTCCATGACAACTGCAGACTGTCATTCTGCTCCACTTTCTCATGATCCTGCAGAAGACGTAGGCACCAGAGGCAGTGATAGGAACAGTGCTCCACTCACTCCCACTCTGTTGGTCATGTGACCATTTCCATCTGAGAGGAACGGATAATGGTGGCACAAGGACAGCAAAACAACCCATGTGAGTGACAATGGTCTCACTTGGACAACCGATCATGGAAAACACAAGAAGAGCAGAATCCAATGATTCATGGTGTGAAGGCTGAATATGCAAGCTGGATATTCTACAGTCAGGTCTTAATTTCCAGCCTCTTGTTTATGGTGGTTGTTTTTAATGGGCAATTAAATCTTTTCTATCACAACTGGATGGTGGGCCAAGTGCTTTACTGTAACCATACTAGAACAGGATCTTCACCCCATGGTGGATGAAGGGCATTAATTAAGTGGCTTCAGTCATGAGGTTATTCAGAAGTAGTCATTAATGTGAGCTAGATGTATCACATGGCTAGACTTGTGAGGATCTCTGAAGATACTCAGCATAACAGTTCTCAATGTGGACATTTCATGTCCAAGTCAATGCCTGTCTGGTTACCATATTGTGAGTTAACTTATTAAATGGGTATTAAAAAGTGGCAACATCATAACATGATGGGTTTATTTTGTGATTAAGGGGGTTATAATTTGGAAACTTGCCCACTTTTCACAATGAACATGATGTCGCATCTCGTGTCAAATTCTACATCACTGGCAAGTTGGCTCCGCTCTCCGTTATGTGATGTGGCTTTAGTAATTCAGTGGGCCTAATTCGGAGCTCACGTTGTTTTACACTGACTTCTGGGGAGTAATTGCTGGTTATACTGACACGAGATCAGAATCAGACCCAGTGGCTTTACATTTGTTGGCAATTTGAGAATAATCATATTAGTATATAAAATTCTACTAGTCCTATAGGAAGAGAGCACCTTATTTTTTTTAAAACAGGAATTCATTGTTATTTAGTGGAATTCACCCTGCAAAGAGTGAAATCCTCTGCACAGAAAAGTGGGATCTGAAGGACCCAGAACTCTATGTTAAAGCTGTGTCTGTTGTGTTTTCACCTAGCTATTGATGATTTGCACTCTCCACGTTGAGGCAGATACTGGTTAGCATTTGTGTGTATGATGTGAAAATGAGTGCTAGCTATAGCTTCTCCAAGGGAAGCTTCAGCCTCAGCACCTTCTTTTCGGCCACTTATCATCTTGAGGAAAGAGAAGAATACATTTGTAACTTGCCTGGATGGCACAGTCAAGGCCCTTTTCTCTACAATTCCCACCCGCCCTTGTGCAATGTGCACTTCCGTTCAAGTGGTAAGTTTTCATGACAGCATCTTATTGAGTTTGCATACTCCCAACAAGAGACTAGCATGCCACAGCTCTCAGGACCATGGGACATGCATGTGAGGGCAGAAGAAGACTCCACATCTGCAACAAAACTAGGAGGCTTCAGTAGCAATGAGAGTGTTCCTGCAGCAGGAGGTTGAATTAACATTGGTTTCATCATTGGAAGGTGGCATTTTGTCTCTGGGAAATCCTCAGCACCATTGGGTTAATCACTGTAATGTTTATTCTTCAGATTGCTGCCTATTTAGTAGGAGAGGGCAATATTATACTTAATCTCCTAATCCACACATTTTGCTTTCAGGCCAAGCAAAAAAATTATCTGGCAGGAGTTAGATGAGCTCGGAAGATTCCAGCCCTGAACAGTAATTAGGCTCTTGAAAGTGTGACAAATCAATAAATAAAGGCATAATTTGAGAGCATCATTTCCAGTACCTGTAGCATGGGAATTCCACAGCCTGACTTTCTGGCTGCCCTTCTTCCCTCACTATCACTTTGTCAAGGTACCAGCCACTGCTTCCTCCTTTGCCATCATGCCCTATCCTCACCCTCCTCACCTGCTTCAGAGTCACAGCTTCAATGTAGAACTCATCAGCCTTTGGCAGAGAGAAAAAGAAACAAGATTAGGCAATATGGCTCCTAAGAAACAAAATGAAACACAAGCATTTATTACTGCAATCAAACCAATCCCAGAGCTGCAGGATGTAGAAGATCCCTCAGAAGCAGGTGAATGGATTAAGTTCAAGTTAATTTACCAAATAATAAACCAGAACATCTGTGCTAGCCTCATCAGGTGGGATTGATAAAGCAACAGCGGCCAGAGCTTTTGGGTGCTTACTCCTACCCATAGTCTCATACCTCACCCTAGTAGGGAGGAAGGATGGTCCAGTTCTAAGGGTGTTGGCCTGGGACCTGGGAAACCCCCGTTCCGTTCTCTACTCTCCCTCAGACTTCCTGGGGGAGCTAGGGTAAATCACCTAGTCTCTCTGTGCCTGAGTTCTCCAACTATAAACTGAGATGGTACTTCCTCACCCCAGGGGGGCACTCTGAAGCTAAATACATGTAAAGATTGTGAGGTGTTCAGATACTCCAGTAGTGGAGGCCATATAAGTACCTTAAACAGACATATACACAGAGAGGACCACTGTAGTTTACCATGCTCCTGATGCAATTACAAGTGCCCCTTGCTTTAATGCCTTGTTAGGCAGGAGAAAATTGGAGGGAACATAGTGCTGTGGTGCATTTGTCTCTTCTGTCCACAAAAAGCACAAATTTGCTGCTGTTGGTGGCCTGTCTTCATTAATGCCCAGATAGAGGGTTAGGAGGGTGACAAATTTTCCCAACCAAGAAAGATTATAACAAAAATATCAGCCACTACTTTCAAAATATGTTTTAAAAGAGTTCAGCAAAACTGTCCTTTCAAAAAAAGGCAGCAAAAACATACTACTGAACTTTTAAGGGTTAAAAATAATGGGTGTGCTTGTGTAAGCAAAAATTACGTACATAATAAAGGGTCACAGGATCAGACTCACAAATATCTATTCACTGATCAAAACCTAGCAGGTTTGACCTAACTTAATGAAGTTGGCTATACTGGACCTGATTCTGAGCTCACTTACCACACACTGGTGTAAATAAATGAACACTTACCATACTCTGGTATAAATTAAGTCAATGAAATTACACCAGTGCAACCTGCTAATGTATACGAACTAAATTGGTTTAACCCTTGCTTACATCAGTTTAGCTTGAATCGGTAAACTATCCACTTGAGCTAAACTAATATAAGCTAGGGTTAAACTGGTTTAAATGCATCTAGATTAGAGGTTTGCACTTTTTTATTTTTACTTCTTTTTATTTGTTTTTTATTTATTTTTAATTTTTAATTGATTGATTACATGTATTTAAACTAGTGCATTTTTTTGAATGGACAAGTTCTGTTTGGTCAGAGTTAAGCCCTGTAGATCTTTCTGTTTCACTCGCCAGCTTTCAGTTCACCCTGCCAAAAGAACAATTATTCTTTAATACATCCCAGGTTAGTTTATATAGTCTGGCTGCTATTACAGCATGAGCAGGATTTCAAAAATTTATTTTTGCTATTATCCACTGTTTATTTCATGCAAATTGTCATACAAATCATTTTTATACGTCAGAAACTAGATACCATCAACTTAGGTTTGAACAGAGACTGGGAATGGCTCGGTCATTACACTAATTGAATCTATTTCCCCATGTTGAAACAGTCTCACACTTTCGTGTCAACTGTCCGAAATGGGCCATCATGATTATCACTTCAAAAGTTTTTCTCCCCTGCTGTTAATAGCTTCTCTTAATTAATTAGCCTCTTACAGTTGGTATGGCTACTTCCACCTTCTCATGTTCTCTGTAAGTATAAATATCTTCTTACTGTATGTTCCATTCTATGCATCCGAAGAAGTGGGCTGTAGCCCACGAAAGCTTATGCTCAAATAAATTTGTTAGTCTCTAAGGTGCCACAAGTACTCCTGTTCTTTTAGTTATTATCTGTGTTTAAAATATGTTTCTGGGTGAAATGAACTAAGATGATGATAATGATGATTTTGGAACATCACGGAAACAGGCTTCCAACTAACAGAAAAATGAGACTTGCTTTGCTATCATTTGGTAAGAGGTAACTTTTCCTCCAGTTTAAAAAATTGTTACATTGTAGGAATAAATCAGCCCATATTTTTAAAGTTCTTCTTACATTTTGGGCCTACTTTTCAAAACTGGGCCTATAAATAGGGTCTGAAAAAATATGTATGTGCATATATAGGGTAGATTGGCAGAGGCCCTGGAGGTTTTTCGCCTTCCTCCGCAGCATGGGGCAGGGGTCGCTTGCTGGAGGATTATCTGCTACTTGAAGTCTTTAAATCAAGATTTGGGGACTTCAACAGCTGAGTCAAGGGTGAGAATTATTTCAGGAGTGGGTGGGTCAACTTTTGTGGCCTGCATCATGCGGGAGGTCAGACTAGATGATCATAATGGTCCCTTCTGATCTTAAGTTCTATGATTCTATGATTACACTTGCAAAATGAACATTTGCATGAGTAAATATGCAATTGCATACACAGATTTCAAGCACAGCTATGCATCCTGCCATGCAAATGCCAACTGTGTGCACAAATACAGATTTTGTAGACACAATAAGGGCTCGGTTCTGCATCCTGGGAGCCCCCAAAACACCCTGTGACGTCTAAGAATTTCAGTGGGAGTCTGGAAGCTCTAGAAATGTAAAATCAGGTCCCACCTGTGAATGTATATTTTGCAGTCACAATTTAAATGGCCAATTTTGAAAATCTCACATTTCCTATTTGCCTTTTCTTGCCACTTAAATTTTTTAATTAAAAATGACTTTTAAAAAACAATCCACACACAAATGGCGAATTTGAGTGATTCTCTGATCAGATTCTCCAATTCTTCCCTTAGAGAGGCATGCCTGGCTTTTAACAGCTTAAACTGAAAACCAGAAATCCAAAGTGTCAGGCACAATTGAATGCATATTAAGTAGGTTGACCCCATGGGAGAGATCAGTGCATTATTTGCTAGTTAATGCTGCATTGGCCTTAGCTACTTTTGAGTCTTTCTATTATTCCATGCTTTGCACAGAATCAGTGCAAAGTCTCCATCCCTGGCCACTTCACGCTCCTCCAGGGAGGACAGAAAAACACACGATATTCTGACAAGAAAATAACTGCATGAATAAGACATGAAAATTTGGTGTGGCAATGCGAGTGGAGTGCAAATGAGAATAAAGCATAGAGAGGAAACATTTTATTGAAGAAATAAGCTGCAAATGTTAACAGTGCAGGTAATTAACCATTGGAACAACTTACCAAAAGTTGTGGTGGATTCTCCATCACGGGCAATTTTTAAACCAAGATGGGATGTTTTTCTAAAAGATCTGCTCTCGTTCAAACAGGAATTAATTCAGGGAAGTTCTACGGCCTGTGTTACCCAGGAGGTCAGACTAGATTCTCACAAATGGTCCCTTCTGGTCTTATAATGAATTTCTGATTTTTACCTTCAACATTCTGCTCTTCCCTCCCCTGCCCAAATAGCCTGCTCTCCCCAACATCAGATCACGGGGGAAGTCTGTCTTTCATTCTTGGAGGACTGATGGGGGGAAAGGGATAGCTCAGTGGTTTGAGCATTGGCCTGCTAAACCCAGGGTTGTGAGTTCAATCCTTGAGGGGGCCACTTAGGGATCTGGGGCAAAATTGGTCCTGCTAGTGAAGGCAGGGGGCTGGACTCAATGACCCTTCAGGGTCCCTTCCAGCTTTAGGAGATAGGTATATCTCCATATATATATATATATATATATATGAGTTTCCTAGAGTTCTTCCTCTCCAGGAAACCATCACAACATTCAGCCTAGAGACCAAAACGAGAGTCGCTTCCTTACAGGATGCTGTGAATGTGCTCACTGCAGTCTTCCATGTGGGTGGGTGGAGGGGGGGTCTTTGTCCAGCTAGCTGAAAGAGAAGGGGCATTGTCCTTTTAAGGACTCCCCTATAATGGGTGAGGAGGTAGGGAAAAGCTTACAGGGATGGACAGGAAGAGTAGGAAGCAGTTGGGGCCAGGTCAGAAGAAAGTAACTGCTCTGCCCTTCCTGCTGACCAGAAGAGTGGAGGACCAGGGGTATTTATATCCCATGCAGCCCTGGGGAGGCCCTTTTTTACCTGCATCGGGCTCACACAGCAAAAGGACCAGTCCCTCTCTTGAGCCACTGTGGGCGTTACGCTAGTTGCCCTTTTCCTTGGGGTGCTGGGAAGGAATTTTTTCCTCACTGCCAGATTGGCCAAGGCAGGGTGGGTTTTCTCACCTTCCCCACAGCAGGTCTGAGACCATGTGAGGTGGAGCAGGGGGGGTGCAACTAATGCCACTGAGTATGTAAAAGTTGTGGTGGATGTCCAGGGCAGGTACTCAGTACGGAAGAGACCATGGTTATCGGATAGAATGGATTGGAAAAGAATATGATGGAAAGTGTCCCTTAAGGGAGCTGAGTAAGAGGGGATTGGGGTTCCTGTGTCTCATACAGTGGGGAGCTGGACCCACCCTCCTTTTATAGTGCCCTTACCCCTCTTATGAGAGGAGGGTGGCAGGGTCCCAGCAGCAGGATAGCTGGGACTTAGTTGGGGATCATGTGGAGATGATTAAGGAAAGGATGATGACCTGCACTGTACAATTGGTTACCAGATACTCCCAGACATTTTAAGTGAATAAAATTACATCCTAACAAAATCACATCCATTGCCTCCTGTCTTTCTTCTGGGGTGGCCAGACAATGCACATCCAGACATTGTCAAGTAAAGGGCACTCCTCCCTCTCGCCATCCTCCTCACCTAACCCTCTCCACTCAAAACCTCTGCCATGCACACGATTTTCACTGACACCCATTGTCCCAAGGAGTATCGGTGCCAAGCTCACAGCTGAATCTCCTGAGGTTGCAGCTGCTCCTAGGCCTCAGTGCAACATGTAGCTCCTGTGATATCAAGATGGTATCGACAATGTTCTAAACACTCCTAGGAACTACATTCCCCCAACCCCATTCCCAAAGGAGCTCAGCTAGTTGCCAACTGTCGCACGTTTTAAGCAGCGTGCTCAGACAGGCTGAAGGGGCCCCGGTGCCAACTTACACTGCCTTTCTCAAATTTATTCATGGTGTTTATGCTGTTGAAGAGGATACGTTCCCCCGTATCTCCCTGGTCCCCAATGAGATTGACAAAGACATTGGCGTCTGTCCCGCTTCCGCTTACTGTCCCGGTGCAAACGGTCACCCGGTACTTTATCACTGGGAAGACACAAATTAATAAAACAACTTCAGAATGCAATTTATTGCAAAAAAAAATTATTTCATTTTCCATAATTAATTCCAAACATTCTGATTCACAGCTCAAACTTTCACTTGGTAATTTTGCTGATGTATTGGCTTTTACTTTACTAATGCCGCAAGTCAGTACATTGCTACCAAAAAAAGGGAAAAAAAACGAAGTATAAATACCAGCTCTGGTTCCCCTTTCTTGCATGCTACCAAAGCATTCAGAAGGGAAAGTTGGTTGCAAACTTGAGAAAGAGCTTCAGAAGTGAGAGTTTTGCTGAACTTGACATTCCAGAGGGGCATGAGCCATTGATAACTACTCTGAGTACAGTCTTTCATAATCTAGCCCTTAGACACCTAAATGCAAATTTAGGCACATTAAATGCTCAAGCTTGAAACTTGGGTGAACAGTAGAACTAAAACAGCATCACCAGGTGCTCCCTAACAAATAAACTTTTTTAACTCAGGCCTCCTCTTCATAGCTGATTAAAAATAAATTTCAAAGCCCAGTGTGACATTTTAATAACATTTGCAATTACAATTATTCTTCATCATTAGAGGAGCACTCATCTGCTTACAGATCACTGAGTTCTCAAGAATTTCCATACGAGATCAGACTCATGCAATGGTCCAGCTAGTCCAGTGTCCTGTCTCCAACACTGACCAGCACCAGATGCTACAGAGGTGCAAGAAGGTGCAGGAAACCCCACAGCAAGTAGATGTGCAGTATCCTCCCCCACACACAGAAAGTCTCTGTTAAGTAAGTTTAATGCTTATGAAATACAGTTGAGAGGTTGTACTCAGTGATTCAGTTCTAAAAGCAATAGGATGGAATTCTTCTTGAATAAATGGAGTCCTGTTAAGCTCCTTAATTAAAGCTACAGGTGATAAACATATATTTGAGTACTTGCATGTAACGAAAGGTGCCCATTTCCTTGTGTGTGTGTATATATAAAAATATAGTGTATACTCTTTTGGTGTATATATCTTTACAAAACTTTTTAGACCCCAGTTCAGTGAAGCATTTAAATATTTTTATATACACACACACATTCAAATTTTGTACTTTCCATTTAAAAATGGACTGGAAATTGCATAAGTAGAAAGAAAATACACTTTAAGGAACAACTGTGTTCTGGCCTGATCTTTCCCATCTCTATTGTTAAGTCGGCTCAAAACAGAGCCTACAATTTCAAACACTTTGTGCAGTTAATGGTGCAAAAATAAAATCCCGTAGGAAAATCAGTGCCAAAAAAAGAGGCTAATTGAATTGCACAGGTCTATCTGTGCATCCCTGAAACAAAGAGGATTTATTTCTATTCAGTCACTAAACAAGCCTCTATAAGGAGTCCTTGATTCTTACCTGGCATGACTTCAGTCACTAGATGTCCCTCTGCAGGGAGCTCCCTGATGATCTCATTGTCGTCTTCATTTACATCCAGCCAACGGCCACAGTTGAACGTATATTTCTCTTTTGTCAGCGTTTTCAGCAGAGTTATCTTAATTAAACCGAAACACCACATGAGTTCGCAGGCTTAAAAACAAAAATGACAAGCTCCCAATGAGCTCTGCCGGGGGAGGAAGGGTAGGTTCAGAGCGACGAAGGAATAAGTATTAATAATTAGAGAACCTATTCAGGTTTGCGTACTATGCTCATCACTGGGTTATATGAGCACCTTTCAGAATTAGAACATTGAACAAAGAGACTAACGTCTGTCAAATCTGATTCCTTTTCATTCCTTTCCTTCTCCACCCTCCTGAAGGCAAAGCCATTGATTCAATCACATCTGCCCTCCCCCCAAAAAAATGTAGAAAAAAGTTTTGATCAAGCTCGTTATTATTCAGAATTTCTTATGTGCTCACACTATGCCCAGCACTATACAGACAACATAGAGATAACATACAGATAATCCATGCCCTGAGGAGGTTGCAAGTTCAAAACAGAAAGACGCAGAATAGGCAGGATACCCTGGGTGGAATGACTGGGATTTTTGTTTAAATGTAACTATTATTGTTGGATTGTGTATCAGGAAGAAGTGAGTCTATAGGAGAGATATGAATGGAGAGAGGGTGGTGGCTTGGTGATCAAAATAATGTCCAGTGCTGAAGGGCCAACATGGAAAAAGCCATCTGAACTTTGCAGCTTGGTCTCATCTTTACTAAGAAATAATGAAGGTAACTATTAAAAGTATAACTGACACTCTGAATTTGGAAGGAAAAAAATCCCATTTTCCCTGAGTAGCTTTTCTCCCCCTCCATTAGTCCNATTGATTCAATCACATCTGCCCTCCCCGCAAAAAAACGTAGAAAAAAGTTTTGATCAAGCTCGTTATTATTCAGAATTTCTTATGTGCTCACACTATGCCCAGCACTATACAGACAACATAGAGATAACATACAGATAATCCATGCCCTGAGGAGGTTGCAAGTTCAAAACAGAAAGACGCAGAATAGGCAGGATACCCTGGGTGGAATGACTGGGATTTTTGTTTAAATGTAACTATTATTGTTGGATTGTGTATCAGGAAGAAGTGAGTCTATAGGAGAGATATGAATGGAGAGAGGGTGGTGGCTTGGTGATCAAAATAATGTCCAGTGCTGAAGGGCCAACATGGAAAAAGCCATCTGAACTTTGCAGCTTGGTCTCATCTTTACTAAGAAATAATGAAGGTAACTATTAAAAGTATAACTGACACTCTGAATTTGGAAGGAAAAAAATCCCATTTTCCCTGAGTAGCTTTTCTCCCCCTCCATTAGTCCAGCCCATCTTCCAGTGTGAAGACCTCCCAGCCCAGCAGCCTCATGGAATAAGAAATGTTTGTGACCTGCTGTCCTCAGCATTTTCTACATGGTTTCATTGACAAATGTGCAACCCATATGACTTAACTGTGTTTATTACATAGTGCCTAAGGGCCAACCAAGAACGAGGCCCCATTGTGCTAGGTGCTGTACAAACACGGAGTAGTAGACGGTCTCTGTCCTGAAGATCTTACAATATCAATAGACAAGAAGACACAAAGTGAAGGTAAGAGTATAAAACACAAGCAGAGTGAACAATGTGATGGCGGGAAAACATAGCTAAAACATGGCTCCCATCATCTCAGAGCTCTTCATCTTCCCTCCCAAGCCCTCCCTGCTATCTCCTTTCTCAATCACCACAGACAACTCCACCATTCTGCCTGCCGCTCATGACTGTAACCTGGGTGTCATTTTCAAGTAGGACCTCTCATGAAGTCCTCATATCCAGGCTACGTCTAAATCTTGCTGATTCTTTCAGCATAACATTGCTAAAATACGGCCTTTCCTCTCCTTCCACAACAGCTAAAGTTCTTGTCCAGGCTCTCATCATCTTGTGTCATGATTACTGCAACAGCCCTTTCTCTGGCCTGGACAAATGTAATTTTGCCATGTTCATATCCATTCAGAATGTTGCTGCAAAGATCATTTTCCTAGCCCATCACTTTGACATTGTCACCCCTCTCTTGGCATCCCTCCACTGGCTCCCCCTTCTCTATCACATCAAACATAAGCTACTTGTTTTCACGTTCGGTGCCTTTTATGACCTGACGCCACCCTACCTATCATCTCTCATCCAGTATCGAAAGTTTGACTCCCACCTCCAATCAGCCCATGACGCCAGCCTCCATCGCCCATTTGTTACATTGTCCAACAAGCACCTTTGTGCTTTCTCCAGAACTTCCTCCCCTCCCCCCCACTTGGGAGGAGCTTCAAAACCTCCTTAAAACTCTCCTTTGCTGTAAGGCCTACACAAAACTTGACAACAATTAGGTGGCTGGTGCACTGAAACCACTGCCTACCATGCTGACCAATATTGCCTCCTTGTTTCCTTGTACTCCCCCATTTGTCTGTCTGTATCCATCTGTTGTCTCACGTCTTTTATTTAGACTTAGACTGTAAGCTCTGTGTTTGTGTTCTGTGTTTGTACAGCACCTGGTGCAATGGGGTCCTGGTCCGTGAGTGGGGCTTGTAGGTGCTACGGCAATACAAATAAATAAATAATAATAATCAACATATTAGTTCCACTCTTTTGGGGGGGGTAAAGGAGGTTAGTTAGGAGGGGATCAGCTAAACAGAAAGAAAAGGAAAGGAAGGGGGCAAAGGGAATGGGGTGGAGGAGAGGGCAAGAGGGACAGATGTGGACTGGAGCTGAGGTCAAGGGACTGTGAGGGAGAAAGGGGGAGGGTTGGAACAACCAGCCAATCAGCACAGGGAGGAGAAAATCCAGTTAAAACTGTGGAAGCTGCTTTGAATGTCTAAGGTCCAGAGGTCCCTGCTTTGGCTGCTTCTGCCCCTCCCAGCTGGAATCTCTGGTTGGCTGCTCTCTGCAGTCTTTCCCTAAGGTCACATGGCACAGGGGAAGGCGGCACCATCTGCATACTAGTCCTATTGCTACTATGATGCCACAAGCCTGGAAAAGATCATCTCCTGGATAAAAAGGAGCAGGCTCACACTCAACCCGGCAAGACCAAAGTGACGCTGGTCAGCAGGGTGAAACACTTTGAAGAACATGCTGGGAGACTGTCCTCATCTTCCATTGCAGGCATACACCCCTTCATCCCCAATCATCAGAAAGTGATCTGGGACCTTGGGGTCTTGTTTGACACATCACAATACCCTAGAGGATCACATAGCATCAGTGACAAAAAAAAAATATTTTTTCCACATCCAGCTTGCTAAGAAATGCCTCCCCTTCCTCCCAGACAAGGACATCGCCATGGCAATCTATGCATTTGTCACCTCCAGGCCCAGTTACTACAATTCACCTGTACCTGAACTGAACAGGAAAGGGAAGAAGCCATTTTTTGAGTCAGTCTGGAGCCAACCAGGGCAAGGGCAGGACTGGCTGTGTGGGGAGCTGGTGAGTCCCAGGCCTGCATGTAGGGTTCCCCCTGAGAACTGGCCTCTAGGGACCTGAAAACAAGATCCCTCAGCTGGGCTTTTCCCTCTCCACTGTTGACTCCCAGTTTGTAGAGTTTTGCTGGGAAACTTCCCCAGCCAGGCTGAGTTCGCCCTCCAGCTCCCTAGGTGAGACCAGTCACCACATGGTCAGCACTGCTCTGTCTGCCAGTCCAGGGCTGCTCCCTGCAGAGTGTGTGACTGGACGCTGGGCTAGGAGACGACAGTTTGGATTTTAGTACAGCTGTGTAACCTGCACCTTGAGCCCTGCACCCCTTTGTGGTGAGGGGAAATCCTGGGACCAGAAGCAGCCTGACTCCTGCCTGAGGAGGATCCCTACCAGCAGAGATCAACCCCTCTGCAGTGCCTTAGGAGTCCAGAGTCATCTCCGAACCTGAGGATCATTCATGGAGTTTGTGAGTGCACCATCTTTTAGTTAGTCAGTCAGGGAATTTGTTTTGGGACCCCCTACTCCCTGAACTGTGTCCTCAAGCCAGGGAGTGAGGGCTTGGGGATTTTATAACCTGCTGCAGATTACACCTGTGGAGGGATTTACCACCTTCTCCTACTTGTGAGTCCTTTGGGCTGTACTAAATCCCGTCAGCCACACTGCTAAACCACTGCCGAGAAGAATTTTGTGGTCATAGGTCATCAAGGGCCCCAACAAAGTAAAGTCACAGGTTTTATCAGAGTGGGCACCGGTGACCCTAAAAATAATGTTTTACCCTGTTATGTTATATTTGTCTCCTGTTTAATATAATTATTGTGTTGAATATATTATATGTGTTTGTGTTATTTCTTGGAAGTCTCCAACTATCTGGCAAGTAAGTGGGGATTACCCTGTGGTTAAAGTTTTCCTCCCAAGCTGCGCTGGTTGGTGACCCTGCCAGGAAGGAGTGAGGGGGGTGGAGGCACCACCAAATAAATTCATAGGAAAAAATAAAGAAGATACACCCTGCTAAGTGGGTGGCGGGATCCAGAAGAACCCAGACCTGTCCATCAAAACCTGTACGCAGATGGGCATTAAAGAAGGTAACCGGGTGGAGAGGGGGCGATACACTTGGTTTACTTTTCACAGTAAATGCTACAAGAGCGGGCTCATCTACACACATTCCTTTCCACACTCGCTACCCAACGTGTCATCTTCATGAAGCATCAGGAGACCCAAATCCACCCTGAAATCTGAGTCCCCTGCAATGAAGACTGGGCTAGCTTCTAGTCTTCAGACTGGCTAGTGATAGAAGAATTATATGTGAAATCCAGGACCTCTGACTTGGCGGGAATTAGGATCCATTGCCTACCAGTTGGGAGGCCTTAGGATTCTGACACACACCCATACACAGTGTTCTCCTTGCTTTGAACACCTTACTCCAGGGTCTCAGAATCAGGGCCAATATTCCCCAAGTGGAGGAAGACTGCATAGGACTCAGCGTGGGGACAATCAATGGGCTGAGCTGTTCACTTCCTTTCTACCCACCTGCCACCAGGATCAGAGCACAGCACCAAAACTTCCTCGGTAATAAGCTCAGATTAAACAAAGGACTTGGAAACAGTTCCCATTTCTGAGGGTAAGTTTTCTTGCAACCCGACAGCCAAAGTGACTGGGCTGAATACTGTGGGGGATGGGGGGGGGGGGCGCGGGGAACTGACATGGAGCTGAGAGGAGAAGGAATCCTCTCCCAAAGCCCATGAAACACCAATAGGAGTCACTCTCTAGCTCAGGGGTAGGCAACCTATGGCACGTGTGCCGAAGGCGGCACGCGAGCTGATTTTCAGTGGCACTCACGCTGCCCGGGTCCTGGCCACCGGTCTGGGGGGCTCTGCATTTTAATTAAATTTTAAATGAAGCTTCTTAAACATTTTAAAAACCTTATTTACTTTATATACAACAATAGTTTAGTTATATATTATAGACTTATAGAAAGAGACCTTCTAAAAACGTTAAAATGTATTGACCGGCACGCGAAACCTTAAATTAGAGTGACTAAATGAAGACTCGGCACATCACTTCCGAAAGGCTGCTGACCCCCTGCTCTAGCTACTACTGCAGTGTAAAGGTTACGGTATCTCCTGCAGCACCTGCACCCCTACTCAGATGGAGGCAATATTCAGTGGGCCTTTGTAGCAGCCTATCCACCAGCCATGCTCCCTCTTCTCCCCTTGGTATCCCCCACAGCTGGGTTAGACAAAGGTGTGCAAGAAGCCCCAGGGGAGCTGTGCTCTGGAATATGCAGAGCGTGTGCACCTTCCTTGCAGACTCCCCAGATCCTGATCCTCAGCGTTGCACAGCAGAACCACACACTCGTGTAAATGGAGACCAATTCAGACTCCTAATATCAGATCATTGCATACTGAATGCAACTGCTAGCTCATTAACGCAGCATATTGTTTGTAATATGTCTCTTCTCTTGGTGACAAGAGAGGATGACTTGCCCCATTGAAAGCGGACTTGGCTTTTGCAGGTGCAATCTGCCTTTCCATCATCTCACCTTGTCTAGATGCCAGCCAGAAAAAGGGCTCCTCTTCTCATGCCATATCCGGAGCTTATAAAATGTGCCCAGATCAGGGAGCTCAATCTACATAAACAAACACAAACATACCCAAAATGACACATTACATAACTCAGCAAGGCACATACATTGCTCTTAAAACCTCCTGTAATCCACAGCTTCCAATGAGGGTCGAAAGGAGGAAGAACAGGGGCTGAGAATGAATTCTGTTTGAAAGGTAACATTCCTTACACCGCAAAGACAGTTTGATGAATTTACTTTCATGATAAATAACGTACGGTCGGAATCCTGCAACCCTTAGTCATGAAAGTCACTGAAGTCCCGGGCATGGAGTAGAATTTGCTGCCATAGTTTGGAGTTCTGCCTTAGATAGGATACTGACACACACCCATACACCGTGTTCTCCTTGCTTTGCACACCTAGAGCCCCAACATCAGAGCCAACATTTCCCAGATGTGGAGGACTGCATAGAAACCAATGTGGGGACAATCACTGGCCTGAGCTGTTCACTGTTGGGCACTGAGGAGAATCTGCTGTCCCCTGAATAAGTCATCTGAATAAGGGCTGTCAGCTATAATATTTGGAGCACCTTCATCTCACAGCATTATTCTTGTAGGAAACCTCCACAGCTGTTCCCCAAACAAAGCCTCCAAAACATATGCCCTTCTTTCTGTGAGACAGCTACAGCTTTGGCTAGATAGAGGAATTATTGTTACAACAGGGTAGGTAATCAGAACTCTTTGCTTTTGGACAACCCATAACTAAGTTTTAGGGCCAGTCAAATGCAAGCATGTCAAGGAATTAGGGGTAGTAGTGTGCACAGGAAGCTTCTACCTAAGCCCAACTCTGCAGGCAATATTGACATCAGCACTGGTCGCTCTTTGAGGAGAATGTCCAAGAAGACTGGAGATGTGGCCAGGTTAAGACTATACACTATTTGGGACAGGAATCTTGTCTGCTACTTGTGGGTCCTCCCCTTAGGCGGGGGGGGGGGGGGGATCCTTTAGCAGTGGGCGGGCTCCGCCCGCCCACTTCCCGGAACCCAATAGGTACTTGTTCTTTCTAGAGCCCAGAGCACTTTGGGGCACTGTACATATAAACTATTCCTAAGCATACTAATAGCCATGACAGTCACACTTGTGCAAGCACGAAGAGGCTCGCACTGCATGGAATGTGGATAGAACTGCTCTTCCCCAGGTTCTAACAAGAGCTGTTGGTCAATGAGCTCCCCCCACCCCAGCCCCACTGTCGGTACTGTGCTTGTTCCTCCCCTCTGCAGGCATAATGGACCATCTCCTCCACTGGAACAAATGGGTGCAGCAAATGAACTGGAGTCAATGGAGCTGTTCCAATTTACATCACCTGAGGATATAGTCCAGAGCTCTGGAGGGAACGTACTACACGATACCATCATTACTTCAAGTCACCACCACCTGAACAGCCATAAGCCCTATTTTAAGAACTTGGACCAGATCCTCAGCTGGTGTAAATCTTCGTGTCTCCATGGAAGTCAATGGCATTATACCTATTTACATCAGCAGAGGATTTGTCCAAAGCTTAAAGTGGGATTTAATTGATGTATAGGACTTGGGCTGCTGGCCCTCTGCAGAGGGGTGAAATTCGCCCTAAGAGAACCACAGTCAAGTCCTTCCGCCACAAATGCAAAGTTCTGACCGTGAACTTGTCAGTTTGTCCAGATTCGAAGTTGTCTGAATTGTTGTCCAGTTTCATTTCATCTGACTTCCCCTTGTCTCCGTAAATCTGGAGGAAGATGCTGGCATCTGTCCCTGCATTCTTAATGTCACTTGTCCAGATCCAAAGTGACCAGGGATTTTCTACAAAGAAGATTCAAACCATTTTATAAACAAAACAGCAAATAAAAATATCAAAACACGCTGGTAAAAACATTCCTATAACTTCACTAGAACAAGAGGAGGCTGGGTATTTATATGAGGAAAATTCAAGCCTTTTATCCTCTTAGGCATATACATAATCAGGTATCTATAGTCATACAGGAATAACATTCCATGCATTGCATGGAGATTTAACCATGTGACTCCCTTTAAACTATAAGTAGCAGCTGAAAACCTGTGCTGTTGCACTGGTGTAATTTGTAAAGTCACGTGTGTAAAAAAGCCAAAAATGTCTGAGAACTTAAAAACTGGACAGTAACAGACCAAAAGAGCTCCCAGCCATGCTTGTGTCTGTTTCCATCACTTCACACTGACTTAACAGACAATCTAGGCTTCAGAGTGATGTGTGGGGTTATTTTGTGTGCTGGTTGTGCTATTGTGTGGGTGGTTGGGTTGTTTTGTGTGTGGGTTGCGTTGTGTTGATTTGTGTGGGTAGAAAATGAAGGGTGTGTGCTGTGGTGAGGGACTATGTGAGTTTTGGGTTATAGTGTGTGAAGGTTGTGTTGTTCTATGTGGGTTGTGGTATGCTGAGAGAGTTATGTGGATTTGTGCAGGTGGCGAATAAGGGGTGTGTGCTGTGGTAAGGGGCTATATGTGTATGCTGGTTGTGTTGTTGTGTGAATGATTGTGTCAATATGTATCTAGGTGAGGTGGGTTGTGCTGGGTGATTTGCGTTGATTAGTGTGTGTGGCAGTTAGATACATGGGCCAAGTAATCCATCATGTGTGCAGTCCCCTCAACCAATGAAATTGTTGCACACAAATTAGCTGCAAAGAAAGGGTGTTGATTGGTTGAGTTACCTCCGGTATAACAGTGGTATACAACACTTGGTGTGGCATAGATCCATGCCTTACTGTAGTTGTACATTGCACAGGTGTAATTTGAAAGTCAAATTAGCTGAGAACTTAAAAATTGGACAGTAACAGACTGCAAAACCCAGTGGTTATTTGGTTGCCAAGGGAGTAAAGGGGTCAAAGAAGAAGGAACCAAGCACAGAGTATGGATGGAGCTGTCAGAGGAAATTAGGAGTTCCCCAAGCATGTGCCACATCTTTGCAGATCTTAGTGGCTCTATAAATCTGAAGCCTTCAGGCTGTTACCCTACTCATCTCCTGTCTAAACCTCCCTATACATCAAGTGACACTGGGTGTTTGGCTAACAAGGGTTTGGTGAGCAGAGATTCTTCTGGATATAAGCACCAAAGAGAGACAGGAATCATTTGGTGCAAAGGGTTCTAGAATGAAATTAAGGAAGGAAAAATGTTGGTTGTATAGCAAGAAAAGCTTCTCAACAGTGAGATCTATTAGTCTGTGGAATACTCTTCCAAAAGCAGTGCAGGCAGACTTGTCTCTGTGGACATTTAAAATGAGTTTGAACAATACTCCAATAAATGTACAGTAGGGAACAATTCTGCACTGGCAAGCTGATGGGCTGGATGACATAATAGGTTTTCCCCATCTCCAGCTTCTACAATTCTTTAATGTGGCATTTAAAGGGCACAGATTTCTCAAGGCTAATGTTCTCTGCCCATCTCGCATACAATGGCAACCAGGGAATTACCCTGTCAATAACAATCAGAGTTGATAACATGGCAGTTAAAGGTCATAAATGCTTTAATTAAATGGACTGAGTGAGAGACATAATGCAGAGATAACATTAAATAACATTTAGATAAACTTAGTTTACATGGAACTGCTGCTTAAACAGGACAAACTGGAATCCACAGAGGCATCCTGATTAAATAGCATCTATTTTGCTAATTAAAACCTTTTACTTACATGTACATTCTAATACGGGTGAAATAGTAGGAACTCCCTTCTTGTTGCAAAGACACCAAACAGGTCTTGAACCATATTGCCCTCTGCTAGATGGAATGGCACGCCTAGCCAAGTGCATTTCAGTGTGCATCCCTCTAATGCAGGGGGATCAAATGCTTAACTTTGCTACCTGGAGAGGCATATTCTGCAGTTGGTCAAGATGACAAAATATTATTGGACTTTTTACTCCTGTCCCACCCACCCTAAGTGAAAAAGAAGGTTTGCAAGCTGTGTAAAATCAACAATAACAGAGTTGGTTGCTTCTTCTATTTTTCCTCTTCTCCACTTTTTTTAGGATGCACTGGGGTGGGGGTTGGGGAAGGAGATATTCAGCCTCACTAGCAGAGCAGGTTTTAATGTTATAGGGAGAACAACTCTAGATCTAACATGCCTACAGTGTAAAGGTGCTACAGCGACTCTTTTCATGCCCAGTGACCCAACCTGAGAAGCCCATAATTCCCCTACATAAGGAAACCGGTGCATTCCTTTACAATATTTTAAAAGTTTAATTTCTTGAAACCCCCAAACCCATGTCCATCTGAATGTCTCAAACTGGAATTAAAGCAAGACCTGAGAGCTTTGATCACTGCATTACCTAGGCCTCTGCCTTGCAGAAGAGTCTACCCATAGTGTGTCAGGATAGGTAGCTTGCAAGTTTGAGGGTAGAAGGAATCTGCTTGTGCCCTGTCTGCCACAATACATACTTTTTAGTCTCTTCTGGCGCAGGGAGACCATTTCATAGAGCTCCCGTTCTATCAGTCCATCTCCTTCATCTTCATCCAGCCATTTCCCACAAGGAAAGGTTTGTTCAATGCCAGTGAATGGGCAATAAACCACCACCTAGGAAAAGAAGTCCAGGAAAGAAAGTCCAGTTATCCATTTCCTTTCACTAGCAGCCCAAATTAGAGATGCCTGAAACCTGCCACAGCTCAGGCAACAACTGAGCAAGGAGTTGTGAGTCCTCTGTGGAAAGTTAGGCTCTTTGGGAAGTCATCAGAAAAAAACAACAGGCTGTTTCTTGTCCAATTATGAGTGTGACAAATGGTTTCTGCCCTCCTACTCCCCCAGAAGATCCTTCTTAGGGTGCATTGACATGTGCCTACCAAGCAGAAGCCAAACAATCCTTGAGGGGCCACCTAGGGATCTGGGGCAAAATCAGTACTTGGTCCTGCTAGTGAAGGCAGGGGGCTGGACTCGATGACCTTTCAGGGTCCCTTCCAGCTCTATGAGATAGGTATACCACTGTAGAGTCTGGAGGGAGAAAAGGGTCAATTGCTCATCCTCCAAAGACATGGGCTTGGGAAGTGGGGGTTGCAGGATGTAACAGGAGCCACTGAAGTCAATGACAGGGTCCTGTTGCATGCATCTTTCATTTTCAATTCAACAGCCCAAGTGGACTGAGGGTCGGGCAGCCACACTTTTCAGTGATTGGCAGGAGACCCAAGTTATGCAAATGATTCAGGTGTCTCCACTGCTAAACTACATCACTTCCCAGAAAAACTGCATGGCCTTCCATCATCTAGAGGGAAGGTTGCCCCTTTATTGGTAAACTAGGATCAAAAGCTGACAATCTCATGGCAGAACACATGGGCATAGACACAATGCCATAGATCTGAAAAGCCCAGATATGGACCCCTAATAAACTGATGTGGTTGACCCCTTTCCCTGTTCTGGACCCACCCAAAACCCAAGATCACAACAGCCCCTAAACGATGGGCAAGTTTGACTCTGGATCTTAACTTTGAAGCTATGAATACAATACAAAATTGCATTTCTGCAATACGCATTATGCAAACATCTAACAGTGCTTCTGTGCTGAGCAGAAAATAATCTCTATCTTTGTGACAGCAAACGAGCAATTGACCCAGTTAATGAGGGATTGATTTATGCATCTAACATATATTAGTGGCAATCAGTCTCGTAGCATGCATTATGCATAATATTGACTTAATACACTGGAGATATTGTAATCTAAATAAAAGTAGAATTTTAAAACTGATTTGGTTGTCCAGGGCAGACTACAAATGAGAAATAATTTGACAGTTGCCTAAAGACATTGACCTGTTCTCACCTTCTCACAAAACCAGCCAGAACTGACACCACAGTTATCATGCCCAATTGTGACTCTGCTCAGGGGGCTGAGAAGAGCTGCTATCTCAATGTTAAATAGATCTGTCCTGGCGCGTTCAAATTCACCTCCTTCCAAGAAAATCTTCCCACTGTTCTTTAAACCTTTAGAGCCATGCAGGATTATGTGGATCTTGGAGTTAGTACCAGCCCCTCTGACATCCCCTGTCATTACAGCAACATTGTAAACAATACCTGAGGGGTTCACAAAGGAATGAGAGTCAGTTAGAAAGAAAAAGAAGTGAAAGAAACAATTTTTGACTTGACTTAGAATGTGGTTCATTGCTGCATTGATTTCCTGCAGGGTGTTTTGTTTTCAACCTCCATGCAGTGCACTGTAAATATGATCGTTTTTTCATGCCGTGGTGTCTTCAGATAAAACACACAGCTAAATCTTATATACCTTCATAGATTCCATCAGGAGTACACATATGGTGATAGCCTCTCTACTACAAGGTCCCAGAAAGAAAGAACCCTGAGCTGAAGTTCAGTGGTTCTGACATTCTTGCTATAACAATTAAGTTAAATGAAAAATACTGAACACATATGTAACATCTTCAGAGTGTTCTGCATTACATTTCACAAGGTAGGCACAGAGATTACCCCACTGTAAGAGCTAGGAGACTGAGGCATAGTTGTCAATACCAACTTTTTCAAATGTGGGTGCCTAACGTTAAGTGCCTAGACCCATATTTAATCACCTAAGTAAGAGAGATCTGCTTTTCAGAGGAGCTGAGACCAGAAGTTCTAAGTGAAGTGAAGTGGACCTGTAGATCTTCAGTGCCACTGAAAATCAGCTCCAGAATACAGAACTAGATGAACCACTGGTCTGATCCACCACAGAAATGTCCATGTCCATTGAAAAAAATCTGAAAATGTCACTTTAGAGTTGTCAATGTCACAGACAGAGTCAAAGGCCTAGCTGGGATTATTAGAAGTTAGCCACTCCTGGCTCCCACACATATGTTCACACCTAACCTCCATTAATAAGTAAGGAAACATTCCTACTACCATAAGAATGTTCCACGGTGCGCACATAAATATTTTGGGCCCAGCCTTGCAGTCCTTGCTCAGGTTAACTAGCTCAAACTTCAATGGCGATTTTTGCTTAAGTAGGAACTTCAGAACTTGGTGTTTTATAAACAGTCATGTCTTTTTAAAAGTTACATTAACATTTGTATGTTGGCGCGTTCTATGCAAGTGGAGCATCTTTATCAAACCTTAGGAGCTCAGATTTCCTCAAACCATGATAAAGCATTTGTCTGTCTGTGTTCTAATTAAAAGTTAGACAATCATAAAGTCAATATTAGAGTTTGGAATTGAACCTAATGCATTGTAAAAGGAGATTCTGCTTCCCAGGCAATAGTATCAAGCATAAAATTGATCGATGAGCAGCACATTGGAAGCTTTTTCATCAGTTACTCGGATAAATAATTAAGCCATTTGGCATTGGTAACCCACATTCTGAAGGCAGACGGTCGACATGTTGACGCATACACTGGATCCTTCTTCCATTAGCCATCAGCCTGGAGCCTGCTGATGCTGGTGCTTCCTGACCTACGTCAATGGACATGTCATGCATCTGCTATGCTTGGTGATCTGGGCACTGGAGGACTGGGATGTCACAGATGTCTGGTCCACAGCAGATCTCCATGGTGAATCACAAACATGGCATGTTAACTTCTAAACGGGGCATGGCTAGAGATCTCCACACAGCACAGGTCCCTATGGTCCAAGGACCATGAAGGAGTGGACTCTGCCTCTCATATCTGCCTCTCCAACCCTAACCCAGCTATGTGAATGACCTGCCCCTTATGACCATGTTGGAGGTGGACATTCACTTCCTACGGTCCACTTATTGGATCTCATTTTAGTGCTATTTAAACCTTTGCTCCCTCCCCAGTTCTCCTCACCCCCAACCCCAGAATCAGGCCCACTGCCTTTACCTGTGGCCTCACTTCCTCCCACAAGAATGTCCCGCTGGATTTTCCCATCATCTTCATCCAACGCAAACCAGCGACCAACTGGGAATTCGTACACAGATTTATTGCCAATGTCTTCAATGATCACCTAGGAAAAGAGGAGACAGTTTGTGACTGACATGAAGCTAAAGCGAAGGGAGGCGTTACACGGAGAGGAGACCAAAGAGCGCAGGGGAGGTGCAGCATTTGAGTTGCCCATTCTGTTTTACCTGACTTAAAATACATTTATTAGAGAACAAGATGAAACCATCCTCTCCACAATTGTGGCCGACAGAGAGTTGCAGCAAGTCAGCACATACATCACCTTTTAATGTGGCTATCTTGCCTAGTGAACTTTGTCAGAATCTGCCCCCTACTGGAGCTCTCAGCTGCCTTTGACAGCAGGACCATCTGGCTGGCCTGCTTTACTCCTCTCTAGAGTCAGCTGGCTGCCTTCTCTCTATCCTTAGTCTGGATGGCAGCTAAACTGGTAGCCCCATGACGACGCCTTTTTCAAAGATTTTTTTCACAGATTTTAAGGCCAGAAGGGACAATAGATCTAATCTGACCTCCTGCATAACACGGGCCAGAAAATTTCACCTGAACTAGCAGCTTCCTCCTTTCACAGTTCTGCACCCTCCCTCTGCAATGGAGGCAGTGAACCTACAGCAGAAACAGCTGCTAGTTAGAACATAAAAATGGCCATACTGTGTCAGACCAAAGGTCCATCTAGCCCAGTATCCTGTCTTCCGACAGTGACCAATGCCAGGTGCTTCAAAGGGAATGAACAGAACAGGTAATCATCAAGTGATCCATCCCCTGTCACTCATTCCCGGCATCTTGCAAACAGAGGCTAGGGACACTTCAGAGCATGGTTTTGCATCTCTGCCCATCCTAGCTAATAGTCGCTGATGGACCTATCCTCCATGAGTTAGGTGGGACTTGGCTTCCAGGCCCACTAAATATGTTCTACATTGATGAGTCAAGGAAAGAACTTCCCCTATGTGGCCAGAAAGGCCATTGTTACCAATTTTGCAGTTTCTTGACCTTCTGCTGAAACTACCAGAGGCAGGATACTAGACTAGACAAACCCTTAGTCTGATCAGATATGACAATTTCTATGTCCTTTGTTGCAAAACATTGGTAAATTTCCATAGTGTTACTGCAATGTTTTATACCATTAGAGGATAATAGATTTTCTGCTAGACATGAAAAATCTGAATCTCCACTCATGTTGCTGGTGAATGTCTTCAGTGAATAAGATTTGCTCTCCAGGCTAGACTGTTCTTGTTGTATTTCCCTCAGCCTTCAAGGCCAGAGGGAGAGAGTCTGAGAATTATTGATTCCAAAATCCAGACACCAGTGATTCCCAACCTCATCATTCGTCTAAGACAGGGGTGGGCAAACTACGGCCGGCGGGCCACATCCAGCCCATCGGACTTTTTAATCCGGCCCTCAAGCTCCCAGCCGGGGAGCGGGATCAGGAGCGTGCCTTGCTCTGCTCCGCGCGTGCAGCAGCTCCACACAGTGCCCGGAAGCAGGAGCAGCCAGGGAGCTCCGCACGCTCTCTCCTCCCCAAGCGCCGGCTCTGCAGCTCCCATTGGCTGGGAACCATGGCCAATGAGAGCTGCGGGGGTGATGCCTGCGGATGGGGCAGCATGCAGAGCAGCATGGTCTCACCTCTGTGTGGGAGCCAGAGTGGGGCCGGGCTGCTGTTTCCAGGAGCCACTTCAGGTAAGCGCCACCCAGATCCTGCACCCCTGAGCCACCCCGTGCCCCAACCCCCTGCCCCAACCCTGATCGCCCTCTAAACCCTTTGATCCCAGCCTGGAGCACCCTCCTTCACCCCAAACCCCTCATTCCCAGCCCCACCCCAGAGTCTGCACCCCCAGCCAGAGCCTCACCCCCCCATGTGCCCCAATCTCCTGCCCCAGCTGAAAGCCCCCTCCCAGCCTCCAAACCTCTCCAACCCAGCCCGGAGCACCCTCCTGCACCCCAAACCCCTCATCCCCAGCCCCACCCCAGAGTCTGCACCCCCACCCAGAGCCCTCATCCCCCCCCCCATGCGCCCCAATCCCCTGCCCCAGCCGACCCTCCATACAATTTCCATACTGCGATGTGGCCCTCAGGCCAAAAAGTTTGCCCACCCCTGATCTAAGACTTTGGTTGTAGCTGGTAGTGCCAGCTGCCTCCGGTTCTAATGGCATATAGTCAAACCCAGAATGGAGCTTGTCTCCAGAGTTTGGGTGGTAATGCATGCTGGGAAATCAAGCAGCAGCAGTGCACTGGATCCTAAAAAAGACTGCTCCATTAAGGTACATGTGGACTGGAGGTGTCTATAAAAGCAGTGCCCAGTAGCAGTCATGATAGGAGTATCAATGGTTAGAAGCCCTCTCTTAGAAATTAATACTTTTCTTATGCTTCTCTTTATTCACATTTCATTTTATATTTAAACAACTAGATAGCAACATCCACAACTCGGGAAGTGTGCGAGGAATGACCAGAGATGTTTAATGTGTGTGTCTGGGTCTGACAAATCTTCCTTTACTACATCATAGAACACTTTGGGAAAAACAGCACAAGGAGAAAAACAAATTCTGTGATGTTTTACCCTGCACCTTCGAACTCGGGGCGGCTTACATTCCAGCTAGATTTCATGTCAAGCTCACAGCTCAGAAACTGCTTTATTTATGTTCACAACTATCTTACTGATTACTGCTGTAAAGGGGAGGGTTAGTTTTTGGCTGCCCCTTGTCACCTCCACAGTGTCTGTGCCACCACTGACCTAAACTAAGTGGATCTAAAGTCTATGTCGTGCAGGGACTATTTATAGTATCCTAATTATGCTCCTTTTCCTGTGGTCTGTTCCCACTTATCAGAGGGATTTCCCAGGGCTCTGTTATTCATTTTCTCTGTTCCCACTCATCAGTTTAAACGGCAAACTTTGGTTTAGACCCCAGTAATGATACTAAAGAGTGAGATAACACTTGCATTTCTAGTGTACCAACAGTCATGTTACCTAGGCTTCAAAAATACTGGGTCAGATCCTCAACTGGTGTAAATCAGGAAATCAACACCAGCTGAGGTTGTGGTGAATTTATATGCTATTTCTTTACTTATTTTATAGGCAGGGGAGGTAGTGATGCCTATACTTAAGCTTGCCATTATAAAACCATGTTTTCAGTTGTTTATAACTTTGTCAAATATTAACTGTTTGGCCTGAAATTTTCTATGCTGCGTATCTGACAAAGGCTCATTCTTTTTCTTTTTCTTTGAAGTTTCAGCAAAAAATGGTTCAGCTGTTTCAGATACTAGGGAAAGTACATTATTTTGCCATTTTAAAAATATTCTTACCACCATTTTGTTGGGGAATTCTAGCGACTCCATGCTTTGGTCGAGGGGGTTGCAATTTGGCAGGGGTGTATGACCTTTGTGTCAAGAATGTGCCTTTTGCTGTGCCCATGATAAAGCATCCAAATTTGGCCAAGTTATAAGACTTTGCACAATTTCAGTTCCCACAGCTCCACAGTACTGGGGATGAGTTGGGGTTGCTTAGTTAAGGAGGCTGTTGTCTGTAGGACCCCTGCCCCAATTGTTGTAGAAGTTGGAAGGTATGTAGTAAATGAGGCAGAGGATTGCAGGATGAGAAAGGATGGTCTCATGGTTAAGGCAGTTGAATGCTTCCCTGGAGAATTGGATTTTATCTCTGCCTCTGCCACAGAGTTCCTGGGTAATGCTGGGGAAATCATTTTAACCAATGGCCACTAATTGTGTGTTCCTTATTTTCTGGGTGCCCAACCAAATCTGGTTTGCAGCAGTGCTGAGCACTCACAGCTGCCTTTGAAATCAATGGAAGCTGTGCTTTGAAGATATAAGTGCTATATTATGCTAAGTACTCTGAAAAATCAGGTCCCAGGCATCTAAAATTGGGTACCCAAAAGTAGTGGACACTTTTGACCTTAATCTCCCTTCTCGATTGCCCAGTGGTAAAATGGGGATAATAGCACTCCCTCACCACACTGGGGTGTTGTGAAGATAAATGTATTAACATTTGTGAAGCACTCAGATACTGTAGTGATGAACGTCATAGAATAGCCCCGGCGGAAATTAATAATTCTGTATAAAGAGCAGGGTTTGACTAGTGACAATGAGGATAAAACAAAATATTGAACAGCTGGTCATTAGCTGAGCACTGTCCATCCTGTGCAATGAAAGAGACAGGGGTCTTGTGGAAAAAATAGCATGTGACCATGTAATTAAAGACTGTATCATAATGCATAAATACATGAGGGCAGAATTAAGGTTGCACAGGCAACCTTAATTCTAACATTTCTTAATTTTTGAGTACTTGACTTTGCAACCTTATTGCTCTTTTAACATAGTTTTTGTATGTGCAATATACACCGCTACCTCGATATAACGCCACCCGATATAACACGAATTTGGATATAACGCGGTAAAGCAGTGCTCCTGGGGGGGCGGGGGGGGAGGGTGGCGAGGCTGCGCACTCCGGTGGATCAAAGCAAGTTCAATATAACGCGGTTTCACCTATAACGTGGTAAGATTTTTTGGCTCCCGAGGACAGCGTTATATTGAGGTAGAGGTATATATATATACACACACATACATATAACCTATGTACAGCCTTCCATCTGAGAAACTTGCAGCACTTTTACAAACCCTCATCTAAGCTTTCCAGTACACCTGTGTGGATGGGAAGTATTATCTCTATTTTAAAGATGAGGAGAGTGAGATGTGATTGAATCACCCAAATTCTCAGAAAGAATCAGTGGCAGGGTGAGGAATAGAACCAAAGAGCCTCAACCCCTAGTCCCATGGCTTAGCCTCAAGAGCATCCAACCCTTCATGCACTTCTTCAAGCAAGCACCATCTGACACAGATTTAACAAACACACTCTCCAATCTTAGCTGAGCTTGAGTTAAACATGATGGACTCAGATCTCCACTCAATACAATAGGAAGGACTCCGGTTGGAGTCGACTTTATGCTGGAACTGCAAGTGCATGCTTCAGTTCTTTGCTTTGTTGTTCCTGGGTCACAGACTCTTTTACACACTCTCTTTTAGCTATAGTAACAAGGAAGTTACTGAATTCCATTGGCTTTGGATCTGGACCTATTTAAACAATTTTCAGCAGGGTCCACAAGAAACTTTACTGGGTCGATTAGTCCAGCTCCCTGTAAGTGTGCAAAACTGAATTCAGAATTAGTTACTCCTAAATCGTCTCTCACAAACAGGAGTGTAGTCTAGCCTATCTTCGAGTGTTTCCAGTGAAAACAATTCCAAAACCTCCTTTTGGAGCTTGGTCCAATGGCTGCGTGTTCTCTGTACATTTTCTGGTATTGAACCTACATTTTACCTCTTCCCTACAATGAGGAGTTTCCCATTCTGTCCTTGCTGCCCCCTTTATAAAATCTATGCACACATCTGCAGGCAGTTAACCCCATGCAGGCAGTTAACCCCATCTCTCTTCAGTCTGCTTTTCTCCAAAGAGAACTTGCTGAGTTTGCTTAACTTTTTACTCACAGCTCTTATTTTCCAGATCTTTAATCATCTTTCTTGCTCTCGTCTGAACTTTCACATGCTTTAGACCTAAACACGCTAAATAAGGCAGAATAATTATCTGACTTGTTTTACATGTGATATTCCTAGTAATACAACCCAATATAGTACAGTAATTGCCTTTTTGCCAATGGTTCAGACACTGATTCCTGCATCACTCTAGGGTGCATTCATCAGGCCTTGCTGATGTCAATATATTCAAGTTATCTAAATACTCTTTAACCTTTTATTATCTGATAGGAGAATACCAGGAGTTTGAACTCTGAGTGAGTTATATAAGTGTTTATCTTCTGTTATAAAACACTCTGCAGTGCCGTTCTAAGGAATGACTTGATTGAACTGGGACCACTGTTGTCTCATTTCACCTTCTATCCTTTAACTTTCTTCTCCAAGGGCTCAGTCCTACAAAGCCTGAGCACCCCCGAGATGAAGAAACTTGGCACCTTGCTGGACCGTCCCTAGAGCCAGCAACAAATGGATGAAAGGGCTGCCTAGCTGCTGCATCTTGAATTAGAATGAGCCTTGTGATTTGAGACTCTTAACCCTGTCAAGTTGACAGGAAGCAAACACATTGCTGGCACAAAGCAAATCAAACGACACTAGTAACTGAGGCAAGCCAGTTTTGAAAAGCAGTCTTTTTGCAATCCTTGCAGTGGGGAGAGACAGCTAACTGGAGTGAACCATACAACAAGGCCCCAAGATAAAGGCAAAGTCAGACAGACAGCAAAATTGGTCTTAAGGTCAAGGCACTGAATTGACACATAAGGGATCGATGCTCTAGTCCCAGTTCTTCCATAGGCTTCCTGTGTGACCTTGGGCGAATTGCTTACTCTGCACATTTGGGAATAATAATACTTCCTCTTCCCCACGCTTTGGCTGTCTAGTCTATTTAGATTGTTAGCGCTTCAGGGGAGGGGCTGTCTCTGTGTATGCACAGCTGGGGGACTCTGGGCACGATCCCAATGCAAACAACAACAGATAAGGTTGTGCTGGTGAAGCTTTGAAAGAAGACACAGCTATTTTATTAACATTTTTTCCTCTATATTTCTTTGTGTTTTATGTCTGTCCATGTTTCCAAAATGGTGCATATTACTGTAAGATGTGGGAATGATTCATATCACCCAGATAGCAAAGGTAATTATTTTGCAAGTTGTTAAACAAGCATTTAAGTAACCTATGCTGTTATCACTGGATCATGTTTGGGTAGATGAACTACTTAATGAGTGCATAATTGAACTAAACATACAAAAAGTTTCAAGGGTGAATGGTGTGGGTTATGAAGTTTGGCTTAGGACAAATTACTATGATATTCATTACCACATAATTTCAGTGTTAATCGGGACCCTTTTTAATATATATAATAATCACCAGATTATAACTGTGGTTTTGCATCTCATCTGAACAATGACACCATCTAGTACAGAGCTCCCTAACATCATTTTGGGGAGTTGGTTCAGTAATAACTCAGCAGGAAATGTGCCATCTGTTGAATCACCAACACCATGTCTTGCAGCACTACAGAGGTGTTCCTTGAAGATCTCCTACACAAGGATTATAGCTATGAGGGAAGGGATGGAGTGAGGGCGAGGCTTGGACCAGAGCGGGGATCAAGCACCCCCCAGGAACTCAGAAACTCAGCGCCTCTGGTTTTTGGTCACATGCTTGAGCGCCTCTATTTAGAATATATGCAGTGTTATAGCTGTGTCGGTCCCAGGATATTAAAGGGACAAGGTGGATGAGGTAATATCTTTTATTGGACCAACTATTTAGAGCAGGCTCAAAACTAGAGTGTTGCAGGACATGACTGAATTCACTGGCAGGGCAGGTAAGAGAAGTTTCTGCTATAACACCTGCACTCGCCCTTCACATACCACCGTCAACACCAGATTTGCAGTTTTAAAAATCAATTATCTCTGAAGATTTTGGGGTGGTTATTAGCTTTGAATGTTGAATGCTTCACCCACACTTTTCTGAGTAACAAGAAACTTGAATGACCAAGTTACCAGTGAGCATTTGGGTCTGTTGGTATCGAACCAGTGAGTAGGTGAAAAGTTAGACATGTTGGTCCCAGCGCAGCCCTAATGAACTATCTCCTAAGGAATAACTAACCTTGTCAAGGAACCAGCCAGCAGAGCCACCCTTGTTATTGTGGCCTATGGTAATTTTCCGTAACTTTCCCAAATTTGGAGCATCAAGGGTGAACTTGTCCTCTGCTCCCTTTTCAAAGTTGTCCTTGTCATTGTCCAGTCTCCTCTCCCCTAAGCAAAACAATAGCAAAGGGAAAGGTGAATGAGATGGGAAAAAGTTGCTGAAGGTATCAGTACATATTTATGCATTTAAAAAAATCTGTGTCTAGCAACGCTACCGTTATGACTAAATCAACCAGTACCAAAGCACTGCTTCTATACAGTGCGGATAGTAGAAGACAGGGAACTTTATAATCCAATGACATAGCACCATTCCTCCAGCACACAAAAAAGCAGGAGAGCAGCAAGTGGGATTTGCTGGCTGATCTCCCCAAGCCAGGGCTGCAGGGCTGAAGGTCAGGAGAACAGCAGAGGGAGTTGACTGCTGGCTTTCACGTCGAAGAGCTGGAGCCAAGGGCCAGAGAGGGCTGACGGCAGGGGAGCAGTGGAGAGACTTACCGGTGGACACGCCTGAGCTGGAGCCAGAGGGCTGAAGGGCTCCCAGCAGAGTGGCAGGGAGAGTTCCCACTGGGAAGAGTGGGGCTGCACCCCAGCTGGAAGGGCTGAGGGGAGGCGGCTGTCCTGGTAAAAAGTGTGTGAAGAAGAGCCCAGGTGTGGCAGAAGATACTGCAATATGGTATGGAAGGACTCCCTGCAGAGAGGCTGGAGGGATTCCCACGGGGAAGAACAGGGTTTTAAGGACTATATACAGTGAGTGTGAGAAGTAAACTATATTTGGGACTCTTACTGGGCATTATTTTGGTAATTAACTGGCCTAAGGAGAGGTACTACTTAAGCAAGCGAGCCTGTGTGAAAGGGAAACTGAGGCAGCCACACCTGTCATGTAATGGCTTGCTGTAGGAGGGTGCTCCAGGCAAGGTTGCCCTATGACAGTTACATCACTCAGAAGTTTCCAAAGATAGATGACTGGGTGGCTCTTTTATTTTCTCTATTGCAACATTTCAAACAGTTCTGCTTTTAAAAGTCTATCCAACCATTTAAAATACTTTTAGGGGTACATACAAGCTGCAGAATTCCATATTTACCATCCCTCAAAGCTCAGGGGCTTTTGGATTCTGAATTTTGCTCAAGACCACTATAAAGAGAGGAGTTATTTGCAAAATTAGGATCCAAGTTTGGATTTTCAACACCTCTGAACTCAAAGAAGTTTGCTTTTATGGAAAAGTGTTGAAGAATTGAACAGGGATAAAACCAATAGTATTCTACATTAATTACTCTAAAAGCCGATAGAATTTAATAGGGAATGAAATCCTTTCAACAGATGTTTAAGAACCATTCCACAGAATGCAAGAGAAGTGATATCTTTCTGTATTAAATTCTATAGGATAAACTATAGAAAGGACTTCATTTTTTTACTGAAGTCTTGAAGACTTTTCTGTAAGGGTGGGTGCGGGGGTTTGGTTTGGGCCCATCTCTAATTATTATTCTGATCTTATAGATGAAACATAATGTTTACTAAAATCAAGTGCATACTATCGTGTTTTGCTACAGCCTCTGTTTCATAAAATAAATGCAGCTTATCAGCTGATTTGAATTAAATGGTGGTACAAATGGTGACACGATCACACTTTAAATGGACAGAGATTCAATCATGGTCCACAATTAAAGTTTGAAAGAATATGTGTGGACA
>QXTE01000073.1:2683844-3008473 GCA_003942145.1 Platysternon megacephalum
TAAACTATAGAAAGGACTTCATTTTTTTACTGAAGTCTTGAAGACTTTTCTGTAAGGGTGGGTGCGGGGGTTTGGTTTGGGCCCATCTCTAATTATTATTCTGATCTTATAGATGAAACATAATGTTTACTAAAATCAAGTGCATACTATCGTGTTTTGCTACAGCCTCTGTTTCATAAAATAAATGCAGCTTATCAGCTGATTTGAATTAAATGGTGGTACAAATGGTGACACGATCACACTTTAAATGGACAGAGATTCAATCATGGTCCACAATTAAAGTTTGAAAGAATATGTGTGGACAAAATTCTTTTCTCAGCTTCCCAAAAGGGATTGCCAATATTTTGCTTTCCCTGCATGTATGGATATCACATTGACATCAGATATTTTAGTGGATTGTTTCCCTGTTGAATTGGTCTATGCCCGTGTGTCTATACCAGGAATTTTTGTGAAGCCTGACCCTTGTTCACATTCCAGCTGTTCTGCTGTTGCACCTGCTGAAAATTATGGGTCTGAAAAATCCTAAACTAGACAGGCCATTTGTTGTCCTTTCACGGAGCCAAATCATTTTGCATTTTCCAGATTGTGCTGTTTGTTGTTCAGATATCAGGCTTGCCTAGGGCAGAGCAGGAAAAAGTATTTTAGGAAATGATTTGCATTTGAATACCTGTGTCTCCATTCTCGCCAAAGATATTAACGAAGACATCCGCATCTGTTCCACTGCCGCTAATGTCTCCGGTAAACACTCTAACCACATACTTGTTAACTGCAAAGACAGAAGGAGAAATGCCCAGCATATTAACAATACAAGCCATGGATCAACATAAAGCATACTGATACACACCAGACCTGCCACTGTGGAGCAATATGCTTTGGGAGCACTTGGACAATATGGGATGCTAGGAGCCACTGTTCATAATGGTTAGTACACAGAATGCTATGGTAACTATTGCAACAGACTCAAAGAGTGAAATTCTGGTCCACTGAAGTCAGTGGGAGTTTTGCTATTATGGCGGTCAGGATTTCACACAACATGTGTATGACAATCCTTGGTGTAATACGCAGGCCTCCATTCACAGCCTTTCCTGGCTGTTGTAACACTGCCACCATAGGGAGAGCCAGGATGCCAGTGCATACAAGAAAATTTCAATAAAGAAGGAAAACCAAAGCTTAGCCAAGGCAATTGAAATACTCCCCCAAAACTTTTCCAAAATTAATCCTACACTGATCCCTCTCCTAATAAGAGTGACAAGATAAGTGGAGTCTCTGCTGGAGGGTGTTGTGCACACACCTCCTTTCATTAACGCCCCCCCCCTCCCCCCCGCATCCCAATTCTGCAGGGAGCTCTCTGTGGGGTTGGAAACTGTGCCACAGAGATCTGATATTCCCTGCTTCTTCTATCTACAGTACTTATAACCCCCCATCACTGGACTAGCCAATCACCTCACAATCTTTAATGTATTTATCCTGATAACACCCCTCTGAGGAAGGGCGGTGCTATTATTCCCATTTTACAGATAGGGAACTGAAGCACAGAGAGACTAAATGACTTATCCAAGCTCAGCCAGGATGCGTGTGGCTCAGGAGGGAACTGAACCCAGGCGTCCCACAGGCTAGGCTAGGCTAGCACCCTAAGCATTGGATCATATTCTCTCCCTCTGTGAAAGGGGTGCAAACCATTCTAGGAAGACCTTTTCCCTAGTCAGACCTCAGTGACCTTTGGCGTCCACTTCTCAGGGCAGGAGGAGCAGCTCATTCAGTTCTTGGCCTTTTTACTGGAAGTTTGAACAAATGACACAAGTGGTGCAAATTGTGGTGCTGACACAAGGCCATTAAACACACTAAGGTCTACGTTAGCCTTGTTCTTCTGAAACATCAATGATCTGAGTAACCCAAACAACCGCTCAGGTTTAGATCTGACCCCTCCAATTCTGAACACTACACTGCAGCTAACTTTGCAACTTAGCCGACACTCAGCAAGAGCAGGCGATAACAAATATTTTGAAGAAAGATCAGTCAACTGAAGAAGTGCAAAGACTTGGACAGGTCCCATCCCGCTACCCCATCCAGTTTAAAAATATTGCTGCTTTCTAGAATATAAAAAAAAGTAATAAGCGAGTGAAGGTATCAAGCGCCGTACCTTTGACGTTGCAATGCCAAACTGCAATGCTATATCATATGTGGCACTAAGGAGCCCGAAAAACACTTACGTCAATAAGAAGCACAGATATTTCCATTGCCCAGGCTCTTCAAAACTAGGGAGGGGATTTTTCAGATATGATCAAGGTTAGCCTAACCCCGCTCCCATTGATATCAATGGAAAAATACGTACTGACTTCAATGGGAGGAAATTTAGGACAATGTTCAGTAATTTTAAAAATCCCACCCTAGTTTAGTCGACTGACTGTACTGTTGCAGTACTCATCTTTCTTTATACCAGGTGGCAAGCTCCATTGATATTTAGACCTGAGTGAACAACATGCAGCAAATAATGTATTCAGCGATGGTTCTCTCTCCACGAACAGCCTACAAATTACTTGTACATTTTTATTATTTTATGTTATTTGCCAAATATTTCCTGGTCTAGAGACTGTTCCTGGGTAGTTTTCTACAAGTCTTTAATATTCCTATTTTGAAATGGGTTGATGAGTTTTCATTGAATATGTAGGAAATGCAACTGCAGAACTACACATTTGGCCAGGGGGCTGCGGGGCAAATATAGTACCTGTCACAGCTAATTTTTTAAATACTAAAAATCAGGTTGACAGTTGAAAAGCCTCTGTCACAAAATGCATCACCACACAATAAAATAATATGAGTTAAAATGCTCTTAATAATAAATAACAAGAAGTAAAGGGGCAGAACCTGACTCCCAGTAGGGAGGACTCCTGAAGCCTTTTGCCAGTACAGCTAATGCAACAACAGGAGATGCAAACCCCAGAGAGTTCTCATTTATAACAGCCAAAGATAGAGTGGGTACAGTTTAAAGCTTTGATCTTGCTGGTGGACTTCTGTTCCCACATACTACTAACAGCATTATTAGGCCTTGAGTCCCCAGTCTGGTGAAGGAGGAAACATGCTGTGACCCTAAGAGCATCCCAATGCCAGAGAGCAAGAGGCTCTGGTATCAGTGAGTTTCAGCTGGCCTGACCAGTTCAGTGTACCCCGATTCAGTGTACATCATAATCTGAATCTAACAGGTGTCGTGTAAGGTATCATTGGAAAAACCAGTAACACACTGATCATTAATATTCTTTCATGTTGTATGGACAGTAAACGCCCAAAGGACTGTACAAATGCGAAAGAAATATGGGACTAAAACGTGCTTGAATCAGTAAGTTTGGGGTGCAGGTAAACAGGTTTTTTCCAGACAAAAAGGCTGATGCCTCCATCCAGGTGCAATCACAGACAATTGGCAACCACAGTCAAGCAGCCATTCATTGGCATGTCGGAGGCTGCAGGGTCAGATCAGCGTGCATGGTAGAAAGCACCAGCGGGGAAGAAACCAGCATGGAACCTTCTCCATCAGACTCCATGGTACCTCTCCTCACTGCAGGGGCACTGGACTTTGGGAAGGGCACATTTCAAAGGTTCACTGGATTATAAAAAAAAGAGAGGGGCAAAGAGCCCCAAGGGATTTCACTTTCTCACTTTTATTTGCTGGTAACCGTTTCTGCCTTTCTCCTTTACACTTGAACTCACTTCCAATCCTCTCTTTTTGTTAATAAACTTCCTTTACGTCCAATCTAAACTAACCCAGTGCTGTGTTTGAATCAAAGTGATTGTTTAACTCCAGTTAACGCAACAAACTGTTGTGTTTTTGTCTCTTTAAAGGAGCAACGGACCTTATTACCAAATGTTCCAATAGAGGGCTGGACATTTCAGGGCAGACGGTTTTGGGGACATTCAGGATGCGGGGTATGTTGAGGTCATTTGACTAGTAGTAACCAAGGTTAGTGAAGAGCAGAGTGTGGATGTGGTGTAACAAGCAGGCTGCTGGAGTCAGAGTTGCTGAACCAGGGCTATAGTGCATAGTTGTCTGCTGGCCGGGAGCATACCGACAGGGAGCTACAGCAGCAGAGCATTTTAAGGCACTTAGGTTTCAGGACAAGCGGTGACACAACCTCTCACTGGTCCATGTTGCATCCCGCACAGAGCAGTTTACAGGATCAGGATCAGGGTATAAGTGTCCAAACAAGACAGCAGAGAGGACTTCTTCAAGCCACATCCAGAGCTGACCCATTTTTGCAAACAGCACCTAATACACTGACTTCCCCGGAGCAGGACCGGTCAGTGAGAGAGATGATTGTACAAGAGCTTGCCAGATAAGATACCTTGAAGATTTCATTGACATCCCTAGGATGCAAATTTGAGGCAATGACTTCATGGATCAACCATCAAGTTGGAAGAGCTGACGGGACCAACTGTCGTGTTGCACAGCCAGAGGAGGAAGAAAAGAACTTTCAAAACTAAAGTGGGATAGCCCTGCTCTTGCAAACACTTGTGCATGTGGTTAACTTTCAGACAACACAAATTCTGTTTCACACAAAAAAAAGCTATTTCAATATTTGTTTTTGTTACACATCAGAATGAAGATTAGACCTTTCAAAGTTTTTCACAACAAAATGAGAGAGACAGAGAAAGAGACCTCACTCCACCCCAGAATAGACAATAGCCCCATGACTGAGCTTTCACCTGGGAAATGAGTATTGTCTGATCATAATAAACATGTACACTCTGCAGGCTAGACATCTGCAGAGATATATATGAAATTGTTTTTATATTAGTCATTTGGTACACTTAGTTACCTCCTGTCCCCACTAATAAAGGACATATCTGTCAAACCAGTGCCGTCATTACAGTGCATGCATACGTGTAATTTGTAAAAATATATATATATTTTTTTTTTCTTTATTGATCTTGGAGGTTATCAGCACATAGACCAGCATATTTGATTCTTGTAGTTGTACAGTTTTAAATATAGGAATTTGCCTATACTGTGGCAGGGAGCCTGCCAACCCCAGATTCCTGGCTGAAGCCAGGGCTCTGGGAGCTGGTAGGGTCCTTGCTCTGTGGCAGCAGCCTTGGCTAAAGCCAGGTCTTTTTGGGCTGCTAAGATCCCCACTCCATGGCAGGATACCTGCCAGACTCCAGAGCCCCAGCAGGAGAAGAGAGCCTAGCAGCGTTGGGGGCCCATCACAGGTCAGGCTGGCTCCCTGCTGCAGAGCTGCTAAGGAAATTGACATTCTTGTCAGTTTCATGGCTGCTATTCAGTGAATAGCTGAAAATGTCAATTTCACATTGTGTTTCAGGAACATCATATTTCAGCGTTTCTGAAATTAGAGCTTTCAACTATTTCCGGATGTCCCTACATCTTCACAGTAACTAGTGCACAACCTGTGTAACCTGCAAGGGTATATCCTATGCGTGTATAATGTCTGCTGTCCTTTTCTTTTTCCATGCAATCATGTATGCTGTGCACTTACAGGCATTCCAGCTTCCACTGACACAACTCATCTAGGAAAGTGGCACTCATAAAGCAGTCCCCAGGAAGGATTCTGAGAGATGTTACATGGATGCTATCTCTGGAAAGTAATGGGGTGGCACTAACTGATGTGGCCCTGGGTGTACTGAAGAAGTGGGAGGTGTGGTAGTCAAGTGCTTTATTACCTTGCATGCTCCTAACAAACTCGGGTGCAGCTGTCAACAGCCAAGTGAACTGACTGGCAATTCCACCTGGCGCTAGATTGAGTTTTCTAGCATTAAAGGGCTCAGGGTTTGTTTTGTTGGGAAGTGGGAGAGTCGTGTGACTGTTGGCACCAGTCTGTGATTCAGCTCAATTCCCAGCTGTTCCACAGACATCCTATAAACCCTGGGCAAATAATCTCTCTCTCTCTCTCTCTCTCTCTCTCTCTCTCTGTCTGGGTATCAGTTTTACATGTGTAAATCCCCCTTTTCTCCCTCTTGTCTAGTTAAATTGTACTCTTTGGAGCAGGAACTGTCTCTTACTATGGAATTATGTCCAGCACTAAATGCAATGGAGCCTTGATCTTGGCTGGGGCTTTTCGGCCCCCCTGTAATACAAATAAATAATGCATTTCACAGGTTCCATTGAGTCACTCCATTGCATCCCTACTTGTTCTAAACTACTCTTATTTCCAGGCACCCGTAGCCGTGGACAACTTATGGATCCATCCCAGTCCGTTCAGAAATTTGAAAACCACTTCGTTATTTTCCTTTCAGCTTAAACTCAGTCCCTCCTTCCACTTGCAAATTGATATTGACCATATGCCCTTTCTGCCATGCCACACTATTCCACTAACTGTGCAGTTCATTTAGCTGTCAGTTACTCACTGGAGGTATGAAGTCTGTCTCCTGAAATTCCGTAAGAGGGAATCTCAGCAGTACTTTTTAAAAAAAAACAGAAAGTGCTGGGGGAGGAGGGGACGGCTAATAGTTTTAGCTAATCTTATTTCAGCCACTAGATGGTGCCCTCAAGCACGAGCTGCCAAACTCATCTATTGCAATAAGCAGGGAGGATCATGCTTCATTACTTAAAGCTATCATCTCCCACTGTGCTCGGTGAAGCTCTCTATAATACATTTCTGACTAGCTTCCTTGTGCATGACCTGCAATGTAGCAGGCTACCAGCAGGGCATCAAACAATCAAGCAATGGCACAGCCGCCTGATATATAACACGCTGGGTAAAAGCCAGAGACCTAACTCTAGGCAGCGTTGTGATTACCTGGCTAGATGACGTCTAATCATTTTAATTCCATTTTACAAACACAGCCATGGGAGTAGTCTGTTAAAATGCATCCCCACGTTGACGAACGCGGTGACTGTTACTCCACCGCGTGTTTGGGATCCATAAAGACGCAGTGGAGTGTGCAGAAACGAGCCAGCCCTATTGCAGGTGATTTGCTGACACTCCAGCTTTATGGCAGCCCTAGACATTGAATCATAACTAATCTGAAAAGCAGAATAATTCCCCCTAGAGGAAGAAGGAAGCATGGGCAAGGCACTGGCCTGTGACTCAGGCTTTGCCATAGATTCTTTATGTGACCTTCAGAAAGTCAATTTCTCTCTCTGGTCACAAAGGGACTTAGGCAATTCGGCACTGAGCATCGCAACAGCTTTTAGGTGCCGAGAAAAATTACAGGAACACACCGCCATTCACAGAGTCTGAGTTAGGCACCTCGGCTCCCTATACAATGATGGAGACAGACAGATGCTTTAGAATGTGATTCACAAAAGCCAGCACATGCTAAGCAGGAAACGGCCTAAGCTAGCTACTGGGAGATGCCACGGAGAGAGGTATGTGCTAAGCTCCAACCCGCTCTCAGAGATAGGTGCCTAAGGCCAGGCTTCAGGGAGGTGCCTCTTTCTGCTAGCAAGTAACGAGCTGGGGGAAGATAGGTGCTCTGGGGCTGGAGCCAGGGGCGGCTCTAGCTTTTTTGCCGCCCCAAGCACGGCAGGCAGGCTGCCTTTGGCGGCATGCCTGCGGGAGGTCCCCGGTCCCGCGGATTCAGCGGCTTGCCTGCGGGAGGTCCGCCAGTCCTGCGGCTTCGGCATACCCGCCGCCGAATTTCCACCGAATCCGCGGGACCGGGGACCTCCCGCAGGCACGCCGCCGAAGGCTGCATGACTGCCGCCCTCGCAGGGACCGGCAGGGCGCCCCCCGCGGCTTGCTGCCCCAGGCACGCGCTTGGAGCGCTGGTGGCTGGAGCCGCCGCTGGCTGGAGCACCCCTGGAAAAAAATAGTGGGTGCTCAGTACCCACCAGCCACAGCTGTTCTGCAGGGCCCTGCCTATCAGCTGTTTGGCAGCCCGCCCCCAATCAGCTGTTCGGTGGGGTTCCACTGATCAGCTGTTTGGCAGCTGGGGGAGGGGTGTGGGGGAGAGCAGAGAGCAGCCAGAGGTGGGGGCCTCAGGGAGGGGGTGGAGCGGGAGCAGGAAGAGGTGGAGCAAGGATGGGACCGTGGGGGAGAGGGCGGAGTGGGGGCGGGAAGAGGCGGAGCAAGAGCAAGGCATCAGAGGGAGGGGTGAAGTAGTGGCAGGGCCTCAGGCTGAGCGGGGATGGAGCACCCCTGGGGAAAAATAAAATAAAGTCAGCACCTATGGCAGCAGGCGAGCTCAGAGACTGCCCAGATCTACACAAAACAGCTGGGGGAGGTGGGGAGATGAGGAAGGAGAGGACAAGGAGGAGGACCTGCTTTTTCACCCCTAGCGCAGTGGTTAGGGCACTCAGCTGGGATGTTTGCATCCCCCATTCTTCTCTTCACATTGAGGCAGAGGTGGACCGGGTATTAAACCCATATACTGGCCAGATTTGACTAGGGCAGGACGGTACTGCTCTGGGGGTCCTAGACTGGGAAGCTGGTGGTTAGAGAGCCTGCGTGTAACTGCAGCCGGGTGCAGTTTTACCTGTGTGAATGCTGGTGAAAGTGCAGGCTGGAGGGCTCTGCAGCTTGTCACAGCAGTATACTGTGAAAGGGAGCCCAGGCTGGTGGGTCAGAGGGCTCAGTGGTACCCCAGTTCCAGGTGGCACCCCGGGGGAACCTGTCACACCGACCTTCCCCTGGTTCATGATTCGCTCTGGGACTTAGGTGGGAGATAGGTGTCCAGACAGCCTGAGTAAGGCTGCAGTACACATACTCGGAGGCAGAAACATAGGAACCGAGGCAACTTTTACCACAAAAACATAGGTGCCAAGCAAGTTTAGGCACCCACAGGGTTTGGTGGCAGCCGAGCAGGGGTTTTATGGATCGCAGTTGCACCTAAAATTGCGACATTGGTGCCTAAGTCTGGGGGCTTAGGTTACAAAGCACCTTTGTGAATCCCACCCTCTGTGCCTCAATAACTCACTGTGAAAGGAGGGTGATAATTGTTCCCTGCTGACTACAAATAATAGGGGACATACAACAGGCAGAGTGAGACAGACAAGAACCCAGAACAACTGCCATTAAAGTCAATGGAAAAACTCCCCTTGAGCTCAAGAGGAGTCGGCTCCGTCTCCCAGAGCGAGATGGGACTAGGGATGCTGCTGCACGCCCTGGCTGGAAGGAGATTCCATCAGATACAGGGTTTACAGTCAGTGGCTCTCCGCACCCCCGCTATACACATTGTTCCAGCACCTTTGGAAAGGTTTCGCTTTTTGCTGCATAAAAACACTGCACACTGTCCAAGAAAAGATCTTTTCCCCTGTCCCCACAAGAAAAATGTGGAAGTCATTAGATCAGCAGGTCGTTTCTGTGCCTCCGAAAATTAATTCCTGTCAAGAGTAACTGACGACTATCCTTGGTAATGAACGGCAGCTTTCATAGTCTGTCAATAGCTTCTTCAACTGAATATTTAAACTGGGAATTCAAACTGCTTGTGTATTCGCTGGAGGTACAAGAGCATTTGGAGGACAGGGGATGTTTATGAAGAGTTCAGTGATGCTTTCCTATTAACTGAATTTGACCACGAGTGGAGACTATCACCCTATCAAAATGCAGTATTAGTAGGGAAGAAACTCCAGAGAGTATTTCTATTATTTTGCAGTACATACATTTAGAAACAGCTGCTGAGTTTGAAGCAACCCTGAAACAAAGCTAATTAGTCTCAAAAGTTTTTTTGCTCTGAGTATGCTCCAGAGCAATCGAGATGATTGCTATTATGCACCAAAACCTAACAGTAAAAGGAAAAAGGAAAATGATTGTTTCCTTCATTGAGTATTATGATTATTCTCCTTTTGCCCAATACTCTCTTGTGTTTAATTCAGCTGTTCATTTCAGCATTGTGCAGCCCAGAGACCACAAGATCAAGCCCCAACAGGTGTGGCCTCAGTATGAAATTAAAATGTGCATCAAAATGTTTTTTGCAGTGCTGTTGTTGGTCCTATGTTGGCCCCAGGTGAGGTAATATCTTTTATTGAATCAACTTATGTTGGTCCACAGAAATTGGTTCAATAAAAGATATTACCTCACCCACTTCATCTCCATCAAAATGCTGACCGTATATGGAACCCAATAGGGACATTCCTGCAAAACAGTTCATCCGAAGCAATCTACAGATGAAGCACTGGTGTATTGGGTCGAGTCCCAATCCAGCAACCCTAGTATGTGCAAAACTCCTATTAAACTCAATGGGAATTCTGCATAAAGAGAGTTTGCAAAATCAAGCCAAAGATCTAGCAGGATCATACCAAATTGTATCTCAAGTCCAAGTCCAAAGAGCTTTGCTATACCATTGCTTGTAGCACTGTGCCTATTATTAAGAAATACTGGCCACAATTTAAAATATTTAAGTCCTATTCAGCAAAGCATTTGAGCATGTGCTTTGCTTTGAATCAGGATGGATTTAAGTAAATGCTTAAGTGCTTTGCTGAACTGAGGGCCTTTTCAAGCCCTAACTGCGTCAAGAACCCCTAATTCCTCACATTGACTAATATTAAAACATAACAAAAAGGAGTTGTGAAGTCTTAACTTTGCTTCCTCCTAGCAAAAAAACAAACAAACAAGCAAACCTCATTCTTAGTCTCTGAATAGTGCAGATTGTGGCTAGACTCTACTCAAACACTCACAGATTAGCTAACACATTTTAATCTTGCATATACTGATACACATCCCAGACAAACATGTTCTGGGTGGTTTGGTCTCTTTTTGGAGATAAATTCCAACCATAATAAAATTTGAAGAAAATGTATTCTATGGTCCTTACTGATCATGGTCTTCCTTTTCCTCTGATTGTTGAGGGACTCAGTCCCAATCTCCCTGGTTGATCTCACTACCTTCACTCTACACAAGAACCTACCAACAAGTGGCTATGAAAGCATGTGAAGAAGTAACAGACCCATGTCAATATTCAGTTTGGTCAGCTGAACTTAAATAATTTACTATTACAGGAATACTGGCAAAAAAAAATTAAGCAGAGTGCTCACATACAGAAACTCACTTGGAGGATTCATCGTTAGTTCCCATCCATAACGATTTAATTTCTTGTTGCCAGATGTGTTCTTTTAGGGAAGCAACTTAGGCAGCTGTATTACTTAGATGTAGTCACAGATATGGCTAATCTTTATTTATAATATTCAATTTTTGCCAAATAATAAAAATAATAATATAAATCAGTGAGCAACTCCTGGTCCTTTTAACTTGGAGGATAATATATACACTAAATTACGCTGGCTGCTTCCTCCCTCAAGTTTCTGATGAACAATGCATTACATCTGCTTCCTAGCAAAAAGAATGACATGTTTGTTCAATAGCCGTTTAGATTTCTGAGGCATAATACAGCTCCATTGTAATCAAATTTATTATTAATAAGCTGGATAAGATTAAACTTTTCCCAAAGAAAGAGTTATCACTAATTAAGCAAATGGAACAGTTAGATCATTTTAGCTCACACACAGAGTACAGTAATAGTTTTGTCCTATTCTAAATATGCAGCCTTGTCAGGGGTTGCATAAACTGTTATCTGCAACATTTATTGCTGATTGTGTTTGATCTTTAGCAACTTTGGAGTTTTAACAGCCTAGGAGCCAGTTGGAGACCAGTCTTTAGTTCTGAACCCGTTTGGAATAGCCAAGTTGGCAGGATTTTATGAAAATGTTATGACCTATAATTCAGCATTAAACTATGCAAAGTCTAAGGTTATTTCCGGGTGCTTATGCTTCTTTATTGGTTTTACAGCTTAGAAAAGTAAAATGCCCTTTTGAAAATTAGTTTCCTTGTTTTCTCTTTGTAAAAGAATGGTTTTACAGGATTTATCTAGATTAGAAAAAGAGGTCTGGGTTAGGTCATGGTCTGCTAACATGCGCTAGATAACCCTGGCCTAACCACGACTTTATCCCTAGTGTGCAGGTAGGCTCGAGTGATGTGATGGAAAGCCTAGGGAAGTCCTCGACCAGCTAAATTGAGGTCAAAATGATTAACCTGTGGCTTCACAAGGGGAAAGGTCATGATCAGGCCATGTTTAGCTAGCATGTTAGCAAATCCCAGCCACTTTTCTTAATCTAGACAAAACCACAGTGAAAAGGCAAAAGGTTTTGGATTGACAGCACTGGAGCACGAAGACCATTAAACCACAGAATAGGTACATCACAGACAATGACAGTACAAATTTCTTCTCACTCCCTACCAATATTTCTCAGTACTGCCCAAGATGGACCTCTCCGAGGAATGGCAAGGCAGTTCAATATCTGTGACAATTCAGTCCTTGGCTTTCTGTTCAGGTTGTCAACAAGGAGCCAACTGGTTTCAATGTTGGTGCTGATTTTTTTGATATGGACACATGAGGAACCAGATGGCTCCTCCATCCAGCTGAGGAGGTCTGGACACAGCTTTTTCCAGAGCCTGCCAGTGCTGCTTTGAGCTTCCCTTAAACAGGAAAGAGAACATCAGCCCTGGGTATAGTTCCAAAGCAAGGTGAGAGGCTCCTGCCATGTTTTGTTTGGCAATGTACTCCCTTGTTTGCCAGGTACTCCCATGTTTTGTTTGGCAATGCTTATCCTCAATCCAAAAGAGTTCCAAACACTGGTGCTTTAGCAGTACACCAGGAGCCATGTATTATGTCCTAATGTTACTATTCTCAATCCACTGAAAGTGGGCAGCAATTTCATTTCCTAATGGGGGTTTGGTCCAAAGCCATTGACACCAACGGAAAGCCTCCCATTGACTTCAGTTAGATAGGGTCCTTTGTGCAAAGGTTCAGTTGCAGTCACACAACCCTAAGAATTCATGAAGGGAAGGGAAACAACATAAGGTTGAACAAGATCCCATCCTTGCAATTAATATCTATGCTGTAAATTAATCCGGGCTACCAACAGCAGCGTTTGGGTAAATAAAAATCTGTAGCAACATAATTGTCAAAGGACCATGGGCATATGGCACCGTGTTTATGGATCAGGGAGCTGGGAGAGGATAAAGAAGTTCTTCTGACAGGCACATTAAATGTGACATATTCTCCTTGAGGCCATGTCTACACTACAAAATTAAGTTGACCTAACTTACATCGGCATACAGCCGCCACAGTAATTACATCGCTTGTGTCTGTCTACACTTTGCTTCTTTTGTTGGTGGTGCGCATCGTCAGCAGGAGCGCTTGTATTGATTGTACTTTCAGTGTGGGGGCATTGTAGGAAGGCTCCTGAAAGCCAGTAACAGTTGACATAAGCAACGCAGTGTCTACACTGACACGGTGTTGACCTAACTACATTTACCTCGACTCTACTCCACTCGTGGATGTGGAGGTCAGTCGGCATAGCGGGGCAGTTACGTTGGCGAGAACAAAATTTAAGTGTAGACACTTCCATAGTTAGGTCGATGTAAGCTGCCTTGTGTCGACCTAACTCTGTAGTGTAGACCAGGCCTCAGGAACTCAGGTCATTCAGCAGGGAACTTCAGATGTTCCCTCTTCATCAGACCAATAAATACAGTCACTGAGCTATCACAGTCACTACTAACACCTTTTGAGAATCTCTATTTTTAATTATTTAAACTGATCATTGCTTTTTTGAAACTTTGCCCACATTTTTCAATAAAATGTTCATGGAGTAAAAATATGGATTTTGGTCACATTTTTAACCATCTTTATTGTTAATTTTTATTTAGTTAGATTTTTTTTTAAAATGGGCCCCTCCAAAGCTTGAGGTGCTTCTACAGATCAGTTTTTAAAATATACACTAGCCTCCAACTAGCTTGATGACTGAGCCAACAACCCTTCCAAACTCACCAACTCCCTCTCAATCCAATCCCCACCACAATTCAACCTACTGCCATAGAGAAAACACAGCGAGGCCTTGCAGTGCTATAAACACACACACACAAAGGCTCTGATCAAAGACTACTGAAATCAATGGAAAGACTCCCTTGACCTTAGTAGGTTTTTGGTCAGTCCATAAAGACAAGGCGTAAATTGGCCAAATTGAAGTGAATGGCAAAACTCCCATTGGCTCCAGTGAGGCCAGGATTTCACCCAAGGTCACTTAGCCTGCTGGCACATGAATGCCCCAATCCCGGAGATCAGATTTTCCAGTCCTGGAACATTTTTGTGAAAGAAATGGGTCTTAAGGAAGGATTTGGGGAAAGAGAGATGGTGTTTGGTGTGACACAGCACCCCATATTTTTCATAGTGATATTATTATGATATGATTATAGCATAATTATGATGTATTTTATGCAAGCTATGCCATGTGAGGTGTCATTGGAAAAGTTATGATTTGCTGAATATGATTATCCTAGTTGTATGCATGTATCATTTTTGTATCTGAAGTTATGAATATTGACTATGTATCTATAGTTCCAATGTACCCAACACCTGGGTAACGCCCACTAGACAAGATGCTTTCAGTCCAGATAGTGGGTGGGGAAGAGCCTATTCCGGGCAATGGTCCATCAGTTAAAAACAATAGGCCTTAGGAGAAGCTTATCTCCCACCTGGTGAGCCTTCCTGAGAATGCTACAAACAGCCTCCAAGTATTGACTCTACAAGGACATGTGATGAGACCACATGTCTCTAGACTCTATCTTGGGATGTCAGTGTTTTTCCACAGACTGGTCTGGGAACCAAGCTTTGGGAACAAAGGGTTCCCACCATATGCAAAAGCTATAAAAGGCATGGAGTGACATCATCTGGTGATCTTTATTCCCCACTCAGGAAGACTCCTGGAAACACCTGAGGAACAAAGACTGAACTGGGAGAAGTGCTGGACCCAGGCTAAAGGGATTTCTAGCCTGTGAATGAAACACCTGGGGATTCCAATCTGTAAAGCAAGTGCAGATTGCCCCTTAAGAATCTGCAGACTGCTTGTATCATCTCTGGGTGAGAATCTGCTATTCATTTCCAATCTATTTAGTATATTAAGATTAGTTTGCATTTTTTGTTTATTTGCTAGGTAATCTGCTTTGAGCTGTTTGCTATCACTTACAATCACGTAAAATCTATCTTTTGTAGTTAATAAACTTGGTTTTGCTTTATCTAAACCAGTAAGTTGGAGTGAAGTGTGTGGGAATCTTAGCTCAGGAGCAAAAGGCTGTTGAATATCCCTCTCCACATTGAGGGAGGGGGTGAATTTTATGAGCTTACACTTACAGTTCCCTGTGCAGCACAAGACGATATAATTTTGGGTTTACACTCCAGAGGGGGTGCGTGCCTGAGGAGCTAGGAGTTACCCTAGCTGTAGCCTTTCTATGCAGGGGCTGGTCAGAGAGCCTGCATGTAACTGCAGCTGGGTATGTCCCTACCTGTATGTATGCTGGTGAAAGTGCAGGCTGGAGGGCTTTGCAGCTTTTCACAGCAGCACAGTGTGAGAGGGAGCCCAGGTCTCAGTGGTGCCCCAGTTCCAGGTGGCACCCCTGGGGGAACCTGTCACCCTTGGGAAACTGATGGAAGCATCAGGGGTGACAAGGCAAAAGGCATTAAGCCAAGAATGAGATAAATAGATTAAGGGAAGAGTGAGGTGAGAGAATAGCAGGGAGCACAAGGAATAAAAGGGGCTATGTAAATGGGGGGCAGAATTGCAATAACTATTTTACCCGGCCTGATCTGATTCTCTAACTGCCCCACTTTCAAATGACTCTATCAGGTGGTTCAGGCTCAAAGTTTAGGGGGAGGTCATTGGAGTTTTTATGTTTTGTTTTGTTTAAGTTTTTAAACGCCTACTGTTAATAGAAATCGTTTAATCTTTTTGAAACCCTCATTTCCATCATAACAGTCATTTCAATCTGTCTATCCAGGTTCTTGTACTGGTGCTTGTAGGGATTTATAACCAGAACCCGGCAGAATTTGCTAGTGCATGAGAAACAGAAGTAAAAAACTAACTAGAAGCTGACTAGTCTCTTCATTGTTCAAGCTGAGTGGAACACAGCAAATAAACACAGAGCATAAACATTTGATTTGTTACAATCCTTCGGATTTTAATAATCTGTTAGTAACACAGGTAAGGATTTACTTTGAAAGAAAGATTTTAAAAATCTAATAATGTTTAAATCAATACAAACAAAAGAAAGTGGATGTTGGCACTTATGAATCTGGGAGTTGCAGCTGCTCAGCACAGTATCAAGGAAATGGCAGCTCTGTAGATCCCGTTGCACTCTGGCTGGAATTCTGATTTTGTAAGAGAGGGTGAAATTCCCCTCCCCCAGCCCCGTGCAGAAGGCCTATGGTACTACTTGAATCCCTGTTCTGAGGGGTTAGGTGTGACTTAACAGGACTATGCACAGGGGTGAATTCAATCCGGAATGAATACCTCTGCAAGTGAAAACCAGGGTGTTTATAGTAAGGCTGTAACAACCACACCATATACAGAGTCGAGAGGCTGTTGAAAGGTGAACGCTCTACAGAAAAATACTGAAATTCTGCAAAAATCATGAAAGTCTCCCCATCACAATGCATTGTTTCCTACAGTCCAGATCGCAGACAAGTGACAGAAAACCTGCACTTCTTAGCAGTCACCTATGTATTTCATGACTGAAAAATAAACCATCAATAGTGAAAGGTGAGGGAAACCTCCAGACAAAGACCATAGGAGAGAGCCAGTTGAATATGGTGTGTGAAAGGGGGTGGAGAAAAAGGGAGGATGAGAGTCTGTATGTCACAGGTGAATTTATCAGGTCACTACTGCAGTTGTAGGTGGCGAGAAGAGTAAGAAAAACCCGTCTCCAACATCTGTGCCTAGAATGTTCACAAAGAAGGACTGAAGGCTCCCAAGAGGGGAAAAAATAATTCAAGAAACAAGAACAGAAGGATCGGGAAATTCATCAGAGACAAGAATTCCTGTCTTGTACTCTGCCAATCAGAACATGGCTTTCGTTGGGAATAACTAATCTTTAGCTACACACACACACACAATCACCGGTGCACATAATTATTCATTTGCCTAGTAGCCTGGAAAATACCAGTGAGCCAGGATTAAATGTCTCTGTTTCATCCTTTTGAGATTAAAAAAAAAAGACTCTTAGGGCAAACAGCTTGTGTGTACAAGGAAAATCATACCACAATCTCATTTCAGACCTTCATGATTCAGATGGAGCTAAATGAATTCAGAAACATTTACATTAATGTTTGACTGGTTGACAGTTCACCTCAACAGCCTGTGAATGCTTATCTTTCATTAATTATGGTTCAAGGGGAATTGCAACCTAAGACGGCTGAGCTAGTCCTCTTCTGTTACAAATTCATAGCTAGTGCCTGGAAGGCATCCAATCCTTCCCTGATTTCACTCTCATCTCTGGACTAGATCCAACTCCCCAGGTTCATCTGGACAATTGTGTCGTTTACAGGTTGCAAATTTCAAAGGATGATTTTCTAGCAGATAAAATAAGCTAAATAGATGACATGATGGCAAACGTTTCTGTAGAAATTTCTACTACCTCTCTCTTTGTACCTGTGCAAGTTCCTTGAGACAGGAACCATGTTATTTACATCCATTCTGCATGTACAGCGCCAAACACAGTGTCATCGGCCAGTACAGAATATGAAACCACTTCATTATACTGATAAGCACATGGGACTAGATCATCATATGGTGAAAATCAAGATAGCTCCACTGAAATCAGTGGCACAATGTTGATTTACACCAGCTGAGGGTCTGGTCCATGAGCCTTTTCCATCCCTCTTGACTATGTAAGTCCACATAAGCAGAGAGACGGGCCTTTGAAGAGGGTGCAGGAAATCACACTTAAATTTGAATCAGGAACCCCAAAAAGGAACAATACTGGATTCAAAGAAACAGTTGTGTCATGTAAAGGATCCACTGAGAAATAGCTTGGGCAGTTTGCTTGCCCTTGCGGGATCTCTCTTTGATTGAACACTGCTTTGAATCATATGCTACCTCCCCGCAATCCCTCTAAAGTATCATGAACTCTTCTAGTTCACAGACTAAATGGAATATAGAAGCAGCAAAACATATCAGAGCACACAGTCACAATGGGAGGTATGTAGTCACTGGGTGGATTTTTGGCTGAGTGCCTCCAGACATTGTCTCATTCAGATCCTGCAGGGTCCTGCTCTTATAAATGGCTCCCACATGCATTTTTACTCACTTATGAGTATTAAAGGATATTTCATATTTCTTTCATGCATGAAAACCTCCCTTAGAAGGACACAACTCATTAAAAGGACAAAACTCTTTAAGAACACAGTGCAAGAACAATCTGTGTTACGGCATTAGTAACAGGAAGAATAGATTATCTCCATCAGGTCACTTCTGATGGAACCCTAGCCACCATAAAAACAATAATAATTTGCACTTAAACAGCACTATGTGGGAGGTGCCATCCCTGCATGCCCCTCAAGGCATGGTGCGGCACTGCAGAAGCCCTGCCTCAGTTTCCCCAATTGACTCTTCAGCGCACATCAGTTATGAATGTGGCTTAGCCCTCCTGCCCAGTCACTCAGAGACTTCAACACTGCACCTAGGACCGAGCCACTCAGCTCAGGTGGCTGGACTCATGCTAGTGGGGCTCGAGCTAGTATGCTAAAAATAGCAGTGTGGTCATTGTGGCTCAGGCAGCAGCTCGGGCTCTTGAGCCCACCTGACCCCCTGGGTTTGAGCTCTGTTTACCCGGGCTGGGAGGCACCCAGCTGCAGGGTAGACATGTCCCAAGGCAAGGTTCAACATAACCCCAAACCAAAAGAACCTTCAGCCCTGCTGGGCTCAGTTGTCTGCCCCCTTCCTTTCAGGCAGACCCCAGCTGCAGCAGCTTGCCTTAACACCCACCACCTGGTAAACCTCAGACTAACAGCTGGTGTCAGACCTACCCTCCCGCAGGGAGGCTATGGCTGTCTGAAGTCTGCTAATCAGCTCCCCACGCAGGCTTCTCACATGGCTTGGGAGCTGTCAGCCGGCTCTCCCACCCTGTCCGTCCCCAACTGAGTTGGCTCTCTCCTTTCAACGACCCACTCCAAGCCTGACTGCTCAAGCAGGTGAAGGAGTGAGGCTGACTGAGCCCACAGCAGCTCATTAACCCTTCCTGGCCGGTGTGGGGTTCACATACCCCCTGCCAAGCACCTATCACTGGAGGATCTCAAAGCACTTTATGAAGGTGGAGTAAGTATTATCCCAATGTTACATATGTGGAAACTGAGGCACAAAGGCCGGATTGACAGCATTGGAGCAAGAAGTCCATTACTTATCCGCTGAAGATGTTTGGTATGTAACAGAAGCACAAGCTTCCCCCAACCAATGTGCTTGTGCCCTTCCCTCAAAGCCAGTCTAAGGGGGAGAGGCTAGTTCAATCTCCATGCCCAAATCTAGACTGTACTGGCATACTCACAGGGTGGGCAGGGGAAGTTCAACCTGAGTTTGCCCATTAGCAGTCGGAGGTGAGCTACTGACACACAACCTGCAGGTTAGTCCGCAGGTTCAACTTTCATATCTTGGTCCCAGGCCAGATCCCTACTCATGTTACGTGCACTGTATGTCACCCCCCGGCATACACACTGATGTCAGCTTGGGCGTACCTGTCGGGTTTGCAAGCTGTGCTGGCTTCATTTCAACATCATTAGCTTAAAACACTCTGAAAAATAGGCACCAATTAAATAAAGATATCGTCCACATTCTGCCCCAGGCATCCGAGAACTGGTGCAGAGTTACAGAGAAGAGGTTGGAGTCTATAGAAAGGCTGCTTGTAGAATGCTACCAGAATTTGGAAATGCTTCATATTCATGGTCAGAATTGTGACCATCTTTCTTCCAATGATGTGTAATTAGACTGGGTTACACTTGCTCTTCTACTGACAATGAACCACATCATCCAGCTTCTCTAGAAACACTTACCTTTGGGCACATCCATGGGGTTTAGGCTGCCCATCAGATCTCTGACATAAAGTCCATCGCCCTCATCCTTGCTCAGCCAGTTGTTGCAAGAAAAGTAAAAACGGAGGTGAGGCCTGTTCATGTCAGTTACTACCACCCGGTCCAGGAACCAGCTTGCGTTCATTCCTGTGTTGTCATGCTCAATTCTACAGCACAAAGAAGGAACAAAATATACCCAAGAGTTTGGATTGGTTGGTGTGATTTTTTACAGCAACTAGCATATTGATTCAGTGGCACATTTTATATTAGGCAAGGTAAGAGCAGGGGCACCGATTGGGGAGGACGGGGGTGGCAAATGCCCCCTGTAGGTTTTTGCACTTGTTCAAAGTTCCACAGGCCACAGAGCCAGGAAGGAACCATGGCCTGGTCACTTTTAAGCAACAGTCCCATACTAAATCAGTATAGCTGCTGCCAGAGTGGTCCAGAGCATTGCTGTGGCTGCATGGTCACAACGCCACTTCAAATCTGACGGAGGGGTGGCTGGGCCAAGTGTTGCAACTGGTACATGGGGAGACTGCCCCTGTACGGCAGAGCGCTGTGGAGTCCTGGCGACACCGGCTCGTGCTCTGTGGGGTTTACTGGTCTATAAAGCAAGGGGCTGAACCTCAAGTGATAAGTAATTGAATCAACTTATTGGATACAGTATTCATGGGCAGCACGTAATGGAGGCTAGGGAAGGCTAAGCCTCCCCATACCTTGCACCGCTGGGGGCGGGGGGGCAGTGGCAGATTTAGAGGGCCCTGAAAAATCTCCCGCCGCCATGGCCCCAGGGCTGGAGGAGCTCTCGCTCCCCGCCGCGGCTCTGGAGCACAGAGCTTTTCCGGTCTCGGGGCTGCAGCGGGGTGGGGGAGAGGAGCGAGCGGTGGACGGGGCCTTGGAGGGAAGAGGCAGAGTGGGGGTTGTGGGGGAAGGGGCGGAACAGGGACAGGGCCATGGGCAGAACAGGGGCAGAGGCATGGGGGAAGGGACGGAATGGGGTGGGGCCATGGGCGGGGCCTTGGGCAGAACAGGGGCAGAGGCACGGGGGAAGGGACGGAATGGGGTGGGGCCATGGGCGGGGCCTTGGGCAGAACAGGGGAGGGGTTCCAGGCTCAGAGCTCCAGAGCTCCGCTGCAGTCCCAGCCAAGGCTGAGAGCATCTTGATGTCCCGTATATAGCAGTGATAATATTACACGATACCTTAGCTTCTTTATTTGTCCAACATTGTTGGTTTTTATTCGGAACACATCTGTTTTACTTCTCTCAAAGGCAGTTCTACTCCTGTAATATACATATACCAAAAAACACATTAAGAAAATCGTTACTATGTCAGCAAATACATCATCGCAGACCCATCAAGGATCAGAGTTTAAGAATGAAGGATCCTCATTTCTGTTATTGGACACACCTACTTTTCAATAGCCTCATTCCTGTGAAAAGGTCTGAATGTACTGGGATTTTTTTTAATAACTTTTCCATGCTAATATCTTGACAGGTCTGTAGGCACCCTCTCAGACTCCAACACACCAACTTGGGAAGAAATGCAATGCTGGCCCAAATGGATGCAAACCTTGGGTCATATTCTAGATCAGCTAAAAAAAAAATCTTTCACCTATTAAACAATCACCAGTATAGAAAAGAGCTGCAGTAGTGAGTGGTTTGCTACTCTGCTGATGGCTTTCAGAGGTAACAGAAAACAATCTTCAGTGAGGACATTTTTACATTGCGCCATTCATCTTTAAAATTCCAGGCAATTAAAAAAATTTGTTTACATCTCTTCTCCTGTTCTTGAATTCATCTAAAACTACCCGGATAGGTACTAAAATACAGAATCTATGGGCAAAGGCTTAGGGCGTGCTTCTCTGTCGCCTTGCACCTTGTGCTGTCATTCAGACCAGTGGGAAGTGCAAATTCAGAATGGTAGACTTTGTCGCAGAATTTGCTTTGGCCTGGATGACTACACAAGTTAGACAGCATCTGTGAAACAGGCACTTTGGACCTTCCTGTCTGTTGGCTTACTGAAGCTCGGCTCATTTCTCTGCTCCATACCTGCAGAGGCTGCTCCCTCTTCCAAAGGTTTCCTTCTGCTTTCTCAGCACATCCCTACATCATCACAAGAGGAGCGTGTTCTTCAGCAACAGAACAAGGGTTGTGTTTTAAAGGGGCTCCATGGCCCAAATCACTGCTCTGTGGCTGGCAGTTCTATTCTGGAGCTCAGACACAGATAAAAGACGGCGCAGCTGGGTCAATGATTTCTTTTCCCCTGCGTCTTCTGACATACCGAGACCATAAAAAAAATGACCACTGTTCAATTCCTGTACCACCTCCCCAGAACTAGATTGCAATGTGTGTAGGACAGGGACTACACCTCTATCCCGATATAACGTGACCTGATATAACACGAATTCGGATATAAGACGGTAAAGCAGCACTCCGGGAGGGCGGGGCTGCACACTCCGGTGGATCAAAGCAAGTTCGATAGAACGTGGTTTCACCTATAACGCGGTAAGATTTTTTGGCTCCCAAGGACAGCGTTATATCGGGGTAGAGGTGTATTTCTTCTTCTTTATTTGTAAAGTGCTAAGCATTTGACAGAGGTATGTGTGACAGATAAGGCAATTTCCTGCAATATCCTTGATAGGTTTTATTGTATTCTGCCTCCTCCCCACACTGCAGCCCCACAACCCCTTGTGCTCATTTCTGCCCCCCGCCCTCCCATTGCAGCCCCAAGACCGGAGAAGCTCTGGCCCCAGGCCCTGCCCCCGGGGTGCAGCGGGGAGTGAGAGCTCCTCCAGTCCCAGAGCTGCAGCGGGGGCCCGGGAGCTTGGGCTTCCCCCGCCAACCCCAGCCCTTCTGTGGGGGACCAGGGTTGGGGCGCTGGGGCTTTTCCCATCCTGCCCGCCCGGCGTTTCTGCTGGAGAATGGGGTCAGGGGCGGGGACTTCCCCTACCACCCTGTGGCTTCTGCCAGGGATGGGTGGGGACGCTGGAGGATCCCACACCCAAGGGCTTCTGCTGGGGACAGGGTCAGGAGCCACTGGCGGGGGGCTTCCCCTGTCCCACAGCTACTGCTGTGGATGGGGTTTGGAGCTGCTGGGGGAGGCTTCCCCTGTCCCGTGACTGCTGCCAGGTACGGGGTCGGGGACCACTGGGGAGACTTCCCCTGCCCTGTGACTGGGGCTCCAGGCTTTTGCCGCCTGGTGGCGGATTTTTTCCAGGGCCCCCCAGTTGGCTGGGGCACCTGGGCATTGGCCCTGTCGGCCCAGTGGCTAATCTACCACCGCTTAAGAGTAAATGTGCCTGCTCAGAAGGAGCTGTGTGGTAACTTATCACTTCAAGCAATACACTGTTGACAGCCCTTGCAGAGAAAGTAAAGTGCAGGCCCTGGCCTGTTTAAGCAGTCTGGCTTGTTGTGAATATCACAGTGTAAGCAGGAGCCAAGTGGTCCTAAAAACCCCAGTCAGGAGTGAGCGAGATGCGGTTCTCACCCAACAGCGGTGATGGCTGGGAGCTGGAAGCCGAAAGTGGGTGCCCTTGGTGGCCACGGAGGGGAAATTCAGGTGCCCTGAAATTGTGACAGTAGGTTTAGGGCAGCATGGTCCAGTGGCTAGAGCATTGAGAATCAGGGTATCCAGGTTCCATTCCCCACTCTCCCAGTGACCTCGATGTGGCTTGAACAAGTCAATTCATCCTTCTGTGTCTCTGTATTCTCCATGCACACTTTGTCTGGCTTCAGAGCAGGCACTGTCTCTTGCTCGGTTTGTACAGCGCCTAACACTATGCAGCCCCAGTTCAGATTTGGGACTCTAGGTTCCACTGTAATACTAATGAACAACAAAAAACAGTAATCCTATTTGAAAACAAAAAACTACAGCACATCACCATAGCAATGCTGCAGTGACAAGCAACTTGTTCTCAGAAAGTCAATGAATACGAATAATCTGAGCAATAACATCCAGTTTTGCTCAGGTCTTTTCCCTCGCCACTTTAGGTGTGTGCATGCCAGTGTTTAAAGGTTGTCTGTTTTGTATTCTGCAAATACATGTGTAGCTTTCACCCCCAGTACCGATACTGAGCATATTGTGCTAGACCATTGTTGCTACATAAAGAGGCTAAAAGAGTTAACCTTGCCAGAACACTATGGCAAGAGACAATTAAACCCAGTAGAGCTTCCCTCAACCGCAGCTTGGCTGTCAAACTGAAAACAGTCAGCAAGTGCAAGGCAATTAGTTTGCCAGGGGTGAGTGAACATTGTAATGACAGCAGCATCTTCCTGCTCATGCCCTGGAGATCAGTACAGTACTGCAGATTCCCAGAGTACTACAGCAATTATGTAAAAGTATCAACTGCAGTTAATTGTCCAAAAGCTTTTAGCAGACTAATTTGAATTGCTGCTGATTTACAGCATTCACGTGACAACACTAAATGTCTGAATACTGCTATTAAGTTTACATGTGACTTCATTATGTTTGTGACACAAGCACGATACTGCAGTTTCAAGATGCAGAACGAAAACTCAGTGTTTAAACAGCAAAGAGCATGTGTCTGCGCTCACTGCCTCAAATGGTTTCAGAGTGTATGCATCACTTGTCTTGAAGGTGCTTGTGAAGGGATTTGGAACTGTGTCTGTGGCACAGGAGACAAACTGCTGGAAATTGTAATTGTTAAACTGTGGGTGGAATTCAATGAGCATTTAAAGTCTCCCGGCCCTTGAACTGATTGCATCGCATCAAAGAACTGAAATTGAATGCTTAGGAAAAAACAAATAATGTTGTACTTAGTAGAGTTACTTAAATACAGTGGGGGGGAAATTCCAACTAGTGAACTAGTTTGTATAAAGTTACAAAAAATAAAAAGTAAAGGAGAAATTATTGTGGACTTCTGCTACAGACCCATCAAGACTGGAAGTGACAGCAGAAAATTCCTGGACCTATTATCACTAAGGAGTTTGATACTATAAGATAATGTAGTCACGGGGGACTGTAATTACCAAGCTCTCTAGTGATAAATAAAGCAGAGGAAAACTTGACTTGAAAATGCAGCTCCAGATTTCTGAGACTCGAAGCTTGGAGGTGTTCTGATGTGGGGTTTTAGACATGCTTAGACATTAGCAAAGTATTTGACATGGCACCTTGCATAATTTCTCTTGAAACATTCATTCACATTGGCTTGGATACCAGGGTAGAGGCCTACAGAGCTAGGTTTCAGGCTGGGTTTTATTTCACATTTCTAGTAATGATCTGGAAGTTGTGGATTGAATTTAACAGCACTAAGGTGTAATACAGTGGGTAACAGTATAAACACTAAAGCTGAGTGAATAATTAATAATTGATAGTGTATGCAACTAATTTCACTGAGTAGATTATGAAATTCTCAAATACATTTGTTATCCAAAGCAATCAAACAGGAATTCATTCAGAGAAGTCCAGTGGCCTCTCTCACATAGAAGGTCAGACTAGAGCAGTGGTTCTCAACCTTTTTGGTCTCAGGACCCATTTGTAAATGTTTATGGCCTGTCGCAACCCAGTAAATAGTCTGGGGGTTTAGGCCCTAGGGTGGTTTTAGGTGGGTCCTGCTCCAGGGCACAGTTGCCAACTTTCACATGGTAAATAAGCACCCCAACTTTCACAATAAGCCAAAAATCAAGCTAATCCCATTTCAAAACAAGCCAATCCCTAAGAACCCCAACACTCTATGTGACTAGATGCCCCCAGTGTGCAGTCTGGGACTGTGTTGGGCCTGCTGTGCACCCGTGACTCTCTCCCCCCTTGCCCCTGCTTGCCTCCCCTTGCCCCTGCTTGCCCCCCCTTGCCCCTGCTTGCTGGGAGCCAATAAAAAAAAAAAAAAGCAACAAGCTACAAGCCAAAAACTAGCCAACAAGCAACTCACAAGCCAATTAAGCCAAAAACAAGCCCAATTTCTGTGTTTTTTTCATGGGTTTGGCATGTCTGCCCCAGGGAAAGGTTGGGTCCTGCCTGGCACTCACCCCACAGTTGCAGCTCTTGCAGCTCCAGTGCTGTGTGGGACTGGCTTGGCTTGGCTTTCCACTCCAGGCGTTGCAACCTCTGGGCTTGCAGCACTGCTCAGGCTTGGCCCCTCTCACCTGACTGGACCAAATTCCTGTGAGTGGAGTTGTGACCTGGCTCATGGGGTTGCTGTGCCACTCACTCCAATTTGGCTTACCCAGACTCCTGTCATTATGATACCTGGGCCAAACCTGAATGGTGCTGGGACCCCAGAGGTTGCAGTGCCTGGAGCAGGCTGCCCAGCCAGCCCCGTGGGACAGGAGCCACAGAAGCTGCCATGTGACCCTGTGAAACATTCTGGTGATGGTGACCCAATTTGGGGTCTTGACCCACGGGTTGAGAGACCCTGGACTAGATGACCACAGTGGTCCCATCTGGATTTAGAATTTATGAGTCAATCCATAAATGTCTTCAGCTGAATAATTCTCCACCTGCAGACTGTCATACTTGCAGTTCTCACAAGTGAATGTAGAAGTCATAATTTGCACCATGCTTTTTTCATTACACAAGTCACATAGTGGTCTGTTCCCTGACTGAATGATTTATGTAGCTAATTGGCACAGGGTGATTTTGAAGTGTACAGTCAATTGTAATATTTATAGTTCTCTGTGTGGATTAATTATATAAACCACCCAGTTAGGGCACAGAAACAATACCCTGTGATCTGTTACTAATTAACATAGTGAAAATTGCAAATTTTACAGTCAAACATACAATTCAAAATTCACCTTCAGAACTAGTATATATCTCAAGTGTTTTAATGTGTGTGGGAAGCAAAGATGAAACACCTGAGATTATTGCCTAATCGAAATTCACATAAAATATTGAAATTTTGGACATTTGTGGGAAATTGTTTTCCCTATTTAATCAGCTAATAACAATCATTTACAAAGCTTAGCCTCTAGGAACATACAGAAATTACTACCTATTGCTAAAGTAGGTCGGTAGAGGAATAGGACCAAAAGTCTTTACTGTTAATGTAGTAGACTGAATGATGTTAGCTTTGAAAGAAAGGCAAAAATCAGTGGATTAATGATAAATTAAACTATATTTCTGATGCACATTTTACCTGACAATGTATTTTGCATACATCATGAACCCGCCCTCTCCCCCTCATCTTGCACACCGACATAGAATAATCTGTACAAACACTCTGAGATCATGGAGGGAAGGTTGAATAGAAGTCCATAGTATTTTTATTAAAGATATAAATTTGGGATAAATTAAAGAGTTGCTCCATTGGATTAGCACAGAGATCTTCTTAGTATCTTAGTAGTAACTCTGTTACTCTTGTTAACTCTGATTGTGATTTGTTGGTTATAGCTGCTATTGATGTTTAGAAGAATCTCTAGTAGAAATGACTCTAGAAGGTACCGTAGGTGATACAGATCAACTCTCAGCCCTTTTCTATGAAAGAAAAAAGGTGTTTTTATAACATGTGTTAGCTAACGTGGTAAAATCCTACTGTGGACAAGGCACAATACAGTACAGTTCTTACATGAGCTAGCTGGTGGGGATAAGCCATAGGCTCTATCCTATTGTTTTCTTTGACTTCCATGTGAAAACTACAAACTGCCTTGTCCACAACAGGATTTTACCATGTGCTAGCTAAGATGTGGTAAGAGACACCTTTTCTCCTAGTGTGGATGCACCCTAAAGCACGGTCACTATTGTCCTTCCATGAGGGATGAATAATCCAGATGTTTTGGCCTTCAAATCTGTCATCAAACCTTTCAGAGAGACAAGGTGAGTGAGGTAATATCTTTTGTTGGTGAGAGACAAGCTTCCGAGTTTACAACACTCCTGCTAATGCATCCCAGAATGATGTTCACTTCTTTTGCAACCATATTACATTGTTGACTCATATTTAGTTTGTGATCCACTGTAACCTGTTGTCATTCTGCTGATAAAATGATGCTCAATCAGTAATCTGCAGAAAGGACTGCATATGGCAGACAAACATCAGAAGACACTCCATGGGAAAGGTGCCAGCTGAGAAAGCACACCAAGTACAAGCATCAGGGGCACCGGAACAGGGGGTGGGGGGGGTCCATGGCTATAAGGGTGAGAAGGGGCAGAGAGGAGTGAGTGGGGACGAGGTCTTAGGGGGGAGAGGTTGTGTGGGGACCAGTCCTCATGGAAAGGGGTGCCGCGAGGACGGGGGCTAGGGGAAAAGGGGCGGCGCAGAGGTGGGGCCACAGTTCGGGCACCAGTGGCCACCCCTCTTTTAGGGAGCTTCCCTCACTCCTGACAAGCATCCATATGAGAAGGCCATTATTTCCTGTTTGCTAGGAATAATCTGTCATCAGATGGCAGGGGCCAAGCAAATTGTTTAAACAAAGCATGTAAACCCTGCTGCCTGGCTTCTGCACAATGATGTAATGGTCACACTTACAAGGATGTAATTCTGTGCAATCAAAGTGTGGGAGAACGCAGAGGAGATGGTGTCCAGTAGGACATGACAGCCCAGCATTAGGCTAAATCTATGATAGCTCAGAAATTGTTTTACAGCCAACAGAGGACTTGCCAAGAATCCATTTAAGAAGCCAATTCAATGCCTTAGCTGCCCATGCTAGAAAAGCTAATGCAAGAATTCAGCCCTTAAGTCTCAGCTGCCAAATATGTTCTATACATGGCTGCAGCAGTTGGCACAGGTGCTGAAAGTAATTGGCAGAGGCTAAAGGCCAACGCGAGAGTGCCAGCAAGTCAAGTGTTGTAATTGACGGCTGGTGCTAACTGCCACACAAAAAATGTGATCGAGTTACACCTAAACCTCAGAAACAGGGAAGTGATGACTTACGGTAACAAATAAACTTTCTATCACCCTTGCAGCCCATACCTTCATTTAACAGTAGTGATGTGTGAAAACCCAGTGATTGAAAGTTCACATTACATGTTCCAATAACCTTAACTTTGACCCACAACACAAGCTTCTGAGCTCTTTCAATGTATGTCTTGTGGATCAGAGTTAAGGTTGTTATTGTAATGTGACTTTTTAGGCTGATCTTGTTGTGAAATGAATGAATAAACTGTACAAATATATAAGACATTTGTGTGTCACTTTAAGTCATGATTTCCATACTTTTAAGACCAATGAGGGGCTAATGGTGATGTTCTTGTTATGTATTTTGTATATCGGTTATTTGCTGTAGAAATTTAGGACCTATACTTAAGGTTGCTCAACACTTCCCATTATAAGACCCTGTTTTCAGTTCTTACAACTTTGCCAGACTTTAATCATTTGAGCCAAAATTTCCTAAGACAGCTATTAGCTTCAGGCTGAATTGTTTTTTGAATGTTTCAGCATGCTTCAGTAATTTCTGAGAATGAGATTATGAAAAAATGCCATGTTGAAAATATTCTTGCAAATGTTTTACTAAGAAGCTCTACCACTTCCATGCTTTGGAGTAGAGAATTGAAATTTGGTAGTGTTCCCCTTTACATCAGTGATATGTATTGTGTTATTCCCATGAGAACACACACTACTTTGGCCACATTTATAAACCTTTGAAAAATCTGTTTGCACATGCTCAGTAGAAACTTCTTAGAATTTAGCTGCTGAATTCTTCAAAGATTCTATCTGTACTGAGAATGTGCCCAGGGCTTCAGGGCCTGAACAAGACTTTCCCTGCAATTGCAGCTCCCAGGTGTTGCTTACTGAATTAAAGACATCATCATAATGCATATGCAGAAGAGGGATCAACTTAAGGTTGCACAGGCAACTTGAAATCTGGCATTTCCTAATTTTTGAGTACTAGACTTCACAACCTTAACATTTTTTTCATGTAGTTTTTGGCGTACAACAATGACAATTGATTAACAAAAGGTTGTGGGTGAAAGAGCAAGCATGCCCTTTTAAAAAAAAAAAAAAAGAAATATATAACTCCAGACTGTGTTGTCGTTTACACCAGTATTAATCTGCAGCACCTCATCAACTCTACTGAATGCAATGGAATTGCACTAGTATGAATGACAGCACAATTTGAGCCATTAAAAGAAAAATGTGTCAAGTCCCTTTTCTTGCACAAGTGTTTCTAAGCCTGCTGGAGATTGGAGAATTGTTCTAGCTGTGCTTTTCATGGGCCATGCAAAATAGGTTGATTTTTCATATTTTAAGAAAAACCTTGGATAACAACACTTTCTAGGTTCATGTATTTACTGAAGTTAACTGTCTTCCCTTCCTTGCATTTATTGATTTATTTTATAGTTATTAAATAAAAACCAAGTGTAAAACCCTGGCCCAATTGAAGTTAATGGCCACATTTCCATTGATTTCAATGAGAGTAAGGTTTCGCCCCAGATCTTCTGCTGATTTAATTCAGTATAGCTCCATTGACTTCAGTAGAGCTATAGAGATTTACATCAACTGAGGATCTGGCCCAATGTGTAGATATTCCTGAATTCATCTTTATTTGACTGAATTGTGAATCAGAAAAACCTTGTGTGAAGGTAATTCAAGACCAGGTAGAAGAGTTTGCCAATTCAAAAACTGCAGCATGTTTAAAAAAACTAAATCAATCCATAGTACCTTCAATCTCATTAATATTACAACAACCCAGCTATCACTTACCAATCTGCTCCTAGCCAGGAACAGTTCTTTCACCTTTGCTTCAAGTTGCAGTAATTGCTAAACCATTTTTAAAATTAATTTATTTTAGAAAAAAATACATGAATATATATTCCACTTGTCATAAATAGGACTGGGTAACATTGAGATTGTAATTTAATGAACAAAAATAACATAGCTCGCTAAACACTGGGATGTAATACATTTAGTGGTAGCAGCATTGCTACCCTAGTGATGTGATTTATTTAGTCTATCCCATTCCATCACCCTCAGCCCAATAGCTGTAGAGGCCACAGTGCAGCGAATCTTGGGGAAAGGTGGCTAAGGACGGGAAAAATTAGTGGAGGATCTTCAGAATTGTACCCCTGGTGCAGAGGACGCCCCTGGGAACACCTGCAGAACAGCTATGGGAGGCGACAAAGGCAGGAGAAATGCCATAATTCTGTGAGGCAAGGCAGGGGACTGCTGACTCTGAATCTGGGTCTAGTCAGAGTCAGCATGCAAACCCACTGTGAAACCCATGAAAAGACAAACTTTTTACAGTGGCCTTGTGCTAGGGTGACCAGATAGCAAGTGTGAAAAATCAGGACAGGGTGTGGGGGTAATAGGAGCCTATATATGAAAAAGCCCCGATATCGGGGCTGTCCCTATAAAATCAGGACATCTGGTCACCCTACCTTGTGCTTGGGCACTGAGTGCAGGACCTCACTTGGGAAGCAAAGTGGCCTTCTGCTCTTTGGTTCTGGGCAAACTACCCAGCCTCAAGGTTACTCCAGCCTTCTCCCAGCTGCCCACAGCAGCCAGAGCACATCAGTGTTATGGCCATTACCCTAGCCATGACCTACTATGCTGGGGCTCTGATGCCAGCAGCACAAAGCCATGACACTCGCTCCTTGCCACCTGCAAATTTTCCTTATACCAGATCCACCAGCTTTACAACTGCTTTGTGCTGGAAAAGACATGCAAAAGAGCTGTAGGAGAAAAAAGAATTTGGCCCAGTATATTGAAGACCCTAGACACGACTTAACCCTATTTAATGGGATCAAAAAACTTCTTTCATTATACTGGAAAGATTCTGGAAGCTTCCGTTTCCAGAATTCATGTTTTTTATGACAAGTCAGTATGATAATTCATGTAGGTTTTTACAATTAACTTATTGTTGGACAAAATGTTAAAAACACATGATATTTCATCACCTTGTCATGTCTAGTCATAATTTTACTTTGCAGGCATGTGTGCATGACAAAAAGGTCTGAAATGTCATGTATTTCACTACCAGCACACAATCACAAAAAAAACCACCCCTGTGCTAACCAGAAGCTGAAATGGTAGTACCTTCATTAGGAAATGCATGGTATTTTATCTTTTTATCATATCATCTATGCCATAAAATAAACATGTATAAAATGTCATGCATTTGCAGTCATTTCATCAGTGAACTCTATATAAACTCCTAGTTGGAAGATGCATGAGATTCCATCCTTTTGCCATATTCACAAAGTTGAGTAAAACATTTAGGGGCAGTCTGGCTACTCCATTGCTCACTTCATATCTGGGAGAAAAGATTAATCGATTAAACAATAGGACAGCAACCTATATCTGGAATAATTTCCTCTTGTTTTTGCCTGGTAAACCACCACAATTCTGTAAGCATTTGCTTATAGGTGCTGGAATTTTAGCTGGCACTTAGGAAACCATGAGTGGAAAACTGTAGTCAGGGTAGAAATGGTTATCTCCCAGGGGACTAAATTTTCAGAACCTCAGAATGCAAAAGGCTTGTTTGCTATGACTCTCATTCTCATTTCCAGCCATCTTAGCCCTCTGCTTTCCTCCATAACAAGGATGAAGTTGATAATGCTAGCCACCATCACAATGTTTTTGAACAGAGTCATACTTATGCCAATTGTAGAGTAAAACCACCACCATCTCTTCTTTCTTTCATTCAGAGAAATAAAACTAATGCTTCTGGAAGGAAAAATCATTAACTAGAGCAGGGGTCGGCAACCTTTCAGACGTGGTGTGCCGAGTCTTCATTTATTCACTCTAATTTAAGGTTTCGCGTGCCAGTAATACATTTTAACGTTTTTAGAAGGTCTCTTTCTATAAGTCTATAATATATAACTAAACTATTGTTGTATGTAAAGTAAATAAGATTTTTAAAATGTTTAAGAAGCTTCATTTAAAATTAAATTAAAATGCAGAGCCCCCCGGACCGGTGGCCAGGACTCGGGCAGTGTGAGTGCCACTGAAAATCAGCTTGTGTGCCGCCTTCGGTACGCGTGCCATAGGTTGCCTACCCCTGAACTAGAGTGTCAGCGAAGTTGACTTATACAACTTGCAACTAATTTAAAGTCACCACAAATTTAAAAATAGCCAGCATTTTTATTGGGATATCTTCACTTCCTCTTTAAAAGGCATGCAGTATTTTTTTTAAAGTGTGTTTTGGATTCTTTCCAAGGCCACCAGCAGAACAACATTTCAGTGCAACTAAGGGTATGTCTACACAGTAATTAAGGACCCTTGGCTGGCCCAAGTCAGCTGACTCAGGCTCCCGGAGGTTGGGCTGCAGGGCTGTAAAACTGAAGTGTAAACATTCAGGCTTGGGCTGGAGCTTGGGCTCTGGGACCCTCCCCTCTTGGGGTCCCAGATCTTGGGATCCAGCCCAAACCCAAACATCTACACAGCTATTTTACAGCCCCACAGCGCAAGCCCGAGTGAGCTGACATGGGACAGCCACCACGGGTCTTTAACTGCTCTGCAGACATACCCTAAAGACATACCCATTCTCACATAAAAGCTGACCAGGAGAAAACTCCCTGTAAAACAGGTGCCTTTAATGGCCTTACCAATTACCATAAGGCAGATAGGAGTGCTGTAATGGGACAGCAGCAGCGTTCAATGGGTAGGGCAGCAGATGGGGAGTCAGGAGAACTGGGTTCTCTTCCCACTTCTGCCACTCACCAGCTCTGTGAGCTTGAGCAAGTCACCTTGTAGCTCTGTGCCTCAGTTTCCCCACTTGTAAAATTGGGAAAATGATACCTACCTTGTAAAGTGCTTTGAGATCTATGGATAAGAGATATGCTGTATTAGGGGTTTTTTTTAGATAAATATATACACAGCAAGTTCTCACTGCTGTTGCTAATGATGGCTGGAATAGTAAAAACAAAACAAAACAAAAAACCTCTGTGAGTAGTGATTTCAGAATATCAAATATGGCAAACAGGTCTGAAATTTCATGTATTTTCATTACCATTCCCATATCATTTTTCTTTACAGAGTCTCATGTTTGAGTTGATTCACTGGGAAGAGAAGCTCTTTTGAGGATAAAATTTAAAATAGCTTCAGGTACCTCTTGTCGGTGCTGTAGAAACGGAGAAAATGTGAAGTTACCGTATGACATTAACAGAGGGTTAGTATTTTCTGAAACACATTTGCAACAAAACTAAACTAGCAAGCATAATGAAAGATAAAACCAATAATCCCCTTTAGATTCTACAGGTAAGGGAAATGAACATTTTTTCTATTAAAACATTGTTCTGCCAAAGGGGAAGTTAGAAACTATTGAGCAATAATATTTTAATATTGCAGACAATTTTGTTATCAGCACATGTTAGTCTGAGCAGATCCAGGTAAAGCATAGCCCTGTCAAGCAATCAGACTGAGTGGAATCTCTGCTGGAGCACTGTGAACTCCGAATCAAGTGAAATGCTCAAAAAATCAAAAAGATTTTCTCTCCTCAGAGTCAATAATTTTCAAAAGGGGCAAACAGATCACGGTTTCTCTTGGGTTTTAAAATCAAAATTATCATAGAGTTGGAAGAGACCTCAGGAGGTCATCTAGTCCAACCCCCTGCTCAAAGCAGGACCAATCCCCAGACAGATTTTTACGCCAGTTCCCTAAATGGCCTCCTCAAGGATTGAACTCACAACCCTGGGTTTAGCAGGCCAATGCTCAAACCACTGAGCTATCCCTCCCCCCTATATTTATCTTTAAAAAAATATGATCTGGTGAATGAGGCACTAGATTGGAAGGCAGGAATTCTGGGTTCTATTTGCAGCTCAGCCACTGTGACCTTGGGTAAGTCACTTCAACACCCCGTGCCTCAGTTTCCCCTACTATTTGTGTTATCTATTCAGCGTGTAAGCTCTCTGGGGCAAGGACTGTCACTGCACTTGTGTAACCCACTGGTGAGTGTATGTTACAGATTCCTGTCTGGGTCAATCCACGAATGCTATGAGTCTGTTACAGGATAAGTTAGAGGGCTTTGGGTCCTTAGCTCAAACTGTAGCAACTCATGCTTTTACCTTGGATATTCCTGGTTCAGCCCCTTGTGCTGGCCAAGATGGCAGCCATCACACTTGTACAAAGCCTCACACAGAGGACTCTCATTCTTAGTTTGAGAGACTGAGTAATACAAATAATAAATACTGCTACTAATAAGAAGAATTTGTAGAATAGTTTTTCAAAAAATTGACTCTCCGTGGGTGGGAGCAATTTTGCACATGCAACCATGTGCACAGAACTGTACATGTCTACATTAGTGACACAAATTTCAAACCCTGCCCTCAGATGCTTATGTAATAAAACCCAACTTAGTCAAAGAGCTTTTTCAGGAGCCTATGGGGTATCAGTGAAGTGCCTATTACATTGGATTGCTTTCTCCTCTGAGAAAGAGAGCCAGTGGGCGAAAAATGGACATTATGAACAGGACCAGGGAAAGCCAGGCATATTTCAAATAAAACTCTAGTCTCACAAGTCTCTGCATAATGTTTTTTAACTACAAGTTAATAATGTCCGTGAAGACCCCTGCAGTGGTTTCCCTGACTGTTCTTAGCTCTTTCCAATAATGTGTCCCAACCTTCCACAGCCTAGTGCCAGGCCCCATAAAGCAGAAACAAGTTGTTTTTTTAAAATTCGCCGTGTTCTGAAATGTCTCCTTTATGTGCAGAGCTACACATTCAGCTGGTGTCCACTGGCATAGCTCCATCAAAATCAATGGATTTACACTAGAAGAAGGTCTGGCCCATACTTTCCTCATCCACTAACTCTTATTTGCACTGGTTCCAGACAGCTGACCTTTATCTCTAGGCCAGGGTGTTAACCCTTTACATTCCATGCCCCATACAAATGTTCAGGACCATAACTTTCAACAGCACAGGTCAACGTTTTCTACCCTGGGTGCTGAGCACATGCAGCTTCCGATGATTTCTCTGGAAGTTGTGGGTGGTCGGCAGTTATGAAAAACAGGTTACATACACAAGTGACTATATATGGAGTCAGAAGCCTAACTTTAGGCACCCAGGTAAGAAAATATTAACCTTTCATTTCAATACTGTGATGAAGAAGTCAGGATGTACCAAGAACCCTACAGGTGTTACCATGGCGGATGTACAGAACTGTGTGTGAAAGAGATGTAGGCACTCAAGGCATACAGGGCCCAGACCTGCAAGGCAACGAGCACTCTCCACTCCAATCTAACTTCTTGGGAAATGAGAGTGTTCAGCAAATTGCAGGGTTGGACCTTACGAAGTATGGTCTGCAGAACATCTTTACACATGAGGGTTTGTAGGGTATTGGAGTGAGAAATATCCAGTAGTATGAATCTGCATTTTCCTTACAAAATCTGCATATATTTAGGCTATGTTCCATCTGCATCTATCAGCAAAATACTGTTATGTTTCAACAAAAGCAATAAAAATTATTGAATGCAGAGTGGCCCTTAGGATTATACAATTCTCTCTAATACTCACTTGCTGGTAAGATGAGTCTTCGGCGTGATCCCAAACTCTCCAAAGAGAGTAACAAAGACATTGGCGTCAGTTCCTGCTCCTCGTACATCTCCTGTCACAGTCACCACCTCATAAACTGTTGGAGAAGAAAAGAAAAATTATTCACAGATCACTTCACCCACTACTGAAATGTATCCATCTGTGGGATGGAACACAATCACTGCTTAACACTCCAGGTTAGAATTTACCCAACTAAAATTGTTGCAGATATTTATGTAGACAGATTAAATTTACTCAGATTGGAATTGGGCAGGATAGAGTTAATTCAAACAAAATAAGCCTCTGTGTGCATATCCATGCATGCGTGTACATATTTTTAATGTATGTTATTTATATAACACGTTTTTTAAAAAATAGTTACCTAAAATTAGACTCCTCGGATTTTCAAAAATACCTAAGAGAAGGGACTTATACTTCTAAGTCACTTAGGTGCTTTAAAAATTCCACCCTTAGATCCTTGGATTTAGGAGCCTAATCTTAGGTAGCCATGTTTGAAAACCTTTGCCATATTATATATCATGTCAGGTTAAAAAAAAAGCACCCACGAGCTTGAGTTATAAATTCCTTCTACTGCCACTTTTCCAACTGCTCGTAACATCCTCAGACAAACTCCTTCATGGCTGAAGTGTTCCATACTTGGTCTAAGCCCAGAGGTAAATTTGTAATTAATGTTTGAGCAAAATTGGTTGAACTATTTTTGATTTATGCATGTGTCAAAGCAATGTACTCTTCCTTATTTGTTCCAATGAAATATTTGCATAAGGCTAACTGAGAAATGAATAAAGCTAGAAAGTTCAAATTTGACTTGTTTTGTAGATCTCATTAAAGTGTAAATGTTAAAGAATGGTGAAGACAGGGTGGCCATACAGAATGATCTGGGTCATTTGGTAAGCTGGACCCATTCAAAGAAAATGAGTTTAAATACAAGCAAATGCAAGGTCATGCATCTAGTAACAAAAAATGCAGGTCATACCTACAGGGGAAAAAAGGACTGTATCCTGGAAATCAGTAACTCTGAAAAGTGCTTAGCGGTTATAGAGGACATACAATTCAGGAGTTCCCAGAGCAGTGCTGTGGCCAAAAGGGCTAGTGTGATGCTTGGATGTGTAAACGGGGGAGTACTGAGCAGGAGTAGAGAGGTGATTTTACCTCTTTACAGCATTGCTGAGACTGATACTGGAATGATGCATCCAGTTCTTGTATCCACATTTTAAAAACAATGTTAAAAAATTGGAGAAGGTGCAGAGAAGAGCCACAAAAATGATCTGAAGGCAGGAAAAAAAAAAACACGCCTTATAGTGAGAGACTTAAGGAGCTCAATCTGTTTAGTTTACCAAAAAAAAAATGAAGAGAACTTGATTATGGTGTATAAGTACCATCGTGGGGAGAAAATGAAGGGTGTATTAAATGGCTATTTAACCTAGCAGAGAAAAGCATAACAAGAACTAACAGCTGGAAGTTAAAGCCAAACAAGTTCAAGTTAGAAATAAGACATAAATTTTTAACAGTGAGGATGATTAACCATTGGAACAGGATTCTTCATCTCTTGCAGATTTCAGATCAAGACTGGATGCCTTTCTGAAAGAGATGCTTTAGTCAAACAATAGTTATTGGGCTCAATGCAGGGGTAACTGGATGAAATTCTATGGCCTCTTGTCTACACTACAAAATTAAGTTGACTTATCTAATTCAAACTCAAGTCTCCGAATTAAGTCAATTGTGCATGGCCACACCGTGCTCATTATCTCGATGGAGTGCGTCCTCACTAGCAGTGCCTGCATCGATGCACAAAGCAGTGCATCGTGGGTAGCTACCCCAAAGTGCAACTTGCCACAGTATGTTTTGGGAAGTTTGTGCAATTCCTCATGGGACCAAAACACTGTCGCAGGGGAGAATGGGAACATTGGCATCACATGATGCACTGTGCTCAATGGCAAACAACCCAGTGGTTTTTGCACCTTAAAACCGCCACGCGTACGCCATAACCCCAGAAGCATGGAGCCTGCTCAATTGTGCACTCTTGCTGTGAGCATCTCAAAAACCTCGCGCCTTCTACTGCAGTATTTCCAGAGCCGACGTAGGGTCTGCCACACAGAACATAGCCATGTCCTGCAAGCAGCCCTGCTGCAAGCCATTGAAAAAAAAATTCATAGTTGCACTCTGTTGAGCGCCATTTCTGGCCCCATGAAACAAACACTGACTGGTGGGACCACATCGTTTTGCAGGTATGGGATGATGAGCGAGCAGTGGCTGCAGAATTTTCAAATGCGGAAGGCCACCTTCCAGGAACTTTGTGCAGCGCTTTCCCCTGCCCTGCAGTTCAGCAACACAAAAATGAGAGCTGCTCTGACAGTGGAGAAGCGAGTGACGATCGCTATTTGGAAGCTTGCAATGCCAGATAGTTACTGGTCAGTGGGAAATCAATTTGAAGTAGGTAAATCAACCATGGGAGCTGCTGTGCTCCAAGTGTGCAGGGTCATTAATTGACTTCTGCTACGAAGGGTAGTGAGTCTGGGAAATGTATGGGACATAGTGGATAGTTTTGCCACGATGGGGTTTCCTAATCGCAGTGGGGCAATAGATGGCATGCATATCCCCATCTTGGCACCAGACCACCTTGCCAAAAAGTACATAAACCAAAAGGGATACTTTTCAATGGGTTTGCAAGCGCTGGTGGATCACAGGGGGCGTTTCACCAACATCAACGTAGGATGGTCGGGAAAGGTTCATGACATGTGCATCTTTAGGAACTCGGGTCTGTTCAAAAAGCTGCAATCTGGGACTTTCTTTCCAGACCACAAAATGAACATTGACGACGTTGAGATGCCTATAGTTATCCTGGGGGACCCAGCCTCCCCTTGCTCCCATGGTTCATGAAGCCATACACCGGCTGTCTGGACAGCAGTAAAGAACGGTTCAACTATAAGCTCAGCAAGCGCGGAATGGTAGTTGAATGTGCCTTTGGTCATCTGAAAGGACGCTGGAGAAGTTTACTAACAAGGTTGGACCTTAGCGAAGAGAACATCCCCATGGTATTAGCTGTCTGCTGTGTGCATATCATCTGTGGGGAAAAAAAGGGCGGAAATTTTCCACAGGGGTGGGTGTGACGTTATTGATATGAACTGTGACCATATAGATCATTGTTGCAACCAAGGTCCTATAGTTGCACCAAATCTTGTACAACAAAGATCAAGTAAGGTGTCTATGAAAAGGTTGTAATTTGCTGGTTATAATTATGCTGTCTTTATGTGAGTATCATTTTTGTATTTGAAGTTATGAATATTGGCTATGTATTTGTATCTCAATGTGTTTGATTCTAAGTAGAACCAGTGAAGCATTTGGCCAGCTTATTGAGAAGGGACTCTTCAGATTAAGTGCTCAATCAAGAAACACTTAAACTGACAAAGGACCTTGGGAGACTCCAATCCACATATAAGGAGCCTTCCTGGGAACGTTCAAGGTAGCATGTGAGCAATGGCTGCTCTACCTGTAAAAAACTGAGTCATGCATGGACATGTGACTTGCCCATGTGACTCCAAACTCCATCTTGCTGCTGTGGTTTTCCACACTAAGAACAAAGCTGTGTCCTTCCACATGGCAGAGGATATAAAAGGCTCTGGAATCCCCTCCATTTTGTCTTCAATCCTGCTTCTGACCTCTGGAGGAACTTTGCTAGAAACTGAAGCTCTGAACAAAGGACTGAATCTGTGGATGTACTCCAGAGACTTGATTTGAGCCTGCAGTTTATTCCACCACTGCTATAAGCCTGAACCAAGAACTTTGCAATGGTTGTATGTATTTGATTCCATTTAACCAATTTTAACTCTCATCTATATTTCTTTCTTTCTTTTTATGAATAAATCTTTAGATTTTAGATTCTAAAGGATTGGCAACAGCGTGATTTGTGGGGGAAGATCTGATTTTGTATATTGACCTGAGTCTGGGGATTGGTCCTTTGGGATTGGAAGAACCTTTTTTCTTTTACTGAGATATTGGGTTTCATAACCATTCATCCCCATAAGAAGTGGTGCTGGTGATGATACAAGGGAACTGGAGTATCTGAGGGAATTGCTTGTATGACTTCTGGTTAGCCAGTGGGGTAAAGCCGAAGTCCTCTCTGTTTGGCTGGTTTGGCGTGCCTTAGTAGTGAAGGACCCCCAGCTTTGGGCTGCGACTGCCCTGCTCTAAGCAATTTGTCCTGAACTGATACTCTCAGTTGTGTCCCGCCAAAGATCGCCTTGTTACAGTGGGAAGTTGCGGCAGATCGCATGGCAGCCATTTTTGAGCAGCCAGACACCAGGGTAATCAGGCGAGCACAGCAAGGGGCGTTGCGCATCTGTGAGGCTTTGAAAAGCCGTTTCAATGATGAGTCACAGTAACGTGAGCTGTTTGTCTGCACTGTGCTTTCCCAAACCTTCACCTGGCTTGTTTCACTGTCCCTGTAAAGCCAACTCCCCGCCCAAGCCCACTGCTTCTACTCCATAAAGAACATTTATTTCTCGAATCCATTTACTTTATTTAACAGACATAAGTAAAGAGGGTGAACAGAAAAAAAAAGGTAACCTTGGGGAAAAGGGGTTGTAAAGTTGGAATGGGAGGAACATTTTCAGACGTGTAACATAACACCATATTCCAGACCATCAAAGTTTCTGTTCCTTGTACCTTCCCCTGAGTTAAGTGAAAGGGATAATGGACTTTTCACCCACGCCTCAGGAGGTGATTCTGTGCCAAGCGATGCTGGCTGGCTGTCCACCAGAGGGACTCTACCCTCCTGCTTCTGTTCCTGCAGTTCAACCAGATGCCTCAACATGTCTGCTTGGTCCCTCATAATCCGAAGCATCTTATCCTGCATTGCACGCTCTTGCTCATTGGAAGCTTTCCTGCTCTCCATGTCCATGTCTACCTTCTCGGACAGTGAAATCCTCCATGCTCTCAGCTCTGTGTCAGCTGTCCCAGAGGCATTCATTATCTCGATGAACATGTCCCCCCTCTCTTTCTCCTCCTTCGAATCAGCGAAAGTCTGCTTTCAGGTGTTGATGACATGCCAAAGGATACATTTCCAGCTGTCAGTCATAGGAAAAAATAAAGGATCCATTGTACATGAATAAAATGTTTCCATAGCAAGGCTGTTTTCTTAAAAAAAACCACACCTTATTACACCAGGTGCAAGCCATAACATAATCAGAATCCGTAACCGTTCACTGTGCCATTTTGCTGCTCCAGCCATGGTGAGTAGCCCCCCCCTCCCCCCGTGTCATGGGTGACCGCACTTTTAATGAAGTTTATGGCAGGATCATGTCAGGAGCAGAGGTAGCTAGTCGAACCATAGCTCTTCCCCATAGCACCACGGGAAGCTGTTTACAAATGGGGCGGCAGGAGGGGGGACGTTTTCACTCCCAAATTGTGGAATCTCTCATGTGGGGCCCCAGTCCCCTATCAGCCACTTTAAACTACTTGCCGACCCATGCCGAGCACTGTAAAGGCACATTAGTGGCCCTGCGTGGTTTGGCAATCTGGAAGGTGGGGGGTGGGGTGGGATGGGTCTACATGCCCTTTTTTTTCTTGTAAGAGCACTTTTAATGAGAACTTTCCCCATTTCCCCAGGCAACCCCACATGATATCAGTCTCCTGAGGGTAACAGAGGCAGAAAGGAAGGAGATGCTGCAAGCGTCTGGGTATAGACCCGGTCCTTAAGCTGCTATGCTGTGTACTACAATGATGCCATCAGAATTAATTCAGGAGCTGCGTGGGAAAGTGTCCTACCATGGTGGAAGAAATAAGACTGCCCTGCCCAGAAACCTTCTGCAAAGGATTGCAGAGTACCTCCATGAAAGTTTCCTAGAGATATCTATGGAGGATTCCCAGGCTATTCCAGTCCACATAAACAGTCTTTTCCATAGCTGGAGCGGTCTCTTGTAAGCAGAGAACCACAGCACCTCGATTTTTCTTCACAGTAAACATGCAATACCACCAAATGTGTGTGCTCACTAAAGTTTAACTGGACTTTGATTGTAACTGTATACTCACCAGAAGTGCCTTCCCCGGCATCACAGTTGGCCACCATGATGTCCTGTGACCCCCGGGGCTTCAGGGTTAAAAATATTTCCTGGCGGTCTGGGAGAATGGATCCACCACTCACCTGTTTCCCATTCTCCTCCATCTCCTCTTCCTCATCCACCATATCGTCCTCCTTGTTGTCCCTAGACTCACACACCTGTGAGGTGTCCATGTTGCTTGTGAGGGTGCTGGTAGGGTCACCCCCGAGAATTGCATGCAGCTCGTTGTAGAACCGACATGTGTGGGGTTCAGCACCAGAACGACTGTTCGCCTCCCTTGCCTTCTGGTACGCTTGGCGAAGTTCTTTTATTTTCACACGGCACTGCTGTGTGTCCCTCGTGTAGCCCTTCTCCCCAATTCCATGAGCGATCTTTGCATAGATGTCAGCGTTTCTTCTGCTGGATCGGAGCGCTGCCTGCACAGACTCTTCTCCTCACACAGTGATGAGATCCATTGTGACGGGTTGGGTCACAGAGACCCCCTTGGGACTGCCACCTGATGTGCTGAGACTACCTCTGAGCCCATTTTCCCTGCCAGCTTGGGACTTCAGAACCTTGTCTTGTTGAGCCAGACACGCTAGCCTGCTGCAAACACCGACCCAGGTCTGAACCACGTCCCCAAAAAGCTGCAGACTTAACTGAAAATGGCTTAGAAAGTGTTCCTATCTCTAGCACCCAGATACGCAGTTCCCAATGGGATCCATACCCCAAATAAATCCGTTTTACTCCATATAAAGCTTATACAGAGCAAACTCATAAATTGTTCGTCCTCTAACACAGAGAGATATGCACAGCTATTTGCTCCCCCAGGAATTACTTACTTACTCTGGGTTAATTAATAAGTAAAAGTGATTTTATTAAATATAAAAAGTAGATTTAAGTGGTTCCAAGTAATAACAGACAGAACAAAATAAGTAACCAAGCAAAATAAAACAAAAATACGCAAGTCTAAGCCTAATACAGTAGGAAACTAAATGTAGGTAAATCTCACTCTCAGAGATGTTCCAATAAACTTCTTTCACAGACTAGACTCCTTCCTAGTTGGGCCCAATCCTTTCCCTGGTACAGTCCTTGTTCCAGCTCAGGTGGTAGCTAGGGGATTTCTCATGACTGCAGCCCGCTTTGTTATGTTCCACTTCCTTATATAACTTTGGCACAAGGAGGGAATCTTTTGTCCCTTTAGGTCCCCAATCCTCCTTCTAAATAGAAAATCCCCAGGTTTAAGATGGATTCCAGTACCAGGTGACATGGTCACATGTCCTGTGACACCCCCAGCCTTCATTCTTCCTGGCCTGACTCACAGGAAGGCTTGCAAGTAAACAGAGCCATCTACAGTCAATTGTCCTAGTTGATGGGAGTCATCAAGATTCTAAACCACCATTAATGGCCCACACTTTGCATAACTACAATATGACCTCAGAGTTATATTTTATAGTCCTAGTTTCAGATACAAGAATGATACATTCATACAAATAGGATGAACACACTCAGTAGATTTTAAGCTTTGTAATGATACCTTACAAGAGACCTTTTGCATGAAGCATATTCCAGTTACATTATATTCACACTCATTAGCATGTTTTCATAAAATCATATGGAGTGCAACGTCACATCCACCACCTCCTGTGCAGACCAAGCTGGAGCGTGTTTGGGGCGTGTAGTCTCCATGATCAACTGTGCTCAAGCTGGCACGCTCCCAATGCTGATCAAACAGGATATGGGAAATCAAAAATTCCCAGGGCTTTAGCAGGGGAGGGGCTGTTTCCTGTGTACCTGACTGCAGTGCAGCAGAGTTGAGAATGATCTCCAGAGGGGTCAAAGATGAGCACTGTGGGACACCACCTGGAGGCCAATTAAGTGAAATTACACAACGCTGCATCTGCACTACCTCGCAGTCGACCCATGAAAATTGAATTAAGCGCTATGCCTATTGCAGAGGTGGATTACAGACGTCGACATTAGAGGTGACTTAGGTCAGCGCAAAGGACCCGGTAGTATAGACACATACATTAACAGGTCGACTTAAGGCGGCTTCCTTCGACCTAACATTTTAGTGTAGACGAGGCCTCTGTTATACATGGCAGACTAGGTGATTTAATGGTCCTTTCTGGCCTTAAGGTCTATGAATATTAGATATCTTTGATATCAACTATATTTCTAGGCACAAAGTGGTGGAGTTAAGGCTGAACTTTCGACCTTTAAACTCGGCAGTCCCATCTTAACATTGTGAGAATGTAAATTTAGTCTGGATATGTAATAATTATTACATATTCTATTATTGCACATTTCTGTGGCTGCAGACATACACACATAAAAAAGAAACAAAGCATTCACCAATACTGTTCACACTGAGCAGTAATAACAGTCATCCACTATCACCCATCTCAACACACCAGCAGGGAAGAAACTCATTCAGAGTTTTAGCCTAAAAGTCTAGGAAATATTTGGCTGGAAAGAAAAATGAGCTAGTTTACACCAAGTCCTGATGGCCAGCAAACTCTGCTATACAGACAACACTGAAATGGTCTAGATCAGATGTTCCCAAACTGTGGTCTACAAGAACTTTACTGGAGACTGGCTGGTCACATGGTGCTGGCTTCCCTTCCTTATTTCCAGCTGCTCCATTGATTTAAAAACCAACTAGAAATACCCAAATACTTTCCTAGTATCATCTTTCAATGAAAGCAATTGCTGTAGCTGCCACAGTGATCTGGCACGTCCACAAATAGGACAGGGAGTAGGCCACATGACAATCTATTAAAACCTGGTTAGTGCTCTACTAAAGTTTGATAATTCCTTGGGCGAGGTGCCTTATGCATGTGCTCAATGGAAAACAAGGTTTTGTATTAACCTCATAGCATGAATAGGAAACCCACAGCATGCAAACCAATTTTTTGCCTCCACAGAGCAATGTTTCACTTTCAGCTTCCCCCGGCTTGTAGGTCCTTGTTGGTCACTGATACAAGCTGTGAAAGATTGGTATGTTGCTAATGGTCAGACCTTTAGTCACATTTCCAATCAATGGAAATAAACTTATAAATTCCTTTCTCCTTCCCCTGGTAATTCACCACTGACTATTTTATGGTTTTCAATTTTGTATTAGCTCTATTTTAGAAAAACCGAAATTCCCTCAGAAAATAACTTATAATAATGCATAGGTCCTTTCCTCCAATGATCTCAAAGCACTTTAAATATTTAGCACTTACATTCAGTAGTATTTAAGATCTTCCAAATGCTTTATGAACATTAGCTAATTACAAAGATGAATTAATTAAGTCTCACAACACCCCTTCCAGTCTGGTTGAGTGATATCATCCCCATTTCATAAAGTGGTAAATGGACACCTAGAATGTACAAGCTTTGCCTCAGTCCCACGTTGAGTCAGTGAGCTAGCTGTGAGCAGAACCCAGAGTCCTGGTTCCTAGTGCCCATTCTAACTGCTAACCACCACTCCCTGTTCTACAGTGATAAAAGCCGCAAGCAGACCCTTGGAGAGAGGTTTAACAATGTGAGCCAACAGCAGCACTCCACATGCTGGGGCACAGGCAGTGAGGCCAACAATAAAACAAGAATTCTCCCAAGTGAGGTCTGGTCTACACTACACAGTTAGGTCGAGGTAAGGCAGCTTACGTCTGATGTAAGTGCCCTACTACCCCAACATAATAACTCGACCTCCACGAGAGGTGTAGGGCTTATGTCGGTGTAGTTAGGGCGAGGCGGTGTCAGTATAGACACTGCCTTACTTATATCATCTGTTAGCTGTCTTGTCAATTTCATGGCAGGAGTAAGTTAAGTTTCGACTTAAGTCTCTAGTGTAGACATACCTTCTGCCTCAAAATTAAAAATCTGTTTGAATCACCAGAAATCATGGTTACCTTTTAGCAGCTTTAATCAGAGTTCACATATTATATAGAGGGCCATTTACTGCCTGCTTTTTTATTTATATAGAGGAACATTTTGATTTGGGTTTTTTTTTTTTAAAGGAGCATGACCTTCTAATCCAGAGAGTTGTTTGGAGGGAGAAAGGTGTGTATTTGTTGGGGCAGACGATATTTCAGCCTGTACAGGATAATATTTGGGCATGTGCCACATAGCAACCGCTCCAACTGCCATTCAGATTGCAGAAAAACTGTTAAAAGAAGGAAAATTAATGATATTGCCTCTGCTACTCTATGCGCCGCTTGGTACCACTGCACTGGAGTCAAGCGGCCATACAGCCAGCTCGGCCAGGCAGAATAGGCTCACACTGGCTTCTGGTGGTTTTGGGAGCTCAGGACTGCATGGGGGAGGGGGGGTGGAAATATACATGGGTAGTTTAAAGCCACCTCTGAAAAAAGTGTGCAACCCACCTCCCCCAAGCTTCACCACCTTGTTCTCAGCTGCAGCCAAACATAAAGGCCATTGGATCCAATACGAAACTAAGCTGGGGCTCCATTGTGGCTTTTAGCCATAAATCCAATTTTGGGGTAGTACTGAGCCACATCAGCCCAGTGGGAGCTGCAGGAGGGATTATTCTGCTGGTGCTCCCAGGTGTGCAAGATGAGCAAACCTATGGCATTCTCCCCAAGGACGACATAGCATGTTCCCCTCTGTCTGCCTAGACAGCATGCAGGCTGGTGCAGAGGGAAAGTCAGGTCATGTCTACGCTAACACTTTTATCGGTAAAACCGTAGGTGCTGACTTTCTAATGTGCCGGGGGGCTCCCCCTGGCTCTGCCGCAGGCCCCGCCCCCACTCCACCACTTCCCCCAAGGTCCCACCTCCACCCTGCCTCTTCCAGCCCCCACTGTGCTACCACCCCTTCCCCCGAGCGCGCCCCGCCCTCACGCCTTCCTCCCCCAGCACCTCCTGCACGCCACGGAACAGCTAATCCGCAGCAGGTGGGAAGCATTGGGAGGGAGGAGGAGGCGCTGATCAGTGGGACCACCGGCAGGAGGGAGCCCTGGAGCACCCATGGAGTCAGCGCCTATGAGTAAAACTTTTGTCGGTCAGGGGTGTGTGAAACAAACAACCCCAAACTGACATAAAAGTTACACTGCCAGAAGTGCCGGTGTGGACAGCGCTATGTTGGGGGGAGACGCTCACCCATTGGGGGTGGTTTAGTCGGCACAGAGCAGCTACATGGGAGACCTTACAGCGGTGCAGCTGCAGCTGTGCTGCTGTAAGATCTGTAGTGTAGACATAGCCTCGGTCTCTGTCCTTCCTCACTCCCTTTGGCATGGCTTGCAGCCCAGGTGCTGACCCTGTCGTTGTATTCAGCTGACATGCAGGGTGTGAGGGTTCAGACAGGGGACTGTAAAAGACCCTTGTCTGAAGACTCCCCTTCCCATGCAGAAACCAGGCAACATCTGGTCTCTTGCTTTTTTAAAGGTGATGGCATTAACATTTGTGTCCATCCTTGTTTTTCATTCTAGGTGGCCATGTGAGTGTACTGATGAAAAGTCACTTCCTCAGTTATTTGAGAAACAGGCCTATGGAAGGACAATGACTAGCTTTTAAATCAGCTGCAGCAACAAATTACACCTTTAAGCTACCAGTGTTACATCAAGAACAAGCATATATTCTGTCAAAATTTCAGCAGTTGTTTAGTGAGTTACTTCATGACTAGTGAAGTATTCAGAGTTGTTACAAATTGTATGTTGCAGACAATATAAGTTATACTTGTCTACATCTCCCTCATTCAGCACCCTCTTCTTTTGTGTCCCTGAATGGGATTACTGTGCATTTTATCTCCACTTATGGACATCATTGGCATACTACACAATGGCGGAGAGTGACTGCTGTGGAATAGATAGTCTAGGTTGATTTCCCTTCACTTCCAAGACTTCCTAGATACTAGACCATAAGACATAAAAGAAAAATAAAAGAACAAACTAGTAGCAAAAAAAAAAGTGTGACTTCTATACTTCCTGCAATGGGAGTCGTGCCAGTGCATGGAAGCACAACTTTGTGAATACGTACGGATGTGTGTTACATGCGCAGGGCAAAGAACACAATTTATTCACATAGTAGAGCAGGGTTGGTTTCTTGGCAGTGCACATATCCACAGTTATGAAGGGACAGAATTTAAGCATGGAGGACACAAACAGATGCAATGAACTCTGCTTGGGGAACATGTGCTATTATTAAAAATACTGTTAAGTACCAATTAAAATTAACATTCCACAGAGGGACAAAATGGCGACAGAGGGAAATGGGAGCCAGGCAGAATTTGCAACATCAGAAGGTCATTTAATAAGATGCTTAGGCAATTCCACAATGTACTGCAGGAAGTGAGAGACTATTGCCATTCCCAGCACTTGCACTACAGCCAGTACACTCAGCTGCCTAAGTAAACGATGTTACAAGGCTTCCATGTCATGAAGACATCATCATGAAAACAGAGACACATCGCTTCTCTTGAAACTAGAGTCTAATGCTTTCTGACTCCCTTGGACACAGCGTCAGAGCAGAATCCATTGTGCTCAAGAAGAGGATAGTTCCATTTCCCTATAGCGGTGGGACCACACTGTAAAACTTGGATCTGGAGCTAAACTGCCTCAAATTTCAGAGATCTTTGGGTCCAGGTTTGGTTCAGACCTTGTCTTTATTATTTTTTATATATTTGAACCATTGCAAAAATCAATAGGCCTGATTCGCCACTGCCTTGTATCATGTGTAGACCTGTGGCAAATGAGGAAGTGGGTGGAAAGGGCTACAATTCTCACGGGCTAGCCTTTTACACCCACTTTGCACTCACTCTCCACAGATGTATGTGGCTACATGTGGCACAAGTCTGCTCTTGAGTAAATTGGCTATTCCAGCTTTGAGAGAATGTACCCAGCCCTTGTGAATCCAAAGGTAAACACGCTGTACTTTACTATCTGAGGCAATACAGTTGAATTAGCTGAAAACCTTGAAATCAGAATTCTGCAGGAGCCACACTTACATCCAAAGGTGGAATCTGGTTTAGAGATCTCAATTTTGTTACATCAGGGCTACAGCTCTGAAGAGGTAGATTAGGTCCTAGAAAAAAGACTCAGGTTAAACACTTGAATTTAATACCTATAACTCTAATTCCCTCCTACATGGAGTTCATGCTTTTTGTCTTCAAAGAACTTTTCAAACTAAGGGTATGTCTACACTGCCCCACAGTTCGGACTACAGGGATGTGAACAGCAGTGTGCACCAAAGTGCTGTGCTGTGACCACCCAGTGTGTACTCTGCGGATGTGAACTAAAAGATTCCTAGTTCACATTAATATAGTCCTCTTCAATCGGGATTACATTAATGAAATAAAAGGTTCCTAGTTTATGTGCCCGTAGCATCCACACAGGACAGTTACAATGCAGCACTTTGGTGCACACTCCTATTCACACCCCTGTAGTCCAAACTGCAGGGAAGTATGGACAAGCCCTTAGTTCATGGCAAACTGGAATATAAATCTACTCCACACTAGCCTGCTTCACACTAAGTATCTGGGTAGTCACGGCTGCCACGCACCAAAAACTCCATAGTACATTTTGATCTATCCTGCTTTGAAATGGGAGTAAATTAAAGCACACCAGGTAGAGCCCTGCGTGGGATTATTTTTTAATCCCACTCCTAATCCCACCCACTCCTGCATTGTTTCCTGCATTTTTATCCTACTCCCACCCACAAAAACCTTAGATCCTGCAAATCCTGCCGAAGAAACAGATTCCCCCATGCTACTAAGGAAAAAAAACCCAAACCCAAAATGGTCGGTTAATATATTATATATATATAAATGGAATTCAGACACAGTTTTTACCACTAAAAGAATAAAACAAATCTTGCTTAAACCATGTACAAATACTTTTAAATCCTGTTACAATAGACATCAAATCTCTTTCTAACCCCTCACTTAAATTTAAGTATTAAAACCTTTATTTAAAAAAAAAAACTTGCTTTACAGCGCTGAAATTCTATTTATGACAAACTGACGAGAGATTTAGCGTTTTCACGCAAATTACCACAGTCTGAGGATTTCTGCCCACCCAATCCCACCTGCAACGAAATATATTTTACACACTCCCACTATTATGACAGCAAGTGCTGCAGGATCCCGGGATCCCAGTCCCGCGGCAGAGCTCTAGTGTGCGGCAGCAGGATCCACATGGACAGCTAGTGCATGGCAGGGGTAAGATTTACACTCCATCTTGGAGTGAACTAAGTGTTCGTGTATGCAAGCCCTCAGTCCTGCAAACCACAGTCCTTTCTTCTGGGGAATTGTGACCGGTGCCTAGAATGGATCACTGCTGAGTGCCTCATTCACAGCAGACTACAAGAAACAGGGCAGACACACCCCAAAAGAGCTTCTGTAGCACCACACTGGTTAACAAGAAGCTAAAACACAGCCCTCTTCAGGCATTCCAGCCCCTGGTCGCCATCCAGACAAACTGGTCTTATATGATGAGAGGTTACTGAAAACCCAATTCACCATACATGAGGTTCTACCAATCCCAAAGGATCAGACACTTACCGCAGGTCAATATGTATTTCAGATCTTACCCAAATATCATGCTGTCAGCCAATCCTTAGTAAATTAACTAAAGGTTTTATTAATAATAAAAAAGAAAAATAAGAGAATTATTAAATGGTTAAGGAATCATTACAAGTGATTGCCAAGCCCTCCGATCAGAATAGGAGCATTGATGGTGAGTTTGCTGGTTTGCACAAAAGTCTCTCTAGAATCATTCCAACGGGTCAGAATCCAAAGTGCAGCTTAGAAGTAGAGCCTATTTGAGTCTTTCCAAGCATTTTCCAGGATATTCCAACAAACTGCTTGGAAGATCTCAGTCCTATGGCTTAAACCAGTGGTTCTCAAACTTTTGTACTGGTGACCCCTTTCACATAGCAAGCCTCTGAGTGCGACCCCCCTTATAAATTAAAAACACTTTTTAATATATTTAACATCATTATAAATGCTGGAGGCAAAGTGGGGTTTTGGGGTGGAGGCTGACAGCTCACGACCCCCCAGGTAATAACCTCGGGACCCCCTGGGGGCTCCCGACCCCCAGTTGGAGAACCCCTGGCTTAAACTTTCCGTTTCTACAGAGGCCAGAATCAAGCTCAAGGCTCCTTTTTTATAGCTGAAGCAGGCTGGCAAGCTGACAGTCTGTGATCTTTATTCGACGGGCCATTCAAAGGGGATGCCCTTAGCAACCGCCATTTAAACTACCAAGATAGTTTACAGGTGATTTTCAAAGCTAGATGAGAATAATAATATTATTACTTCCCGAGCTTCATTTAAAGGCTAATATCCCTTTTGAGACAGAGACAATCAAGAATCGTAATATAGCATTACAAGACATGAAAAGGATTTAGCATCTACAAGCTAATTTGATTTCTTCTAACAGGACATAGGTAAACACAGACAAATACACTTAGCATCTACTCTTTGATTCTTATCAACACAAGTAAATGGGTTAGAGGTTGCTAGGGTGACCAGACGTCCCGATTTTATCGGGACCGTCCCGATATTTCGGTCTCTGTCCCGCGTCCCGACCGATCTTTGGTCGGGACGCGGGACAGAGATATCCGCAGGCAGCACTTTTTTTTTTCCTCTCCCTCAGCCGGGACTCGCTCGGCATTTTTTTTTTTTCCTTTCTCCTCTCCCTCAGCCGGGACTCGCTCGGCATTTTTTTTTTTCTTTCTCCCTCAGCCGGGACTCGCTCGGGGTTTTTTTTGGTTTTTTTTCCTCAGACCTCTCGGCCCTTGTCCTGAAAGGAAACCTGTACAACACCTTCAAAAGAGGAGCCTGGGAGCTTAAATTCATAACTCTGCTAGACACCAAAAATCATACACTCAACTCAATGGAGACGTGGGTTTTATGTCTCATTATAATAAGCTGTAACCCACTAACTCTCCATTGTTCTATGACTAGTAGTAGTAGTCCATCACTGACCATGATGATGATATTGTCACAATTCTCATCTATGGCTATGCATATGACTCCAAAGTCCGAATCCTGATGCACAGAGTTGGCCACACTAAGGGCATAGGAAGTCTGTATCCATGATGTTTGATGATGCAGGTCTGTGGCATCTTTCACGTGCAACCTGGAGACAATTTCGCTGATCCCGCTTGAACCTGTTGCATGCTCATCTTATAAGAGACTTCCGGTGAGTTCTGTTCTGAGACATTTTCGCAAGCTCTTTGAGATTGATGCCAGCCCACTGGAGACTGCTCTTCAAATGATCTTTGAAGCACTTATACGGAAAACCCTTCTTTCTTTTGCCTGCCTCATCTCCCTATACAGGATCTGGTTGGCGGTGGTCTTTCATTCTGGTGCTCTCAGTAGTATTTCCTTGATGCTGGTTGTGTTTGCTCTCTCAAGGACTTTAATACTGATCACTCTGTCCTGCCAGCGAATGCTCATTATTGAGCACATGTGAAATTTCTCAAGTTGTTTAATGTGCCAGCTCTGAAGAGTCCATGTCTCAGAACCATAGAGGAAAGATGTTAGAACCACTACACTGTAGATCTTTAATTTGGTGGAGAGATGAATGTTGTGTTGCTTAAGGACTTTTGTTTGGAGTTGGCCAAGGTCCTGGCTTGCTTTACTGATTCTGGTGGCAATTTCCTTATCAAGGGAATCATCACTAGAGATGGTGCTGCCCAAATACTTTAACTGATCCACATTTTTCAACTGTGTGCCTTGGATGGAGCTGGCTGGCACTGGGGCATTGGAATGAGCTGCTGGTTGGAACAAGACCTCTGTCTTACCGAGACTGAGGGTAAGGCCAAAGAGCTGGGATGCGTCAGAAAATCTATCAAACGACAACCTGAAGGTCTTTATGTCTATGGACCATCAGGGTGCAGTCATCTGCAAAAAGTGTCTCAACTAGAAGTCTCTCCAGCATCTTGGTCTTATCGTTAAGTCTTCAAAGATCAATGAGAGAGCCATCGAGTTCGTAACGGATGTATATCCCCTGATCCATGTCCCTTGTGGCCTGGCTGAGGATACAGGCAAAGAACAAGTTGAACAGCACTGGAGCAAGTACATAGCTTTGCTTCACTCCATTTGAGATTTCAAATGCATCAGAAGAGTCACCATTCAAGAGCACTTGCACTGTCATATGGATGTGGAACAGACAGATGATTTGTATGAACCTTCTTCGGCAGCCCAGTTTATGTAGAATAGCCCTTAGACGTTCTCAATTGATCGTATTAAAGGCTTTGGTCAAGCTGATGAAAACTGCATACAGGTCCATGTTCTGCTCTAAATATTTTTCCTGGACCTGCCTTATGAAAAAAATCGTGTCCCTAGTACTGTGACCTGATCTGAAACCACACTACGCTTCTGGCAGATTCTCCTCAGATATATTTGCAATGAGTCTGTTCAGCAGAATGCGAGCTAGTATTTTCCCTGCTGTACAGAGGAGAGAAATGCCTATGCAATTTCCACAGTCAGCTTTGCTGCCTTTGTTTTTGAATAGTGGTACAATAATAGCATCTCTGAAGTCTTGTGGCATTTCTTCTTCCTCACAAATGCTACTCAAGATGTTGTGAAACACCTCAATAGCCTTTGGATCTGCTGCTTTGTACAATTCTGCTGGAATTCCATCCTTTCTGGACACTGGGCACATGCTTTATCTTCTCATTTCTATGTGAAACACCTAGCACACCTTGGCAGTATAGAAATATTAATAATATTCAGACATGCCCTACTAATGAATAAAAGGAGGAGGGGGGACAGAAGCAATTCTGTACATTCATGGCTAGTTAGGCCAAAAGTTCTAGGAAAACATTAGATAGTAACTACAGATTACGGATACTGCTGAAAGCCTCAGAAACTTGCCAGTTTTATCAAAGATGAATAGGTTTATGTCAGTAGCTGAAGTCTCTTATACTTTCCTATATTTCAAATAGAGAATTCCTTCAATATTGTAAATATTCACTTAGGGCTGACTCCTGGAAGGTGCTGATAATTCTGACCCCATTCTAGCAAAGCATTTAACCCTGTGCTTAACTTTCAGCGCATGAGCAGAGTCTCAGAAATGTACCTAAAAGCATTGGCAACAAATTATGGGACCAGCACTGTACACTAAAGAGAATTGCACATATTAGTTGAAGATTCACAAAACATAACATTTCACCAGGATTCCATCATCCACATCTATTTTATGGGCTATAGATTAGGCCCTCAGAAATCATTGGGGTTATCATCATGTCACTGGTGCCTTAATCTTGAGCAGAAATATCTGTGCCATATGCAAAATGAGCGAAATCCTGGTCTCATTTTCTCTGGTGTCAATCTTTGACTTCAGTGGATTCACTTTGGTGTTACGGAGAACAGATTTTACCTATGTATTCATAAAAGATTGCATGTTCTTTATAGGAACTAGCAAAAGCAGCATTTGAATCCTGTTGTGGGTTCGAAATTAATTATTCAAAGCTAGAGGGAGTTTTTTCTTCATGAGTCTCTGGACCAATTGCACTCTGTTATCCATTTGTTCTTTTCAAACATCATATAAAGAAATTCAAAATTAATAATGTCTCAATGGATTCTGTGAGACATCACCGACATAGACTAGGCAAGATTGTTGTATTCTGCATCCCATTTAGCGCCAGTACAGATACCATTATCCTGAGCCCTGAAACATTGCATACTACTGAAAAACAAACCCAAAGCAGAGCAGAATCCTGTATGTTCCTGCAGGCGAGGACAGTTACAGTTTGGAGTTTGTTATGCTTGATCAGCCATTGCAGAGTCAAAGTTTCTTTCTGATGCACTGCAAGAGGCCAATATTGATTCATCTGGTGCTCTCGCTTTGAGTAAAAAGCGCCTTCGCCTTAGCACAGCCAGAACACAAACATCTTGGTGTTTCATTGAAACAACAAAGTTGAATTAGCTTAGAAACTGACATATTTGTTATTTGAGTTGAAAATCCACTGCAGGAAAATGCCATGCCTTGGGGGAAAGGCATTTGGCTTGACCTGCTGCGGGAGAAAACTGGTCCACTTCTTTCAATATCTGCCAAGCACAGCAAAGTGCCTGACAGGGCATGGGGCTGTCTGCGTATCATGTGTCCAGACAGCAGCTTTAGAAATGACTGTCCAGTGGGAAAGGTGCAATCAGCTCTGCAACACAGTTTGTATAAAGTGTGATGTTGACTTTTATCAGCAACAGTGAGCCGCCAAAGCCTGTGCCAATACAACATGCCCCACAACAATCCATCTGCAAGCAGCTTCTTCCCAGCATGTGTGAGGCACCCAACATTTGGCTGTTTGAGTGTTCAGCTTCAAGCCTTTGGGGCAGTTAGTCAATTTTATTTGGTTGACTCTCCTCTGCACACCCCCTAAATTCCACTCCTACCAGAAGTTCTGCTGCTTCTGAAAGTCAGGGTAGTCAGTCTAGGATCTTCATTCTCCATAAACAGGGAATCATGCCACAGAGCAGGGATACTCACCCCTTTAGTGAGGAAGAGCTAAGGCGTTTTCAAAAGAGGAAACAGCTGATTAGGCAGGAGGCGCAGGGAGGGATGGGGAGGCACTGATTTGCAGGGCCCGCCGACAGGTGGGATGCACTGGGGGTTGGGGGAAGCTAATAGAGGGCTGCCAGTGAGTGCTCAGCACCCACTATTATTTCCCCATGGGTGCTCCAGCCCCCCCCCCAAACTCCCAGCCAAATTTCCTGTCTCTTTTCTAAACCATGGGGCGCTAGAGCTTCTCAATGAAAAAGTTGTAAAGATTTTTAACATGGGCAAAACAATATATATTCCCCTATCCCTTTTCTGAGAAACAGCTGAATTGTTTTTTCTGACAGTTTTCAAAAATATTCAGTCTGAATCTGAATGGCAAGAAAATTTCTGTCCAAACAGATAAAGTTTAGCAAAGTTATAAGCATCTGAAAACAGGGTCTTATAATGGAACCTGTCAGGAAACCCAACAATAGGCTTCACTACCTGTGCCACCTATAATAAAGATTAAAAATATGACAGTAACAATACTTTATTGCACCTTGGTATTTTTTGCAAACATGAATTGATTCCGAATCTAGTCACACTTTAGATTAATGTTTCATGTATAAATGGTTTATAACGGGTTAATAAATGATTAACAGATGTCATAAGAATGTTAGAAATGAGTTTTTTATATATTATAAATACATAACTAGAAGATATTCTAGATGATTATAAGATATGATGATAAGCAATCTGACTCTATAACAATCTTTAACAATTGATTAACCATCTATTAAAAACAACTACTAATCACTAACCCTTTTATAATCGATTTATAAATGGAACCGATGTAAAGTGTGACTCCTAACCTTTCCTCAGTCTTTATAAACATCATCTAATTAATCCTTGCAGCAGCAAGAGAAAGGTAGGTGGCTAGGTAAGTATTATCATGATATAAACGTCTACAAAGTGAAGTGACCATGCCAAAGTAATACTGCAAAAATACATTTGGATCTGAATTTGAAAGAGTGGAGAAGAGTGAAGCATGTGAAAGACTTGACGGAATCTGATTATCACACAAAAGATGACAGAAATGTTGAGTCACTGGTCTGTAATATCTGCCCATGAAGTCACACCGCGCAAGTGAATTAATTAGCAAAGTAACCTCCTTTGTTCTATAATTATTTGTATGCAACCTGTTTTAAAATAAATATCACCTTACAGGTGATTATGATAGCGGTGTCAATCAATCTCATGCTGCAAAATCTCTTTGGACATGCCAGCAGGCACAGCAGTTAAAGGCCCTGGAACCATGTTAGCAAGGACTAATCTGCTTGACATTTCCTGTCAGCACTGCCAGGGCTGAATGGAATTGCACCCTCCAGCAGGAATGGAATGCACCACCTGCCAGAGTCCAGCCTCTCTCATTCTGAAGGGAACAGAAACTGAAGGCATAAGGGCCTCAGACCAACAACGCCTGGAGAAAGACTTCACCTGCAGGCTGACAACAATAAACAAACGTTGCTAACAGCGGCAATAATGCCACAAAGACAAAAACCTAATTGGACAGAAGACATGTTGTGAATGTATCTGGAACCTGTGTCCCGATCGCACCCATAATGCTTGACAGATGAAGCTAAATCATAAATGAGAGCAGTGCTGTTTATGCCGTTACACATTTGAATCACACCAATTCCACTGTGAATCTCTGCTTTTCCTGGGGCTAGGAGAAATTAATAGCCCTATCCAAGGCTGCACAAGAATCCATGTCAGAACTAGAATAAAAACCCAGCTTGTCCAGCTCTGTGCTTATTCTGCTAGGCTACAGTAACTCATACACAGTCCAGATTTTCCATCCACTAAATGGGAGCAATTACTATTACTTACGTCTTAACTGAATAATATTCACAACGTAGGTGCTCAGAGACTACAGTGATGGACAACCTTATAGAAAGCTAGAGAGAAGATTTGCAAAGTATTAGTAAGTAGCGGAGATGGGAATGGAACTCATGCCCGCGTGTCTTCCAGAGTAGTTCTTAACACATCAGGTCTGTGTTGCTTTGGTGGAACTGTTGGATTTTATGTATTGTTTGTATTATCATAGTGCCTAGGAGCCCCAGCCCTGAACCAACACCTGGTTGTGCTAGGTGCTATACAAAAAAAAATAAAGACAGTCCCAGCCCCAAACAGCTTATAATGTATGTTTGAGCAAAAGTGTGAAAAATGAGATAGTAAAAAATAATCCCAGTGAAATTTCATTGGAAATCTTTTACATTTTCTGAAAATGCAGAAGTTATATTGATGTTTCATGAACTTAAAAAAACAACAACCAGACCAAATTTCGATGAATAAAAAAAATGGTTATGATTGTGTAACCTAGCTCTAGTCCTGACCCCTTTAAATGTCTCCTTCCCTACAGGGGATATCCAAGGTGAATTCCATTGAATGACACTGAATTACAGCCAAAGAGACACTCCCTTCTGGAAAAGAGGAATTTGAACATACGCTAAACTGTACATTTAACACCTGATTTTCAATTCAGTCTTGCTGGGCTTCTCCTTTTGCACTCCCAATTATGTTCTGGAAACGTCCTAATGCACCCACAATGGAGGACAAAAAACTGTACCTGCAATTATTTGCGACCAAATATTTCAGGTTTGAGAAGGGAGGTGACATTTTAAAAATCTGGCCTCTCTTCTTCATTTAGTTTTACCCAGATGTCAGCCAGAATTCCCCAGCAGGACAGCTATAGAATTTACATGGCAGCCCTGCTTCTACCGCTGTATTTTTATGTGTATTTTGTGTCTGCCAGCTGGGCTAAACCAGTTTAAATGGGGCATGAACGTGTCATGAGTACACTTTTAAAATATTTTTTCTGAATATTGGATTTGGATATTTTTGTGGATTAAAAAAATGCTTAAGGTCAAGATCCTGCAAACAGTTATATATCGTACTCACTGTGAGTAGTCCCACTGAAATCAGTGGGAATATTCAGAGTGTGAAAAATTACGCTCCTGAGTAAATCTTTGCAGGATCAGGTTCTAAACTCTCAAACTGGCTACCCTCAGTAATGTTTATTCTATAAGTTTTAGTTAATTGTACTTGCCCTTACTAAGATTATCATTTCCTATACTACAAATCAATACTACACTAATGGTAATGCTGTTATAAATTCATAGATGTTAAGGTCAGAAGGGACAATTGTGATCATCTAGTCTGACCTCCTACATAACACAGACCATAAAATTTCACCTGTTAATTTCTGGGGTGTAGGGAATTTTTCTTCCCTACGATATAGGGCCCTGATTCATCATATCACTTGAGCACATGCTGAACTACTTGTGCTTAACATGCTGTGCTGGACTGGTACATAAGTGACTACTGTTGCGCCTTAACACCGTTTCTAGATAAGTGTGTCTACTTAGTGAAACCCTAAAATTATATCTAAAAACAGTCTTCTCATATGTAATAATGTCATGTTTGTATCTCAGGACCTTCAAGAGGTTCCCAAGCTTTTTACTAAGGTGACTCACTAACTGCATTTTGTTTAGATTAGCCTCCTCACCTGCTTTCTGCCCACTAATGGTGCATCATCAAAGCAGCTCATCACATGTGTATCACACAGTTATGTGACATTTATATGGTACTTGGAGAGCTGGTTGGTTACATGTTACTTGCTCTCCTCTTTGATTCCTGCTGCTAAATTACCTTAAGAAGGCTAAAAATACACTGATCACTTTGCTAATAGTTTTTTCCATGTATGGAATTTCTGTAGTTGCTAACGGGAAGATACCTGATCACACAAATGTGAGGGGAGGTGTTTATAAGTAAATCTCTCTGTTAAGCTCTGGTCCATACCAAGGAAAAGTTTTTGAGAGTCCCTGCTCCAGATGGCTGGATAAGATTTCTCAATGAATTTCTCTCCTGGCTGTCCTGTTGAAGAATTTGCATTCCCCTAGAGCAAAGCATACACAGTAACTGGCCAGCTCTGCAGACTGGCAGACTGTAAAGGGACCACTGTTTAAAGGAGTTCATTTCAGATCACTTTATTTAGCCAAGACTTCTTACAAGACCATTATACCAAGAACTCATCATGACAAATCCAGGGCCCTAATAATTATGTGAATTTCTACATCAGCTTCTAACTAAAGATCTCCAGGAAACATTTCTAAAATGCTTCTCTAAAATATTTTAGTAATACTTAGCTAACACATGTCAACTCTTTTTGTTGATGGGGTGGGGGGAGTGGCCTGAGGTGGCAACTGTATACAGGGTTCTGGGGGCTTCTGAAACACAGAAGATAGTGAGGGCCATTAGAAGGCTCACAAATTATTTAAAGGGATACGACCCAATTCCTATACGCCACAATAGATACAGAAGAGGCTTATCATTAGGATACCAGGGAGATTTACATAATGCCCTTTCTGTTGAAATGAGATGTACATCACGGGGATGTTTAATATGAGTTACAGGCAGCTCCTTAGAGAGAAAAATCATGAATGCTGTTAAGCATGCCAATGAGATGCAATATCTGTCAAAAATATCAATGAAAGTTTAATCAGAAATCCACCCACAGAACGGGAGGCTCATGATGCGTTTCTCTGCAAAAAGAACAACAGTTTGGGCAGCTGTTGAACATGCACTGAATTAGAAAATCCAGTAGACTAAAGGAAACCAGCAGGCTCCAAGCTCACCATTGTGCCATTACGTGATGGGCAGGATGGTGGAAGGATCCATTGGATATTAGTGCACACTTCTGAGGGAGCTAACAGGACCGTATGCAACACAGCAAGGAGGGCTAAGTAGCCTGCATGAAATGTTTGACCCTGAACTGCCTGAAATGAAGGTGGAATCAAGTTCCAGCCCTACCCACAAACCATCAAGCCAGGCCCATGATCGTTCACAGACACAGGCTGAAGCCTTTGGCCTCTACCAGCCACTCTCCTGCTGTGCCCACAGAGGCAAGTGGCACCCTATACTCCCTGCTGCAGAGGTGAAGGAACCACTGGAGGTTTCTCCAGCAAGCATGCACTCTTTCAGATTCCCCATGATCCCCTGCTGTCCTGAGAGGCATTGGGGCTGCAGTCTCTTTCAGTCTAGCAGCTGGCTGCAGAGGGTATGTTTGGTTTGCTGTCCTGTGTGCACACTAGGGGCAGGGCCGGGGGAGGAAGCAGGTAATCCTGTTCCTCCCTGCCAACCCAGAGCTATGTATAGCTGTGGTGACAGGAGTCCTTCGCTGGTGGCCTCCCTGAAGCTGGTGGGATCAGCCAGGCAGCAGCACCCATAGAGCCCTTTGAAGGAGCCAACTGAACCCAGGAGCATTAAGGGTGCATGGTCAAGCCACTGCCCCTCGTCCCCAAAACAGACAATAGCAGGTAAGTCTGTACGGGTACTTAGGGAAGGGTGTGGAGGAGGCAGGGCCAGCGCAACCCATTAGGCGACCTAGGCAGTCGCCTAGGGTGCGGCTATTTTGGGGGCGCCGGCGCCGCGGCCGCCCGTTCAAATTTGGGGGTGGGACCTTCCGCCGCCGCTGTTGGGGGCGGCATTTCGGGGGCGGGACCTTCCGCCGCCTAGGGCGCCGGAAGAGCTGGCGCCGCTACTGGGAGGAGGAAGGGAATTGCCTTAGAGGGTTGGGTTTTATGTACCCAACTGACCTTCAGAGAAGGCTTTGTTGCCACCTCCTGCTCCGCAGCGGCTGCAGGGCTCTTCCTAGGATACTGCTCGGTTTCCATAGAACCAGCTGACTCTCATGGCAGTCCAGTTTGCAATAGCTACAGGACCTGGATGCACAGGTCTGACTCCCTGGGCCGGACTCTACAGATGTCAGAGAGGATGCCTGTGTAACCGAGCAGAATTCGGCCCACTAATTTTAAAAGCACCATTCCTTCTACCACAGCTCACTCCAGGATATTTAGAGGGGCTCTCAAAATTTCACACTGCTGATGAATTTAAATTCTGTGTGATGGTATTGCCACATATTTATCCCAATTTACTTTAAAGCCTTCCAATGGCCACCTGTTAACCCTAAACTAGGTAATCCCACCACATTTGCCGGATTAATGGCAATTAGAGATATACTGTACAAAGAACTTTGCAAACTGTAGCTAATAAATAAGTAAAAAACTTAGTTAACATTGGGGTTGCAGGAAGAGACAATAGCTGCAATTCAGTTAAAAATGGCAGTTATTTCAGCTACGATTTCCTGTACAGCATCACCCTGCCACTTTATGCCTTTTGTTTCCCTGTCCCTTGGAATTGGATTCCCCTTGTTCTTCAATCATCAGTCAAATGTAACAAAGGGATGGAATCCCTTACCAATAAAGATCAAGAAGTCACCAGATGCGACACTACCAATCCACAGCTTATAAAACATTTACACTACATCCCTTCCTTTTTACAATAAGGCAACCTGCACACTATGAATTAAGATCCAGCGCTGTTGTCTGTTCGTTAGCATCAAAGGTAGCCAGCATCCCGGCGGTCTGGAGAGACAGGAGGGCAGGGCTGGATTAACGCAGGGCCTTAGGGGCTGCAGCCCAGGGCCCCAGGCTAAGGGGGGCCCTGACGCAGCAGGGCTCAGGCAGGCTGCCTGCATGTCATGGCCCCATGCCACACCCGGAAGCGTCCGGCTGCTGGCGCATCTCTGTGGCCCCTGGTGGCGGGGAGCAGCTCTGCGCACTGCCCCCGCCCCATCCCTACAGCTCCCATTGGCCGGGCCAATGGGAGCTGCGGGGGTGGCACTTGCGGGCACGGGCAGCGCACAGAGACACGCTGTCCCCCTCCCGCCAGGGGCGCGCAGAGACGTGCCAGCAGCTGGACACCTCTGGGAGCGGCGTGGGGCTATGGCAGGCAGGCAGGCAGCCAGCCTGCCTGAGCCCTGCTGTGCCGCCAGCTGGGAGCCGCCTGTGGTAAGTGCCTCCCGGCCGGAGCCTGCACATCACACCCCCTCCTGCACCCCAACCCTCTGCCCTAGGTCAGAATCCCCTCCTGAACCAAATTCCCTCCTAGAGCCTCGACCCCTCACCCTCTCCTGCACCCAGAAGTAGGGGATTTTGAATTAATTTAACTATATTCTACGTTTTAAGACTGAAATGTAACCACAGAACGGCTTTATGTTAATTAAAAGGCAAGTTTAGTTAATAGCCTCGATGCCATAATTGTGATCGTTAGGAAAAAGACTTGTATACAGGGATCCCACAAAATCTAATAGCCCCAGGCCCACAGGAGAGTTAATCCGGCCCTGCAGGAGGGTTTGAACAAATCTTAGAAATCCCACAAAGGGGACACCACACGTTTCAGTCAATGCTAATGCCATCAAAAAGCAGCAATGAAGATTTCACTAAGTCATGCAAAAAAGAAACTTGCCCGCTTAGAACAAAAAGGCAATGTAGCAGCAAGAACACACGAGACACTAAAAAAGGATGAAACTCTTCATAAATCAAGCATCAAAGGGATTATAGGATTTCATAATTGTTTCAAGTAGTTTAGAGGATGTAGCTGCAGTTAGTATCTGCCAGCCAGCTCCCTATTGTTTATGCTGTTGATGCTAAAGAGCACAAGTTATTCACTTTTAAAGCATTAAGCCAAAGTTCTCTGGAACCACCCTTCTCTTGTGGAGTAATAGAGAATGGAGATGTGTGCTGATTCCATGTTTTCACCCACTTTTTCCCTGTCTCTCACACATACACATTTCGATAAAGACCTGGGAAGCTGCCTTTTTGGAGAGTGGAAACTTCCCAGAAGACCCTTGATCAGTCAGGGAGGCCTCTGTGATCCCTTAAACACCCTAGTAAAACCAAGGGTCTGATGGTATCATAAAGCCAAATCTGAACTATTAAAAGGTGCTTCAAGGAAGACTTCACCAAAAGGGGGCTAAGATGTTCACTTATGTAGTATTTTCTATTGTTTCTGTCCATTTCCCAGGGCAACCCTCCAGTGATGATACAGAACCACCAGCAGTTTTACTATATGTTATGGATTTAACATTTCACTAAATCCAACTGATTGAGTGAACTAATTAAGGGCTCAGTCTTGGAACTCTTACTCATATGAGTAGCCCCACTGAACTCATTGAGAGCACTTGTGAGAGGAAGAGTCTCAGGACTGGATCTTCAGTCTATTTCAGCCACAAACCAGTGGGCTTGATGCAGGAATGACAGGGTGGATTTTTTTTTTTTACTTGCATTATGCAGGAGGTCAGACTAGACGATCTCCAGGGTATTTTGAGCCATAAAAAAAATCTTTGAATGTCTAAATATGAAAAGTATAACAATTATTGTTACTCTGTTACATTAAAGAAACTGTGGTTTGAAGGAAGACGTATATGCAAAATAAATTGTGGGTATTTCCTAACGCAGGATATAAAAACTTACCTTTCTCGGAATCAGAATTAGAGTCACTTTTCTGTTTCAAATAGTGCCATAAAACACTGTTCCATGAGTCACCATTCCCATCTCACTATGTGATTCAAATAATAATTGATACTTTGAATTTATGCAGTTCTGAGGATCGCCAAGTGTAGGGAGTAAGTATTAGCATCCCTATTTAACAAATGGAGAAAGTGAAGCGCAGAGAGGTTCAGTGACTTGCATACGATCTCCAGGACAATCAGTTGCACAGGTGCTGGGATAGATAAGTGTCATCTCCCAGTTGTCCATTATCTGTTCCTTTCCCATTTCTTCGATCTATATATAACCTTGCTTTAGTTGTGAGTAGGGTGACCAGATGTCCTGATTTTATAGGGACAGTCCAAATTTTTGGGTCTTTTTCTTATATAGGCTCCTATCCCCCCCCGTCCCGATTTTTCACAGTTGCTGTCTGGTCACCCTAGTTGTGAGCACCCTCTAATTTACTGAGGGTTGCTTGCTGAAACACTTAAGGTGCTGGAGACGTGTCATGGGTCATTACTGCTCACTTTGCAGCACTCTTCCCTGTCGGCCATAAGCTTGTGGTTTCACATCCCACTCATTGAATTGGGCTTAAATCCAACATTAACACTTCAGCACAGTGTTAGGAGGATTGGAGATATGCCACCCTTCAGATGAAACGTTAAACGGAGGTCTTTTCTGGAAACCATGTAGGAGGAAGTTAAAGATCCCATTGCTCCTTTCCAAAAGAGCTTGAGATTACCCCCAGCATCCACGCCAACAATTCCCCTTTCAAATAAAACAGGTTCTAGCATCCGAGGTGGATTGGAGCTATGGATGAGCATTTAAGAACTGACCCATTGTATATTACCTGCAACGTCAGTATCCAATGCACTGTTTTGTCATGTCTGACAAGTGCTATATAAAACCAAGGGATATTTTATCATATGAATATTATGTGTAAAAAGGTTCAGCAATGTTTTCTCTAGACTTGCTTGGATACTTACAAGGGCTGGACAGCTGTGAGTGCTGCTTATTACACTAATCGTAATCATCTCACGGTCACCTTGTGCTCCCCCCTCACCTGTTTGGTGAAATCACCTGTTGTCTCTCACCACATACTTCGATTGGAAGTTCTTTGGGGGCAGGGATTATCTTTTTGTTATAAGTATATACACCATCTAGCACAATGGGGGTCTGATCCCCACCTGAAGCCTCTATCATAATACAAATAATACATTTTTATATTTAGGAGAATACATTTTTCATGGAGCCTTGAATTATATAGGAAATGGCCACAAACTGAAGACCCAACACACACACCATCGTACCATTAGCTTATTGACTCTTCCATGTGAATAATCCATATTACATTTTTAAAATTAAGAATTCCCCATGCAGGAACGACAAGCGCTCTATCTGTTAGGAAAGATGCCCAGAGGGGAATTCATAAAGCTAAAAAAAACCACCCAAGCTGCAAACTAAGCAGCATCAAGAGCCAGCTCAAAGAGAAAGATTAGAGAGGACCACGTTCACCTTTTTTCTTGTTGTACTCATCTTCTGTTTCATTGGTGGAATCTGTGTGATAGTCCCGCAGCTCCTGTTCATATAGCTCTGCGAAGCTCAACTCTTTCTTTCCTTTCTTGGACTTATCACCTTTCCCCTTCTTCTTGTCCAATTTCTCCTCTTCCTTGCCTTTTTTAGCCCTTTTCTTCTGTTTTTTTGCATCCTCATCCTCATCTTCGCTGGCATTTTCATGTCCCTTGTCCTTCTTCTTCTTCTTCTTCTTCTTCACCTCGCTGCAATCCAATGCCTCCTTGGACTTTGATTTCTTCTTTTCAGAGGCCTCAGTGGAGGAGGATTTTTTCTTCTTTTTGTCATGGATTTCATCTTCCTCATCTTCCTCCTCCTCCTCTGTTGCTTTATTCTTCTTAATCTTCTCTTTCATGTCATTATTGTTCTCCTCCTTACTGCATTTAATATCACACGCTACTATCACCTCTCCTGGATCTCTGCCACTCTTCCCTTGATCCTTTACCTTCCAATTTGTTCCCTTTTGATTTATTTCCCTAATGCCTTGTTTCTTTTTCCTCCTGTATCTATGACTAGGATCCTCTAACTCCTCAGCATCTGCATCCCTTTCCTCCTTGCCAGCTAAACTTTGGTATGTTGTAAGCTTGCTTTTTTTTCCTGAACCACTGATCTCATTAGCAATTGGTCTTCCCTCTTCCTCTAACGCCTCCTGCCTCTCCTCCACCTCTTTGACCCATGCACCTTCCTCTTCGTCCTCTTCTGTCTCTTCTTGCCTTGGGGTTTTCTTCTTTTTCGGTGACATTACTTATTCATTGGTCCATGTTGAGAACTTTCTGTTTTTAGAGCCCTCCGGCTCTAGATGAGAATCACATAACAATCTGGGTTTATGGTATCAGAACTAGCCAATCAAGGAAATAGTTCTTTGGAAAATAGGTCAGGCAGGGCCACATGGTCAAACTCTTCCTTGTCCTTAGCATGCATGCAAGCTTAGAAGGGAAAAAAAGTATGCTTTTATCCCTTCACTGCCTGAAGCAGTTTCAGGAACCTCATGAAAAATTACTTACTGATACTAACGTCATGTGACCACAAGACAGACAGATAGGTGAAAAAGGAGACCCATCCAGTTACCTTACCTTACTGGTCTGCATTTCCTCTCCATTATTCATGGTGTCAGGATCAATTTACAGATAAGAGAGGTCTCAATTTTACATGGATTTTTTTTTGACCAGTCCAGATATCATGACAATAGTGACCAGGAAAAGCAGCACAGATGCCCTCCACATGGAGTCCTGTGCAGCATCATAAACCACTCCAGGATCCCATTACTCTGTTCCCTAGATTACAGTGCCATGTTTCCAATCAAATTAACATTAATACTCAACAAATTAAATAGAGTAAGCAAATGAAAATGCTTTGTTCGCTCTACAGTGCCCTTGTAATGACCTAACTTGGCCAAGCCCAAAGGAACAAACGGACTGGTTTAGCAACCGGACATGGGCACGTGCCACTCTGGTTGCTATCATGGACAAATGCTGCTACAGTGGGTTCAAGGGAAAAAAGAACAAATAGCAGCATAACCTCAAGCTAGGGAGGATGGTGCAACATAGACTGTGCCCAGTCTTGTTTGTTTTATGCTAAGCCAGTACTGAGGAGTGCCTTTTTGTTGTATGCTAAGAAAGTTTAATTCTCCATAGTCTGTACCTTATAACTAGGCTTGGCAGAATCTGATTTCTTTTTATAATTTCAATGGATATCAATGTTTATTTTCAAGCATTTTTTAGATTTCTATCAATTTAAATTTTCACAGTTGCAGGAAATTATGGGGGATCAGACAACTGTTTAATGACAGTAGACACACAGATATTCAAAAACTTAAAACTTTATAAACCGATAAACATCACTTGACAAAATATACAAAGTAAATATCGTTAAATCAACAAGTCATAGCTCTTTTTGCTATTCATTCACAAGTCCATTGGTAACAAGGCTAATTCAAAAGTCTGTATCACTGTATTTTTTACTCTAAGTTCTCAAGCAGCACTTTTCTTACTTTGCTTATCTGTAAATTTTGATGATTATCAATTACAATGTTTTGGTCAGTTTCTGTGAGTAAGGTGAAATTTCCATTACATGCGTCTGACGAAGTGGGTATTCACCCACGAAAGCTTATGCTCCAATACATCTGTTAGTCTTAAAGGTGCCACAGGACTCTCGGGTGAAATTGACGTCTGCTGATATAAAAGTTTGATCATCCCACGCCTGCTTACAACAGTGCAAATCATGCTGTCATTTCAGACACCAAGGCTATTTTAAAATCCATTCCCGAATACAGTATATAAGAAGACAACAAATAACATCAGTCTGTGTGAATGTGAGTCACAGTCAAGAGCGGATGATTTAAGGTCTGGCTGCAGATGTAAAAAGAAAGAAAAAAATCTGATCTGGTCTTTTATAAATATGCTTTTATTGGATTTGTCATAGAAAGTTTGCAATTTAATTTAAAAAATTGTTATATGGAAAACTATATTCAATTTCTATGGTATAGCTGTAGCTGTATGTAACCAAGCTTGCTAGTTATATGGGCACTAAATCATATTAATGAAAGGAGCAGGAGCTAAATTTATGACAGGTAGGACGGTAGCATGATAGGATCATAATAAGGAGGAGTCACCCACTACCATCTGCTACAGTTAAGATAGAATGCACTGAATTCCTGCAGCATAGTAGGTTTATCAAATTATGAGTTAAATGTGAGTTAGTTGCAGATACACACCACAGAAATTCATGATACAATATTAACTAGTGCTTGGTAAATCATTTTTATTTTCAGTGTTAACAAATAAAACAATGAAATGCAAACAGATATACAGCCAGATTCAGCTTTGGTGTAACTCCATTTATTTCCACAGAGTTGCATTGAGGGTTACTTTGGTCCACCATGCAGATTATTTACACAACAAGCAATGGTTTATGCTGCCAAAGACAGCTCCCAGTGGAGTGAGGTGGAGATGTGTTTTTTCTTTGTCATGAAATCTGATCTGGTCCAGAGCCCCAGCCACCTCCAGAATGACTGAGATGTCTCTTATCTGTAAGGTGATCCTCACTACCTGCCCTGTAATTGTTACAGCGTGTCATGTAAACAAAGATTTGGGGGCTTTTAAAAATGCAACTCCTATAATTGGTGCACCACAGTGACCAAGGCAAACCCAAGTGGAAACGGAAGCATATGCCAGTTGAATTATACACTCATCCTGACAGCAGCTCTGAACTCTGTCATGGTGCTTGGACAGAGTTGCTTTTATTTCAGAAATTACTTTAAAAAATAAGCACTGTGAATTGTTAAATCTTTTTTTAAAAAAACACCTCACCTATGTTAAATTGGACTTTTTATTAGCCAAACTAGAACAGGAAACTGGCATGAATTGAACAAAGAGTCATATGACGGGGGGGGAAGTCTGGTTTAGAAAACACCAGTTCACACCAACTGCAGTAGATTAGCAGACAACAGGTGAACCATTTAAATTGACTTTTCACAAATAGGGGGGGGGAAATACTGCCAGAGGACAGCAGAAGGGGAAGAAGAGAGAGGGGGGATCCTGTATTGAGAAAGGAAGGAGAAGACACAAGGAGACTGGTGCAAATGGGATAAATCTGTTCCCAGGCAATTGGCCCAATTACGCGGGTATGCCATTTACCAGGTGTCTATGAAGTATGCCATCTCCATCAACTTAGAGTTACTGAAAAATGCACTGGACTCTTTAATGGGTCTATTACTGAAAGAATGCATTACTGTTAAATATCATAGCCTAGCTGGGAGCTATCACTGAATAATGTCCTTTAATATATAGAGTACAAACAAAACTGAGTATAATGGGTTTCAAAGGTTTAAACAATCTGACTAACAGTCTCTTTCCCCCATAGTAGGTCAGCTTTCACTTGCTGAGCTCTTGGGATGTCTACCATCTCACTAGATATTTCAGGCCTTCTTTCTTCCTCATTAAGAAGAAAAAACAGTCACAAGCCCATTCCCCCTTCCCTCCTCTTTGCAGGTCACCTTTAGCAAGAAGGGGGGTAGATCCTCAGTTGGCGTAAATCATTTTGCTTCATTGATGGCAAAGGAGCTGTGCTAATCAACTCGAGCTGAATGCCTGGACACTGGAATGCAATTCTGGACCCCTAAAGGGACTGGGGATCAAACACATTTTCACTGATGAGCACTTGTTTTGCATATACAGTATGTGTGTTATCTAAATGATAATGAAGTTTCTACTCATATTTATTCCCTGACATAAATTGACACCAGCCCACAGTATGTTTTGCAGGCATAAACATCTCAGTTTAAAATGGACATTGTGTTTGTGTGACTCAAAATGAAAAAGAAACCCCTCAAAACTACCGGACAGCTGAATAATAAAAGCTCATTTCTTTTGTGATTTCATGACTTGAGATTTGAGCACTTCATCCGGCCACATATTTAGGTGCCTAAAGGTGGATTCACACATTCAGCAGTTTTGGCCTAAACTTCTAGATCTCAGGGTTTGTGCAAGGAAGTTGCTGACAACCCTGTAATGATGCTCAGATTTTAAGGTCAGAAGGGATCACTATGATCATTAGGGACAACTAGTCAAACTAAAGGGGGGGAGGAATAGCTCAGTGGTTTGAACATTTGCCTGCTAAACCCAGGCTTGTGAGCTCAATCCTTGAGGGGGCCATTTAGGGAACTGGGACAAAAATCTGTCTGGGGATTGATCCTGCTTTGAGCAGGGGGTTGGACTAGATGACCTCCTGAGGTCCCTTCCAACCCTAATATTCTACGATTTAAATGATTATAGTGATTCCTTCTGGCTTAAAATGCCTTGCCCAGTGTTGTCTACTACCATACCATATGTACAGCAAGTAACTTTGTGTTTTCTAAAATAAACTAACCCCATCTGCCCTTTTATTTACTTCATGTGGTTTCCTGCTCTAATCTGGCTGCTAAAAATCCAGATTACCATCATCCAGTTTTAACAATGATTTGATATTGCCCAGTTGTAGAACTGATTAATGAAATTGTTTTTAATTGTTCACTTTATTAATGTAACTTCATAAGTAAAGTTTTATGAATGAAACAACATTCATTCATAAAACCGGTTACCCCAATAACTGGCTAATTGACAATTAAGATGCTTGTTAAGAGCCATAGCTGTTGGGTCAGCTGCCTTTGTAAGTTTCACTATCAATCCAATTCCTGCTTAAATCACTGAGACTTGCACTGTTTCAGTATTGTAACTTCTGTTCACCATTTATTACACTTGCCTACATTGTAACTTCTGTTCACTGTTTGCCATATTGTAATTCAAACCCCATTTTAAAACGCTTACTCCATTTTGTAAAAGCTGGCTCCAACCTTCATTTTTGCAAACCCTGCTGTAATCTTATCAGTTTAGTTTAGATGTGTGAATGAGGTATGGATGGATGATGGAATCAACCTCCAGCCCCAGCCTGTCCTGATGAAATAGAGTTCAAACACCAACGGCTGAAGATGCAGACAAGAGCCCTAACAAAGTAAGAAGAGTCCACCCTAAAAAGAAAAGGTACAATAGAAGGAAGATCAAAGCCAGGTCCGAGGCTGAAAGTCACATCTGCAATTGACGGGTGATCAATCACCAAACCCAGAGGCAGCGTGACACAGCAAGACCTATAGACTCTGGATTCAAACTACAGCCTACAAAAAGGATGGGTGAGATGGAAGACTTTGGAGGGTAACATTCTGCTGCCAACATGGAAGGGCATCAGTGCATGCCCAACAGAGACCCAGCCCTTCCTTGTGCCCGGCTTTCCTGGCCAGTTAGCCGCCACAAGCTACGAACCCAAGCTGCAAAATCAAGCCACGAACTCAAGCTATGTTCAGGACTGGTAACTATGCAGCAGCTGCAGAACATCTGATGAATGTGTGTGTGTGTGTGTGTAAATGTGTGTGTGTGTGTATAGGTATAATGTGTGTGTATAAGGATTAAGATATTAGTTATTGGTCATAAATCAAATTGTTATTATAATAAATGTGGCATCTTTGTCTTGCCCCTTAAAAGATCCTGTGTAGTTTTGTCTGTATAACAGTGCACATCCCCAAAAGCAATTCAAGACTAAAGAGTAACTCTGTCCCACCACTGCAGTCTCCAGAGCTGCTGCTGCCAATCAGGATAAGTGCGTAAACGGGCTGGCATAGTTCCATTTCCACCCTGTATTTGCCAAATCCACTGGGATGCACCAAATTAATCAATTTCTGCTGGGGATTATGAGCATCTGGGTGGTGACCACTGGGCTAACAATGTAATTGGGAAGATATAAGTGGAAGGAACAGGAGCGCCACCAGCTTTTCCGCCGCCCTAGGGCGGCGGAAGGTCCCGCCCCCGAAATGCCGCCCCCGACAGAGGCAGCGGAAGGTCCCGCCCTCAAATAACCGCTGACGACCGGGGCAGCCGGCGCCCCCCAAATCTTAGTGCCCTAGGCGACCGCCTAGGTCGCCTAATGGGTTGCGGCGGCCCTGGGAAGGAACAGGGAGCAATGGGGAAGGCACAGAAGGAAATCTCAGAGGGTGAGCCTGGGCTGAGGAGTAAACGCTGCGTAGAAGCCTCTCCTTGCTGTAAGACAGCAGGATGCTGTGTTACTTTGCAAGGAAAGAATAAATACACATGTGGTGACAAGGTAACAACCTGCTGTGTGTTTGTGACAGGCCACATGAACTGGCCAGGCAGTGCGATACACTAGGTAGTGACAGAGGCGCCTTGTGACACTGCCTTTTGGCACAACAGGCTCGCAGGCATAACAGGAAAGATGTTTTACATTCAGTAGATTAAACTATCCACAGCTTATGCTTTTCAGACGTGTCGTGAGAATGCCACGAGACGTTCCAGTGAACACCATTCTCTGAGTAGCTTGTAACATCCGGTATAAAATTCCACCACCCGTGGGTGGAGGCGGCCCAGAGGAAGACCCTCTATTACATGGCTGCATCAAATCTATTCCATCGTTGGGCTTTCGGTCTGTGAAGCCCTGGCGGACACACAGGAACAGACCAAATGGTGAACAGTCGCGACAGCCGACTGTTTGGCTAAGTCTTGAAGAAGAAGATTAAACTAACACTAACTTGGAAAAACACTTAGCATTTTCTGTCTCAACTTGGTATTATTTTACTTTTGTAAAATTAAAAGTCATGTGCTGAGACCATTCCAGCATCCTTTGGTCTTTCTTTGAATATTAGATGGAAGAAGTATAATGGGCTTTAATGGTGCATAAGGAACTACTGGGAAAGCTACCAAGCTATTGATGAGAATCATTAATTAAAACTTCCAACAGTATTTATACCAGTTTATGTTCTTATGGTGGATTTCAGCAAGAGATTCCCTAAAAAGGGATCTAGGACCAACTTCTGCCAGAATATGGTAAACCCAGACTAACTTCATTGAGTTACACCAGCTTTGCAGAGGTGTAACCCAGATCAGAATGTGGCCCCTTTAGGTGAGTCTTCACTGGGCGAGGGGTGGGGGGAGTGTGTCCTTACCTTTTGTTCACTAACACGAGATAACATCCTAATGAAAGTATGGCAGTTTGCTCAAGAGTGAACAGACGGAGGTAAAGACTATGGAAGAGTTTAGGGTTTACCTCATCCTGCAAACACTTGTAAAAACTGCAAACTACAAACTTCCTTATTTTCACTAGGATTTTACTTCATGTGGGTTATCGCATGTTAGCTAAAACAAGGTAAGACCGCACCTTTTTCGTAGCCTATTGTATTCTATATAGAACATAAGAATGGCCATACTGTGTCAGACTAAAGGGCCATCTAGCCCAGTATCCTGTCCTCTGGCAGGGGCCAATGCCAGGCACCCCAGAGGGAATGGACAGAACAGGTAATCATCAAGTGATCCATCCCAGCTTCTGGCAAACAGAAGCTTTTAAGCTGTACTCACCACCTGTATTTGAACTCCTTCCATCAGTGCATTGTCCACAAGCCTCTCACTTCCACAGCATCTCCATATGTTCAGGGGGTCTTTCCAGTTTAGCGCCCCCTTTAGCAATTCTGGTTCCACAAGGATCTGTTGTTTTCCATGGCCCAGCCCTCTGGCCAGGGTACTACCCAGTCCATTCCCCTTCCGGGGCAAACAGAAAAGTCCAAAAATGGAAAAGTCACAATCTAACAGCCTTAAAGTCCCTCTCCCAACATCTATTTGGAACTTGTCATTCGTGGCCTCTTTTGCACATCCATGCTCCTCCTCTTGGTCTGGGGGAGAGGTACGGGCACCCAGGCCTGTCCCCTCATCTGTGTTCCAGCCCAGGGACCTTGGTTTAGGCAGATAAAGACTGTTTCTTCAATCCTTCCACCACTTCCCTGGGCTGCTCCTACCCTCACCCTGCTTGTCAACATCTTTGCCAGGTCTCTGGACTTTGCTATCCCCACCTGGATCTGTGGTTCCTCACAGCTTCTCCTTAGCCAGTGATGAAGGTGCTTTCTCGAAGACCACTCCCAGCCTTTTTTCTCCAGTCCCTCTGCCTGTCATCTTTAGATCAGGCAACATCTCCCTCCTTCAGACAGGAGTTTCCCCTGAGCCCTCTTCCTGAGCTGGGATTCGTCTCTCAGGCCTCTTGCCTTAGGACAGCCTGTGCTTCCCTTCTTCAAACAGGAGGCCCTCTTCTCAGCCCTGATGCCTTGGAATGGCTTTTGCCAGCGCCCTTCAGCTGAACACCCTCTCCCATTAGCCTTCCACTCTGAAGGGTTAAGCAGGCCAGCGTCCTCCTGTCAGTGTCTGCCTACTGTGAGGGAGGAGGCAGCCTTTATGTTGGCTCCTTTCTCCCACTTCATCCCCTGATTGGTTGGGAAAGAGAGGAGCCTTGCCCCACCCATTCTAAAAGATTCCTGATCCCAGGCCTTTAAAGAAACAAGATCTGTCTTTCTCCCAACCACTACTTATTAATGGGATGGCTTTCTTTCTATCCCTATCCCTCCTTAGGTCCTTGTATATCTTTATTGGGCCTTTCAAAATCATTAAAGGGCTATGCCAGCTGGTGGAGAGGGATGACCACTAGACACTACTGCCCTTAATGGCAGGCCATCCCATCACATGCATTAAATGACACAACTAACATCTCTCACCTGTTTGTTCTCTCATCCTCTCCCCAGAGAAGAAGCATGTGCAGTGATGTCTTGTTTTGGGGTTGTTGTTTTTGTTGTTGTTGGTTGGTTGGTTAATATACACATTGATATGAGAAGGCAAGGTCAAAGAAGGGCACCTAATACTTGAAACAGAAGGTGTTCTGTTTGTGATGGTCCTTAGTTCCTGTGAGAGTTCATTCCGCAGTCTCGGATCAATGCCCAAGAAAGCTTTGTCCCCACAGGTGAACTTTACTCTTGTTTGAGAGAATTCCATTTTGCCAGAGAGGTGAAGTGGTTGATCATAGTCTTCATCTTGGAGCTTTAGGCAGCCTTTAGATCACTGGTTCTCAACCAGGGGTATGTGTACCTCTGGGGTACACAGAGGTCTTCCAGGAGGTTCTCAAATCATCTAAATCAGTGTTTCTCAACTTGGGGGTTGTGACCCCAGGGGGGTCATGGGACAGGTTTAGGGGGTTACAAGTGCAAGTCTGGCATTAGGGGGTAGCAAGCCTGGCAATTGCCTGGGGCCCCAGAAAAGGCTCACAAGTGAAAAACAGGCTCAAGTACAATATATTCCAATCGATTTATTTTATAATTATATGGTACAAATGAGAAAGTCAGCAATTGTTCAGTAATAACGTGCTGTGACACTTTCATACTTTTATGTCTGATTTTGTAAGCAAGTAGTTTTTAAGCGAGATGAAAGTTGGGGTACGCAAGACAAATCAGACTCCTGAAAGGGGTACAGTAGTCTGGAAAGGTTGAAAACCACTGCTTTAGATAGTCTAGGTCCAGGCCATGGAGCACCCTTGAAAATAAGAATTGAGACTTTGAATTTGATTTGATAGTCTATGGGAAGCCAGTGTACCGAATGGATGACAGGTGTGATGTGCTCACGGTAGCTTGTGTTGCTGAGAAGACGCACTGCAGCGTTTTGTACCACTTGGAGTTTCCTAAATACTGAAGGCTTCATGACCAGATATATCGCATTGCTGTAGTCAAGCCAAGAGGTGACGAAGGCATGAATAACTGAGGCCAGGTCATCGTTCTCCAGGATGAGAGAGTTTCATAGTCAACTGGAGATGACAGAAAAAGTTATTTGTGGATGCTGCTAAGTGAGAGCTCAATGTTGGAGGAATCCAAGAGGACTCCTAGACTACAGACTGAAGTCACCAATTGTGGGTATGTATCTGCAACCAAAGCCAACTGCCCCATGACTGTGAACTCTTCAAAAATGCTTTCCTCTGCCCACCAACATCACCTCTCTCTTGCTTGGGTTCAGTTTCAGCCAGCTGTTCTTCATCTATGAGCTGATCTCATCCAAGTACAGGGCCATCTTGGCGGTAGTTGTGGGGTCATATGTGGTGAAGGATAGGCAGTGAAGACAATGTCTTAGTGTTTGTAGAGAATGACGTACGTACATGCTCCTAAATGATTTTCTTGGACATGGGCCTAAATTAAGGACCTGATCCTTGGGTGCACTCTGGCATCGCAAAGCAGCTGAAAAAGCTGGTTTAACTCTCTCTCTAGCCTCTATTACACCATCCCCAGTTCCCAGCTTAAGGAGAATTCCAGGGAAAAGGAAGGTATGGGCAGGGCACCCCTAACCCCTGGAGATCCATAGCTGCTACAACAGTTCTTAGGATGCTCCAATTTACACTGAGCACTGGATTAGGCACTATCCAGCACTAGGATTGGGGGAATGCAAAGGTAGTTTAAAATCACCTTTGTTCCCACCCGCAGCTGTGCTGTATTCCTCTTGGTCCCCACTGAGGAGCTGGCCTTAAGAATGGGCTCAGTAAAAGGGTAACTGGGAGAAATTTACCTGCCTGTGATACACAGGAGGTCAGAGTAGGTGATCTAATGGCTCCTTCTGCCTTAAACTCTATGGATCTATGAATTTATATTAAGATGGTTTCACAGGTTTTGAGATCTTTTAGCTCATGGATACGATTGTTATTCTTCATTTCTTACTTGGGGCTACATGTGTACACAGCCCCAAGTGAATTCTTTAAGATACACATGTTGAGTGGGTTGCTCCCATTGATCCCATAGATAATGCTACCATCTCATCACCTTCCTGGAGACTAGTATCACTCACAGCCCTCTATGCAATCTCTTAACACAGGGCACTGGCCAGTGGATCTTACACAGTTTTCACACCCAATGGCTACCTCCATGCCACCCACATAACCCCCTCTCTCCACTCACACATACAGAGCGTTACTCCGCAGCTTCCCCCTGCAACATGCAGCAAAACTATAGTGGTTCACAAGTGTTACGGATCTTTTCCACACAGCTGGGGCTAGGGTAGGATTTTCCCCATCAACTGGAAAATCTCTGGTAAATACTTCTTGCTGGCCAGCATGTCTGTATGCCCAGGTTAGAGATCTGATAAATGTCTTTGTTTCAGTGGAGGAAGGAAAAAAACCAACACTCTGTCTAGTCCTTTACCACCCTCCCCTCTGCATGTGCTGCTGGGACATGGGATTAACAGGCTGTGGGGGTGACTTTTGTGTGAGGTGTTCATCAAAATATTGATTGTACCACATTGGCTTCATGTACTGTACATTTAAGAACAGCTTATCAAATCTACTGGGAGCTTTTATTTCCTCTCAGTCTCACACCAGCTGCTCATGTTTTTGAGAGAAAAAAATACTTTTGTGGGAAGAAGAAAAAATATATATATATAAAAATATCCTCCATCTCTACCCCATGAGCAGTTCTGGATGTTCAAGGTTTGGGCCTAGTTTGTCAAACACCGCATGTCGCCGAGGTACCTCAGGAAAAGATGCATTTTAAAAAGGTTTAATCTTTGAGTGGTCTTTATCCTTAGCTCTCTGTTTTCACATCTATGGATACAACGGCCCCTGCTGGTAAAATGTGATTTAACTGAGTGAGACTTTTAGATGTCAGAACATTGTTTAATGGAACAGTGCGGCCTCTTTCCTATTAGTGGTAGGATAGACAGTTTTCCCCAGATCTCACTGCATTCACAGCTGCTAGTTAGCTGCAGCTGCAGGTCACTGCCTTTTGCTTCACATAGGTATGAATGTTTTACAAACCTTAATTGAGCTTTACAACATCACTGTGCAGTGGTGCTGGAACAATGTTTATGGTGGGGGTGCTGAAGGTGGAAACCATGTACAATAAAAGCTGTGTTATCCAGCCCTGTACCAACCGGAAAGCTCTATGCCGGTTCCCAGCCAATGAGAGCTGCGGAGCTAGTGCTCCTGGCAGGGCAGCCTGCCGTGCCTCCGCCTAGGAGCAACAGAGACATGTCGCCACTTGCAGGGAGCCGCCTGAGGTGAGTGCCCCCCGGATCCGGCAGCCCAAAACCCCTCCCGCGCCCCAACCCCTGCCCCGAGCTCCCTCCTGCACCCAAACTCCCTCCCTCTTTGTTAAACGGCATTTTTCACTTACTGGCACCCTCTATTCCCCCAACATGTTAGATAAAACAGCTTTTACTGTATTTGGCTTGTTATTACTCCCTCCCAGAGCCTGCACTCACTCCCACGCCCCAACCCCCAGCCCTGCACCCTCTCCCGTAACCAAACTTCCTCCTTCTTTGTTAACCGGCATTTTTCACTTACCGGCACCCCTTATTCCCCCAACATGCCGGATAAAACAGCTTTTACTGAATTTGGGTTGTTATTACTACTTCAAACCAGGGAGTGCAGCAGCACCCCTAGTCCCAGCACATATGTCTCTGCGAGGTAACTGTTATTAGACCCATTTTACAAGTGGGGAAACTGAAGCACAGGGAGATTAAGTGATTTGCCCAAGATCAGAGAAGGAGTCAGTGGTAGAGATAGGAATAGAAACCAGTGGTCCTGAATCCCAATCCCCTGTGCTAGCTATTTAGCAACACAGACTGCATGAACACAGACACATAGACTGAATGCACTGTTCAAAGTCGGAAACCTTAGAAGGAACCAACACTACACTTACAGATTTAGACCAAGATTTTCAAAACCAGGTACTCAAAGTTAGGTTCCAAAGGCCATGTTTAGGGATGTAAATAAGGGTATGTCATGTCCACACTGCAATCGGAGATGCAATTACAGCATATGTAGATTTAGCCAAAACCGCTTTAATCCAGCTAGCTCAGGTACCAATAGCAGTGAAGCTGCATCAGCATGGGCTAGCCACTTGAGTAAAGTGCCCCAGTCCTGAGCAAGCTTCACTGCTATTGGTATCTGAGCTAGCTAGATTAAAGCTCGCTTGGATATGTCTGCTCCTGCTGCAATCACACACACACACACTGCACTGCAGACATATGCTTTATGGCCTGATTTTCAGAAGTGCTGACCTACCAGCAGCTTTCATTGGCTACTGGGTATTCAGCACCACAGGTAGCAACTTACTCAGTTCCTGGGGGGGTGCGCCACCCCGGCTCTGCTCCCGCCCCACCCCCACTCCATCCTTTCCCCAAGCCTCCACCCCCACAGCACCTCCTGCATGCCGCTGAACAGCTGATTGCGGCAGGCAGAAGGCACTGGGAGGGAGGGGGAGGAGCTGATTGGTGAGGTCACCGGCAGATGGGAGGCACTGGGGGTGAGGGGGAGGCGCTGATCTGTGGGGCTGCCAGCGGGTGCTGAGCACCCACTATTTTTTTTCTGTGGGTGTTCCAGCCCCGGAGCACCCACAGAGTCAGTGCCTATGCACATTTGCAAACACACCACTTATTCAGATTTCTAAACACAGACTTAGGAGCCTAACTTTAGGTACCTGTTTTTGAAAATATTAGCCACAGGTCTTTATTTACCAAGTGAGCTGAAGGCCATTTTCTATTGGCACAAATGGCTACACACCTGGGCAGGCCTGAGTCCATCCGGCAGAGAGCAATGGTATAACTCTATCTAGTACATCTTCATCACCACCAAATGTGGCACTTACATAGCCTCTTGTCACAGGACCTCAATGTGCTTTGCACCCATTACTGAAGCCTAAAAAATGCCTTCTGAGATAAGTAAGTATTACACCTGTTTTGCTGAGGCACTGAGAGGTTGAGTCAGTTTGCCCTAGGTGACAGTGAGACAGTGGCAAAGCTGGGAACAGATCACAGGAATCTGGATCTGCAATCTAACTCCTAGACTACACTTTCCCCTCTATTGTCATTGGCTCCTCACATGGGCCTGTGCATAACTACCAAATTCCTAGGCCAAAAGGGAGCATGACTCTAGCGTCTGCAGCACGGCTGCATCTTGAGAGGTACACTGGTTACTGTGCACACAACTGCTAACTAATAACTATCCACAGACACTATTTGAAAAGACACAATCCTAGGCAAGAAGAATAGCATCAAGCTGAGAGCATTAAACAAAATTCCTTTATGAGAACAAACTTGTAATGTTGGTGAAAACACAGGCTCTCTTCTGTTTAAGTTTTATCTGTTTAATTCACAAGATTTAAACGAGGCTAAGAGAAGCAATTAGCAACAATTAAAAATAGATTGAACAGTGATTATAGCTTATCGTGTGTCCTTACAAAGTCATCAGTACATGTGTTCTCACGCACACTCAGTGGGGTACAAGAAGCTACACTATTCTTATTTCTACAGGAGTAATGCATTCTTTTGCATATAGAGCTGATTTCCAATGGAACAAAAACCAGTGCAGACATAAGGTTCCAAATAAACAATACAATGTGACTCAGGGGATAATGCAATCAAAATCTTCCCTTTTAAGAGATCTTTACTTTTCAGAGTAGGCGAGGCAGTGTAAGGCCATATCCACACTACAGGGACAACAGTAACATAGCTACATCACATATACCCCATAGCGTAGAGGCAGCCTACAGCGACAAAAAGGGGGTTCTCTCTCACTACAGGAACACCGCCTCCCTGAGCAATGGTAGCTAGGTTGACAGAAGCATTATTTCACTGACCTAGCTACATCTTCACTGGGGGTTAGGTCGGCAGAGCTACAATGCTCAACCGTGTGGATTTTTCACACCCCTCAGCAAAGTAGTTATGTTGACCTAAATTTTAAGTGTAGACCAGGCTTCAGTGTTAGGAGTTGACTCTTCTACAGTTGTCTGTGAAGAGAGAGGGACAGCTACTGCAGAGACAAGGAATTTCAAGTGGACAGAGTTGCAAGCATATGCATAGGGAGATTGATCTTCAGCTAGTAGAAAGAGGGCATTGCCAGTATAGGGCACACAAAAATGTGCGTTCATTGTCATTTCACAAGGATATGGGATAACAGAAGGTCAAGAGGCCAGATATGCCAACCTTTCACTGTCTTCCCTAGTGAGCAATTTGTTAATAGCAGACAGGGTAAAGGGTGCTGAGAAGGGGGAGGACGGATAATCAGGTGGCACGTCCTATAGGCACATCAAATACTAATGATGAAGGTAATATTTCAGCTTTTCCTTCAAGGGATTGGGAACACAGTTAATCTGCCTACCTCTCCAAATGTACCTTCTTCAGAGGAAAATGGAAAGCATACAAAAGCCTTCAGAGAGCTCCAGAAATGAAATCATCTAGTACCACAGAACAAAGTGTAACTAATCCTTTCAAAAGCATCCAAATACCATCCTTGCACTGCAGTTCATGAAAGCGCTTCTCCTGTAAGTTAACAATAAAGACTCTCCTCCTTAAAACATATTCATTAATGGCATTCATTAGGTTAGCTGGCCAGGAACCTGCAGTAATTTAATTACTGGAGCACTCGATGTGGAGGAGATAACGGGCCAAAAGCTAGTGTTGTCAATAAGGTGAAACCTATTTCATTTATTATAAGAGAGGTGGAGAAGTCAAGCATGAATGTCAAAGCACAACGAAGGAAACTAGATATACCAGATAAGGAGTAAGTTATCTAGGTAATTCCATTATCTTTATTGCTGAAAGCCACTGCCTAAGAAATATGGGAATGCTCGTATGGTTAACAAGCAATGCCTTGAGCCAGTGTGATATTTCAAAGTTTAATGTTCCACTGGGCTAAACACTGTACAGAGGACATGCATGAAAAACTGCAGTTTTATAATTTTAGGCTTTTTTATTAAAGAGAAAATTATACCACAGAACATTTTAATGGCAGTTTGCCTTCGGAAGATATGGCGAAAGTCAAATAATTTTACAAACAAAATCGTTTAGGCCCATTAAATGATTATTTAAATTAAGAGTTACAATAGAAAAACCCTACACTCTGCTACACAGGACATAGACAGAGGTAAATATGCAGGAGTCTGGCTCAGTAGCAGGTTACTGACAGAGACTATAGGTCAAATCATCAGCTGGTGCAAGTCAGCATAGCTCCATTTTCTTAAACAAGGCTACACCAATTTAAACCAATTAAAGATCAGACCTTATGACTTTAAAAAAATGAAATACCCTATGTGTCAGCTTTCTGTCACAAAAGTCATGGCCGTGACAAACATAAAGTCTTCATAATGCTATTTTGCACCTCTATATTTTTCTTCCGAATATCTCAGAGCAGTGTACAAACATTAAATAACCTTTACAATACCCTGCCAAGAAGGAAAAAGTTACTTCCATTTTACAGATGGGGCAACTGAGGCATAGAGCAATATAAGTGCCTGCCCTAGACTACTTAGCAAATCAGTAGTAGAGTCAAGAGAAAAAGTGTCCTGACTCCCAGTCCCCTACTTCTGCCTTCTGTATTTGTTTCCCCTGCACAAGGATTATATATTTACTTCCTGGGGTTAAGATTGTATTGTGGGTTAATACATTCTCATTTCTAGAAGCCAAGGGAAAGTAGCCTTAGGGTATCTTGGTTGAGGAGAGGGGAACACTTGTCTGTGTCCCAAAACTACAACAGTGTGTGGCACACTTTAACAAGGCAGGGTCTCATCTTAGAGAGAGGCCTTATGGGCAGGAGACGTGTATGGGCTGCTTTGGGAGTCTTTTACTTGGACAGTGAAACTTCGATGATGGATCTTAAATAGGCTCTATCTGCCCAAAAGATTAGATTTAGATTTTGTAAAAATAGGTTTTTACAAAGGATAAGATCAATTTATAAATTTCCATTTTAAAAATCCAATTGGAAACACATTGTTTTTTGAACAAAGGTTTTTCTGCTGTTTGCGCAGCCCAGACATTGCTGCACTGAGAATCTTAGAGTGAAATTGACTAGAACCAAAAGTGAAACTAACCAACCCCTGTTCATTTTCCAGTCTGAAAGAAATGCAAAAAAAAAAAAAAAAACTTAAATAGCACGATCAGCAAAAATTACATTTTAAAATTATCAATTTTAATAATCTGTAGTTATATCTGTAAACTATATATTAATATTGGTTGTAGGGTAGGAGTGTTTTGTTTGTTTTAATATTGTTAACCTGACAGTGGGTCTCTAAAACTCTCCAAACTCACATGAGAATGTACCACAACCACAAGACAAAAAAGCAGCAAATAAGGAAAATGTAGACTTTTAAATTCAGAGTAAATTTAAATTACTGTTGAGCACATCACACCCTTTCATTAAATCAGAAATCAACCCCTCTAACTGAAACCAGGTTTAACTTTTTTGGTCATTAGCACTAAGACCTACTAAATACAAATTTCCAAGGAAGAAAAGTTACCTGTACCCAAAACAGCATCGAGGTTTAATGAACACAGTTAGTAATTCAGACTTTTAAAATTCCATAACAACATATGGTCTGATTTTGAATGTAAAAACATTATTAACTTCAGCGGATTGGGGTGTTAATTGCCTGACAAATTCAAAATTACCCCCAAATCTCTCAGCATTGCTTAGTCTGACCATAACTATTATACGGCAAACTAAAATAAAAACTAACCGCCATTTCCAAAGTTTTGTTTGTTAAAATAACCTTTTTTATTGCGACTTTGGATTTAGATAACTTAGTCACACAAACGACCAAACTACAAAAACTGGATACATGTAACACAAAGCACATGGTACTTAAGGGACCATTCCTTCCAATATTTACTACCAGGTATAGTGCTTACTACTATGATTGAAGCCAATGGGACCTGTAGTGAGGCGGCCTGGCTCCCGGCCACTCCTGAGCGTGAGGAGCCAGAACAGCCGCCACAGTGGGCGGAGCCACTGCCGCCTGTTCCCGCCCCCCGGAAGTCAAGGGGCGGGACAGGAAGTATAAAAGCCCCGGCACAGCGCTCAGTTGCAGCCCGGCGGCCGGAGAGAACAGACACTCCGGCCAGAGCTCCGGCGGGACCGAGCCTGCCCCGAGCTCGGTATCCTGCGGAGGACTGGCCGAGCCTGCCCCGAGCTCGGTATCCTGCGGAGGACTGGCCGAGCCTGCCCCGAGCCCGGTATCCTGAGGAGGACTGGCCAAGCCGGCCCCAAGTCCGGGACCCTGCGGAGCAGCTTGCGCACCCCCTCGCCGAGGGGCCTGCGGAGCTGCCCAGCCTGCCCAGCGCTCACTACCCGGAGGAGCCCATGATCTGGGACACAGTGGAGGAAGCGCCAGACACCAGTCCAGAGCAGGTACCTATGGAGGAGGGGGAGATTGGAAGTGGCCCGGGGATTGCCGACCCCGGTCTGGCAGTAGCAGGCCCCGAGCCTATGTCAGTGTGTTGCGGTCAGGATCCCCACTGACCCAGCAGCAGTCCGGCTGCTGCTGTTAGGGCCCCGGGCCGGGACACAGTGGAGTGGGTGGGCCTGTGTCCCCCCTGCCACCCCTAGCTCGGGTGGCAGTCTCTCTCCTCCCCCAAAGTGCACGACTGTGTGTGTTTGCTCAGCCCCTGCCTGAGGGCCTGAGCCCTACACGACCGTGTGTGTTTGCTCAGCCCCTGCCTGAGGGCCTGAGCCCTGCACGACCGTGTGTGTTTGCTCAGCCCCTGCCTGAGGGCCTGAGCATAGAACTGCTGTTTGCTGCCCTGCCCTGACTGAGGGCCTGGGCCCAATCTACTGACTGTGTGTGCTCAGCCCCTGCCTGAGGGTCTGAGCCTAAAACTGCTGTTTGCTGCCCCGCCCTGACTGAGGGCCTGGGCTCAAGTTACGGACTCGGTGTGCTCAGCCCCTGCCTGAGGGTTTGAGTCCTTGGACCTTTTGAGACTGATCTGCTGTGCCAGGCCGTGTAGTGAGGCGGCCTGGCTCCCGGCCGCTCCTGCGAGGGTCGAGCCCCCCCCTTGCCGGCTGCTTACAGACCACTTACAATGGTAACACTGCACCCAGGAATGTTTGCAGAATGAGGCCCATAACTATTAGCGTGATAATTAAATATATAGGATATGTCTACACTTAGAGCTGGGGTGATCCCAAATGGAGGCGACTTGCTCATGCAAGCTCTCATTGAGTCACAGCAGCGTGCGCACAGGACGAGCTAGCTACCCCGAGTATGTGGCTAGAATCTCGGATGGGTGGGTACTTGCGGCTAGCTCATGCTGCTGTGGCTATACTCTATTTTTAGCACACTAGTTCATTGAGAGCTAGCGCGAATACATCTCCTCGAGCTGGAAATCACACCCCCAGCTCGAAGTGCAGACATACCCACAGCCCCGACCTTCCTCTCACATTGGTGTAAATTAGGAGTAACTCCACTGAAGTCAATGGAGTTATACCAGGATATGTGAGGTCAGAATCAGGTCCGTAACAGTCAGTGGCTCAGGCCTATAGGCTATGACTTGTCTAGGATGGCAATTTGGGGATTTTCACAGTGCACATGCCTGTTTAGCTGGCTGGTTTTCCTTTCCTCTTTAAAAACAATGTGAAACAGGGGAGTTTAACAAAACAGAAGGAAGCTGTATGCTTACCCTTTTTTTTTCTCCTGCTGATAATAGCCCACCTTAATTGATTAGTCTTGTTAGAGTTGGTATGGCAACACCCATTTTTTCATGTTCTATGTGTATATAGCGACAAAGAGTCCTGTGGCACCTTATAGACTAACAGACGTATTGGAGCATAAGCTTTTGTGGGTGAATACCCACTTCGTCAGATGCAATATATGTGTATATATTTCTTCCTACTGTATTTTCTACTGCATGCATCTGATGAAGTGGGTTTTAGCCCACGAAAGCTTATGCCCAAATACATTTGTTAGTCTCTAAGGTGCCACCAGTACTCCTCGTTCTTTTTGCTGATACAGACTCACGGCTACCACTCTGAAACTTGAAATGTGTGTGTATTTTTCTCACTACACCGGTTGCTCTTTCCAGCACAGCACTGAAATAAGTCAGAATAAGCAATGTCTTCACTGCTCCATAAGGCAGTGAAAACCTGGGGTAACCTCACTCCTTTTCTTGTCTATCAGTCGATCCTAATAGAAGAGAACCTCCACTCTCCAAAGGCTGCAAAGTTAGCTTTGCAGTATTAATCAATTTCCTTTTCTGGATGCCATCACATTGCAAAACGCTATTGAGCATCACCATCCTCCTGCCTCTGATTGCAGTCCCCTCCTCCCTCATCTGCCAAGCCCTTGAGTACGGGGTCAGGAACAGTTATAGGAAACAGCACTTCTGACAAGGCTACGCTGTGGGCTGGAGGTTCTCTGAAATTTCTTAGCAAAAATGGCTGAATCAATCAATCAATCTGGCTTTATCACTATGGAGCATCCAAAGACTTGCCTCTGCTCTACAGTGACATTTTATCTTCAAGGATGCCATGTAATCAGCATCAGACAGACATCTGCATATTTATACCTAGATAATGAAAAAGCTTATTATTCTTATTTATTATTTGTATTTATTACTGTAGCCCCTAGAGTGCCCAGCTGAAACTGGGACCCCATTGTGCCAAGGCCTGTGCAAACACACAGCAAGAAAAATTTACAATCTAAATAAACAAGACCGACAAGGTGGCGGGGGCAGGAGAACCAGTGGCTCAGAGATGTGTGAGTGGCAAACCAATGGTCACACAACAGGTCAGTGGGAGAAATGGGAATAAAACCCAGGTCTCCTGACTCTGAGTCCTATGGTTCTATCTGCTAGCCCCCACACAACCAAATTGCACCAAAATTGCAAATTTGCTGTCTTTTTGCAACCTAATTGTGGAAGACACTGCATTCAGCCATCTGAACTTATAAGTTATACTACCCAGTACTTTCTAAGCAGGTAGCATCACCACCCTGCTCCTCACAAAGCATATACTCAAGAGAAGGTTCAAGCATACCCTCTTCCCGAGGTTTGGCATTACTGGTGATTTACACATCTCTACCCAGGGCCGGCGCAACCCATTAGGCGACCTAGGCAGTTGCCTAGGGCGCTACTATTTGGGGGGCGCCGGCGCCCCGACCGTCCGCAGAATTTTGGGGGCGGGACCTTCCGCCGCCGCTGCTGGGGGCGGCATTTCGGGGGCGGGACCTTCCGCCGCCTAGGGCACTGAAAAAGCTGGCGGCGCTCCTGTCTCTACCATATAAGATTCAGCCTTGGTTATTCTCAGTGTTCCCCCCCCAGTCACTGTATCTAATTGCCTCTGCCTCAGTGACACTCCAACCCCTCCTATATTCCTAGGGCCTGATTCTGAGATCCTTACACCAGCATAACTCCACTGACTTCAACGGACTTACTCTTGAGTCCCACCTGGATAGCTTACGTGAGAGTCAGGCCCCTAGACTGAAGCTAATGGGACACACCTGACCTTACCTCAGTCACTACGCAAACACACCTCTGCCTCGCTGTGCAGTGCTGGACACCTGACACAGAGATAACTCGGCAGAACAGCCCTCTAGCCCCATGCAGACACCTAGATTCTACCGCCCTGTTACACAGCTATGAACTGCTTAACTGGAGACCGCTCCCCAACTCCTGACTGCACCTTCCAGACACACACCTGTCTGCACTGGGCCTTCAGGACAGTAGAAGTCTGAGAATTATCCATGCATGAATCTCTTTCTAAGGATTCAGGGATCTGACGGATTGGCTGACCAGGGATGCAGAAGGTGTTAATGGGTGAATAGTTTGATTTTTCATTTGCTTTATGAAGTATTACCTTTTCCACAACACACTCCTTCCCTGTAGTACCCAGGCCCTAAGGGTTGTTACTTTCACGTCCTGACTGGCTCCTTGTTTCCTTAGAGCCTGGCGTGTATTGAAATTGTTCTCATGGGCCACTTTGTACATCCTGGAGACACCGTACAGCCACAGCATTAATTGATTATATCAGATACAGTTGCCATTAAACAGATAATTCCACCAAGTAGCTCAACATCAGCCCATCCTAACAACCCAGCTGCCTTCTACACATTGGCTAGTGCCAGGTAACAGATAGCGGTTACATTTCTATGTAGTGTTTTCCATCCATTGATCCCAAACACTTTACAATGGTAAAGCATTATTAGCCACATTTCACAGACAAGGGCACAGAGGGGTTAAGGGACTTGCCCACAGCCATACACTGAGCCTGTGGCAGAGCCAGGAGTAGCAGTCAGGAATCCCAACTCCTATTCCAATGGGCCATGCTATCTCCTCTGTTAAGTAATTGTCTGTTTGCACAGTACTTTGAAAATGGAACACGCTTTCCTACAGCTTCAGTTGTTAGCACATTAGATTAGCTATTGATCAACAATAAAGCAGACAATTTGCCCAACAAAGCCATATTTTTCAAGACAAAATATATACTTTTGGATGGGCCTGCTAATATCTCCCCATTGTTTACCTTTTTTTTTTGGTCCCAACCAATCCCAGCAGTGACCCTTCTTCCAGATGAGGGCTGAATGTGACCCGTTAGAGCTGATGTAGAAAACAGCCAGAGGAAACCATTTGCAGTGCACAAGAAGTTTTATTGGTCCTCCAAAATTCAGGAACTATTCTACCTATTCTTGAATGCCATCTGCTGGCACCTTATCTATGAACTATTTACATATATGCAGATACAGCATCCTGTAACAACCCTATCAATGTCACTGAGAATCAAAGGAAGGTTGCTCTAGAGAAATGCATGATGCGCCCTCTCTTCGGGGACTAGTAATGCTGCTTTGGGAGCACTCCTTGGCCAGGACTGGTCTAACTGTCTGAGAAACGCGTACTTTCTCTGTGCAAAAGCGTACTCTCTCTGTGCCTCTGGTTAGCTGGCTGACATTTGCACTGGCAGTTTTCTCTGCTGAAGACCCTGCCATCCAGAAGGCAGTTTTATTTCTCACTCTTGGCAGCCTTCACTCATGCAGATTTTCTGAGCCAGCATTCTCTCTCTCTCTTTGTAGTAATATTCTCCTGAGATCCTTTGTTCAGAGGAGGTTTAATATGGCTTTGCAGAACAGACCAGCAAACCAGGTTGGACTGGGAGTGAAATTCAGGGAACTTGCAGGCTTCTTCACTCATATTATCTTAACCTCTAGGTCAGAGGAAAATCAAGGCAAGTGACAATCATATTAACAGAACTGGGTTTTTTAGAAAACTTCTGCCACATGGAGAGGGAATTAGAGACATTGTTAAAAGCTGCCAAAAAAACAGAAGGGCAAAAAAAGTTATCTTGGAAAGGATAAAAGTAAAATAATTGCAGCTGTACTTGTCTGGATCAGGGAAAATAAATAGGAAAATTTCCATTAGGCTTACATAAAATGAAGAAGCTCTCAGGATTACATGGATTCAAACCCAAGAAATATTAATACCTCTTATCTGTCTGTGCAATGGATTTACTTTAAGGTTCTCATATTTGATCTAGTTATTTCCTGCCGTAGCTGCCACCTGATATACCTTATCTGAATATGGATGTAAGTAGCTGTAAGCATGCAAATTGCTTCCCAGAACACAGGGAACTCTGTCACATGAAATTACTCCCCAGTTTAATAATGTGCTGATATGCCTCAGCAGCATGTCAATTAACATTGCAATAAATGTGCTGCCACTAAAATGCTCCAAGCCCCATACAGCAAGCAAAAACCTGAGTCTCCTCACATGCCATGAACAAGTTAGTTGCCTGGTCCATTCCAGCCTTTATTACTAAACCATATTAATTCTCCCATCCATCCTACCCTGCTGCTAATTGCTGTTGCATCTGATTTCTCCCCTGGCCAGAAGAACCACCATTAACACTGCTCTGCTCTCATTTGGCCAGCTCGGATTGCTGAAGGGCAGTAAGATCCAGTTCCCATCTCCTTTTCCTCCTGCAAATCACAGACCAAGCACATCACTTCCTGAACCACATTAGCTAGAGAGAAGGACATCCATTGCCATTACTTATTTCAAAGGTCCAATAGGTCACGAAGAAGCAAGGCAGCTGCTTCTACTGCTGCTTCAGAGTGAATACAACATACAGGTATATGTGTACCGCTGCCTTCTGCTAAATAGAATCAGAACTCTAGTTGTTGTGATGCCCTCTAGTCTAGTGGATGGCATCCAGAAAATATAAAAGCTCCATTTACTGACTTCTCTATCTTCAGTAGTAGAGATCTTTATTCTGAACCAAAAGGTCCCCAAGTCCTATTCTTCATGCAGCCTATGTGCTGTTTAGCTGGCAACCCTGGTCTGTGCATAATTACAGATTTGTTACACTAGCCAGATAGCTGAATGCAAACAAGCCAGTTTCTATGCAATAAAAGGTACATTTTCAGCCCACAAGCTCTGGATCTAGATCCCAAGACACCTCACTAAAAACCTGCCCTAGAATGTAGACTACTGAATTTCCCATTGAACTTTTGTTCCAGTACTAGTTTACTTTGCATTCAGAAATATTTTGAGTGCAATCCCCAAATTGTTCCATATTACAGGGCTCAGCGAACAGCTGTCAAGAAGCAAACAACTGGTGATTTTTCACACTGTTAGCACCAGACAGTTGGGTGCCTGGAAATGCTGTTTAAAGCTTAATCCACAATATCATCTAACTGAGGATTTCGCAAGATTATGAATAAACATTATGCTACTAAGTAGCTGAACTCCAGAAATAAGAGCAGAGCGATATAGTTACTTGCATTTGCCATTAGCCAGGAGAAAAGGACAGTGTGACAATGGCAAGCAGGGCTTCTAATGTCACAGGCACAAGAGCATCTAAGCACACACACAAATACTTGAAAGGAAAAAAAAGGTAAGAAGTAACTCAATCCTACCAGCACTTTCTTTGCAAAGGCTTGGAGCTGAACCCAGAATTTCACCCGTTGACTTCAACAGAACCTCACACATGCTTAAGCGCTTTGCCGGATCAGGCCAGAGTGCTCAGCCCCTTGAAGGATCAAGTCTTGGGGTAGAGAACAAGAAGTCAACATTCCTCGATTCTATTTTCAGCTCTGCGACCGACTACTTCTGTGACATTAGTCAAGTCACTTGAGCTAAGTAAGTCACCTGAGTTTCACAGGGGCTGAGAATCTGCAGTCTCCATTGAATTCAATAGCCACTGCAGACATTCAGCATCTCCAGAATTCAGGACAATTATGCTTAGGTGCCTACCTTTAGACACTCAAGTTTGATTAAAAAAACAAAAACAAAACCTTAACCTCCAGGTTCTTAAACCCTGATCCAGCAAAGCACTTAACCACATGCTTAACTTTAAGCATGTGAATATTCTCACCGAAGCCAATGCACTTAAAGTTAAGCATATACTAAAGTGCTTTGCTGGATCAGAGTCTTTGTTTCTATACATGAAATTGGGATAATAATACTTACCTACCTCACATGGTTTTGTGACACGTAATACTTTGCGAAGCCCCCTGATGAAAGTGCAAACAATTGTCTAATACAGAGCCACTTAAGGGATTTTATAACATGTCTAAGATGTTAACTATTTACCTTTGTGTAAATATTTCAAAACAGGAAACTTTTCCAGAAATGTTTTGCTGGGATCTCTCCACTCTTCCCTTTGTTGATGATTTCCTTCTGGCACACATGGGCTGATCATAGCTCCTAAGTCATCCTGATGAAGTCACTGGAGGGAGAGCTGACATACACTACCTCCCCTTCCCTGAGGGACTTTGGGACTATCTTAAATATAGCTGTCCCTAGCCAATATGGCTTGTAGTCTGAGTAACTTTGGATCCACCTGGGTCCTGGATGTCTAGGTGATGTGTGGTATACTGTACTTGGTTCCATCTGTTGATGTCTAGGAGGCTTGAACTGTTCCTCCTTAATTCTGAGCTATCCACAGAGATCCACACCACTGTACCTCAGTGCTAGGATTGCTGTGATGTACTCCAATCAGGGCTACCCTCGAAAGATAAGAGATGGGGTGCTCTGCTTCTGGGTTGAGTTAAGTGTTATGTATTCCTAATGGGTTACAGCGGCTCTATGCTCTGATCTGGTTACTAAGGACCTAGTCGAGCAAAGCACTTAAGCATGTACTTAAAATTAAGCTCACAAAGTGCCATTAAAGTTAATGAGACTTGAGCTACAGTCATTTCCAAGGGTGGATCAAGGCTTTGGTTACTATCTATAAATCACTAAATGAACTCAGACCCAGTTACAAACCTCTCTCTTATGGCAGGCATTGTGCTTGGCTGGGCCTCTGTCATGGTTTGATTCCTGAACTTAGACCCACCATATCTGCAGCACGTCATCCTCATTGGGGAGAACACACCTCTTGAGCCTGCTCTGACCAGCTTGGTGGGATTAAGAACACATCAAGAGCACAGGTCTACTTGAGAGATTTTTGTACTGGTGTAGCTACACTGATGTGGCTGAACTGGTACCAACCCCTTGCGCACACTCACTGCACTGGTGTAAAATGGAATTTGCACCTGTGCAAACTCACCACAGTTTCAAACCAGTCACATCAGCGCTAAAATCTCCAATGTGGACAATCTCTAAGACATATTTGTTTGGTCAAGTTCTTGACTGACCATTAGTAATATTAGGAATAGGGTGCTTTTTTAGAGAACAGCATGGGGTAGGGAAGGGAGCAAGGCTCTTGCAAGGAGTATAGATAAAAATTATAATAAATATTGTCCAAAAATCAATACTTAGTTGGGAAAGAAGTAGATAAATCATGCTGCTTTTTGACATGATACCTCACATCGTATCATGAGACTCTACAGAATGGAATAATTAAAATAAAATAACTGCACTGGTTCAATTGTCACTGTTTTTAAATGCTTAATGCACCTTTTCACTTACAAATAAAATGAAACAAAAACAACCTTCAACCCTTATTTATTGACTCCAGTCAGAACTTTCAGCGAGGATCAGTAATCACAACTGGGGTCAGATTTTCAAAACAGCTCACTCCCAGCAATGTTCTTCACCATTTCATTTGAAAAAGCAAACTATAAACCTGCTTATTTTATACTCGAATAGCCTAGCCTATACTTAGTAGCCTAACAGCCATATGACTTTATGATAATTAAAAAAGAACATACTACCAAGACATAGTCTGTCTTTTTAATCCTGAATTATTAGCCTATTATTATTATTAACCTGCATTAACCTTATTAATACGCTTCCTTTAAAGGTCAGCAGTAATAGGGGAATGCCAACTGGGCTCTGCTACAGTGAAATATTTTATACTAACATATGCCTATTCCAAAAGCTATGCCTTATCTAGGTTAAAGAGTAACAGCATTTTTATCTCATCTGATATGTCTTTCCCCAGGTAGTAGTTTGTTGAGATTCAAAAGACAAAGAAGATCACCCCACAAATTCGGGTTTACTTTTGGTTGTGTTTGTCCGATTGCAAATGTTGATATTAGACTGGAGGTGAATGGAAGCAATTTAAATACTTTTTTTTTTTGCATGCTTCCAACCTCTAGGTAAGAGCTTTGTTCACATATAGTAACTACTTTCTTTTGACAGAGATAAAAGGATATCTTCATCTGGGACTTTTTTTGTGGAACATTAGATTCTGAAACAAAACCACATTATAATCTACAGAAATACTCCAGGAATACTCCAAACTGTTTGCAAGTGGCTATGGTTTAAGAAACATTCAACACAAAAGACAAAATGTTATCCTACCAGTACGTGCACTAGAAGACTGAAGTCTCCTTCTCCACCACATTGCAATTTATCTGACGCAGGTCTTGTCCACTCCCTTAATTCAGGACTTGGTGCTGAGCAGATTGTTTAACCAAACCACTTAAGAAGGGAAGCTCTCTTCCTGTTATCTCTGGTGTGGCTTTGTCAGCAAAGGAGCTTGAATGATCCAGCCAGGAGAGAAGTCAAGATGTACCAGCTATCACTTCTGGTATTTAAGTGCAAGCGTCAGCCAACTGAGAGCCCTTTCAGACTTAATGAGTGCTTTAAAAAAATATGAAGCCGGCAAGGACCTATCGACCTCTGCTAGATGGAGGGAAGATGATAAAAGTGAAAACTAAGAGGAATCACTAATGGCATTTTGTACAGAGATTCTGCCCTTTCCCCCTACCTTCTTCTTCATCTATGCTTTACATTAGCTGCTTCGTAAAAGTTCACTAAAGGGGAACTTCAGTATCATTAATATACAGCGGCGGGCGGGGGGGGGGGGGGGTTGNGAATGGCTGGAGTTTTTTTAATAAGGGGAAATTCAGGCTTTTAATGTCACTACAGAGAGGCAAAAGGATTCTATCAAAATTAAAGTCAAAGATTTGTTTGAAAAATCCTTACCTATATAGCTAAAAACATCTAGATTTTTAAAATGGAGAGAGCTGTAAGAAGCTGTTTTGCTATTCAGCCTGTATGGTCTTGCACATTTCCCTCCGTCTGGGCACTGAACTATCATTTCTACTTTAGAATGTAAGCAGTAGGCAGTGGTTCACCCATGGTTCTGTCATTCTGTAGACCACACAGAAAAAGACCATCTCATAGGCTCACCTCCCCTTCCCCAGCACCTCCTACTTGGGCAGCAGACAGCGCCGGCTCCAGGGTTTTTGCCACCCCAGGCAGCCAAAACAAACAAAAAAAAAGCCGCGATCGCGATCTGCGGCGGCAATTCGGTGGGAGGTCCTTCTCTCGGAGCGGGAGTGAGGAACCCTCCGCCGAATTGCTGTCGAATAGCTGGACGTGCCGCCCCTCTCCCAAGTGGCCGCCCCAAGCACCTGTTTGTTAAGCTGGTGCCTGGAGCCGGCCCAGGCAGCAGAACAAAGATGGATTTTCAGAAAAGCGCTCCACATTGGCTTGACTTTGTTCCCACTGGAGTCAATGGGCAGTGTACCACTGATTCCAACTGGAGCAAAGTTAGGTGAGTGCTGAAGACCTTAGAAAAATCTCACCCAGCACCTTTGGAGAAATGAGAGTCATGGACAACTCAGAATCCAAGGACTCCACTTGTGATACAATGCTATTCTGTCTGGTTCCACACCCCAGCCAAGTAGGGTGGTGCTTACGTTTAAAAAGTGTTTTCACTGACATTAAAAAAAGCATGAAAAGCATTATTTCCATTGAGCCAACTTCATCACTGGCATAACACCGCTATAAACCAGTGGAGTTACACTAGAAATGAACTGGGACTATTAGGTTTTCTTTAAAAAAAAAAAAAAACTCTCTGAACTACATTTTGGGCTTAAAACCATTTGATAGCATCTGTATAAGACTCTGATTTTTCAATCCTATGCCAAGAGTGTTTAAAGCAGCAATAATACTTAGTGCTTCATCCAAGAATCTTAAATGTAATTCACAAATCTTTTAAAAATCTATATAGAGCACCAATCACAGTATCTAGGTACATTAATGAATTAAACTGCACAACATTCCTGTGAGATCAGTTTTATTATCCTCATTTTATAGCTGGAGGAAATCCACGCCACTGTGACGTTCCCCAGGTGTTATCTGGACTGGTGATCTGCTAGGTCACTCCAAACCTCGACTCTGGGAGCCAGCCATACCCTGCTCGCTGTGCCACTCTGACGTTCCCCTGGTGTTATCTGGACCGGTGATCTGCTAGGTCACTCCAATTCTTGGCTCTGGGAGCCAGCCTTACCCTGCTCTGCTGTGAGAACCCCCACTCCTGGGCTGTTCCCACACAGCCTCTAGCATGTAAGCTGCTACCAGCTATGTGACTGAGCACTTTTGGCCAGCCGCTGCTTGGATTGTGCAACCGAATGACACTAGCCAATATCTCCGGTCCCAGACACAACTCTAGGAACTTCCATCTTGCAGTGCCCAGTTATTCCCGCTGGATGCTAAAAGCTGATATGAGTTCGTCAATTTAACAAAGAAATTGATATGTACCAGGCTTGTTATCCCAAGGGGAGTTTCTGACATGCTTCAAACCAAACGCACTGCTTCAGGTAGAATAAACAAACAAATTTATTAACTACAAAAGATAGATTTTAAGTGATTATAAGTTAAAGCACAAGAAGTCAGATTTGGTCACATGAAATAAAAGCAAAACGCATTCTAAGCTGATCTTAACACTTTCAGTGCCCTTACAAACTTAGATGCTTCTCACCACAGGCTGGCTGGTTGCCCTTCAGCCCGGCTCTTCCCTTTGATCAGCCCTTCAGTTGCTTGGTGGTGGTGTCTGTAGATGGAGGTGGAAGAGAGAGAGCATGGCAAACGTCTCTCCCTTTTATCATGTTCTTTCTTCCCTCTTGGCTTTGCCCCCCCCCCCTTCAGAGTCAGGTGAGCATTACCTCATCGTAGTCCCAAACTGACCAAGGATAGGGGGGTGACTCACTCAAGAGTCCAACAGATCTTTTGTTCCTGTGAGGCTGAGCTGGGTTTGTCCCATACATGCCCTGATGAGGTGTGAACTGCCCCTCTGCTCCTGGAGAGTTTTGCCTGGGTTTGTTTTAAGCCATGAGGACACATTTTCAGCCTCATAACTAGATACATGAAATTACAACCTATAACATTACTATAACAACAATGCTCAGTGCATCATGGGCCTTCCAAAGACACCCGACATGACAAACTTTGCATTGGATACCACACAATCATATTATAAGGATGAACATGAGGGTGCAGGGTGTTTCCCCGAGGTACAGAGTGTCACATCAGGGTTGGGGTTAAAGTTTCTTCAAGAGATTTCTTCATTTAAGACACTGAGGAGAAAGATCTATGCCTCTGTGAAGTTTAGTATTTGCTACCAGAGCTATGCACGTTACGTGCTATTTAGTTATTGCTGTTTCTATAGGAAAGTTTCTAAAATCTGCACAGAGGATAATATTATAATATACCTTATCTTTGTTAGTGGTACAGGAGAAGAGATTGTTATTTGCATCTGCAGCTGGCATGGGAGGACCTACTTCTGATTTGCAAGAAATATTCAGTGGCAAAAAACTACATGTACACAGAGTTACGGTTGCATGGTGAACACATATACCTTTACTCTGCTAACCCCACAGTTACTGAAATGTACAAGCTCTTTTATAACCCATTCACTCTCATCTCCAGGACTCCATCTAACACTATTAAAGGACAAAATGGGGAAGAAAAAAAAAGGATTGTGCTCGTTTCTATTTCCTCCTGGAGCAGGCAGTAGCCAATGGCAATTATTTGCATACACTCTAGAAGCAGGCAGTGTGTTATGTGTACCTGCATTAAGTGGTGGAGCCTGCTTGGTAAAGATGCATTTGTGATCTTAGGACGCATGTGGGTTACTTTGAGGTGTGTGACAGAACTGTGATTATGATATAAGGAGATGTATGTTTTGCACCTTCTAATGTGTGTAAGCAAGGGAAGAGCTGCAGGGGTACCATCAGGATCCAGTATGCATCATTTCAATGCAGAATTGGGTATGTCATATAATTAGCAGGGCACAGGGTTTTTATTACAAAGAGTATTGTCAATAGTGAGCTGGGATAGGAGAGCAGTCTAAGCATTTATTATCTGAATGCACTCCAGGTAAAGCGAGTGTGGTTGGTGTCAGGTGTATCTGTGCTGATGGTAGAGGCAGTAGTTAGCTCTGTTTGGCAGAGATGCATTTGTGAGATCTGTGGATTTCTTAGAGGTGTGTGACCAAACTGTGATTGTGATATGAGAAGATCTATGTTTTCCACCCTCTAGTATGTGAGAGCAAAGGGAAGAGGTGCATGTGTACCTTCAGGATGCAGTATCCATCATTCCTTTGCAAAATTATGTAGGTTGTCAGTAGCAGGGCACACGGCTTTTATTACAAAGGATATTATCAGCAGTGAGGTGGAATATGAGAGAATTCCAATGCTTTAATGATGGCTAAGTAAAGTGTAGATTAAGATGGTCTCCTGTGAGTATGAGTAAGGGAGTTGTAAAAGGCTGAGAAGTGGTTCTTAAGTTTACAGGTGTGGTATTCTTTCTGGGGAGTTGACTAAGTGTGTGAGTGTAGGCCAGGATCTGGAACCTCCTGAATCTTATAGTGCCAAGAGCAGCGCTTACTTTGTGCCAAGGCTTGCCAGGGCTGAGCCTGGGCACCTCTTGGCTTGGCAATTAATAGCCCCAGCCCCTCTCGGCTTACCACATCAGTTATGAAAGTAAAAAAATTGCTTGAGCCCTGACACCTCTTTCACTCTTCCACCCCCTAATACCTCTCCCCTCTCACAGGAAGTATTCCCAGGTCTAATTTTTCCCCAAAAAGACTTTTATTACATTCCCCAGAAAATAAAATTGCCACCCATGACTCACAGATTGTAGCAACCTCCAGTGATAGTCCAAAACCCTCTTTGTGATTCACTTAGACTTAGTTATGTCAACTGAAGGATGAGTTCACAGTCATCAGTCTCAATGAGGTCTCTGAGCCATTCAGTCATTAGTACCTCTCAGTTTAACAGTACAATGCAGGAGAAAAATTTTTTTTTGGAGGGATGGGGGGGATGAAACTCAACCCCCTCGGTTAAATGACCCCAAATTTTGATCAATAACGCTACCCCAAACCCCCATGAGGCACAAATTTCAAAGCAATCCAAATTAACAGGTCAGATTTTAGAGCACTTTAAAGGGTTGCGCTTTAAAGCATATAAAATAGTGGGAATGGAACCCTCTAGCAGTCTAGCTGTTTTTCTGTATTGGCGCATAAGCACTGAAAAAGTGTACATTTTCTTAAATGCCACTCTCAATTTGGGTCCCCTGCAGATTTAGTGAATGCCACGCACTACCTTCGGTAAAACTCAACAGATTGAGATCATTTTGACCTGCATCACATCAATAATTTGACCTCTATCTCTGAACAAAATATTTTGAAAAATGGCTATTCTTTTCTGGGTTTATATCTCTGCAACCCCTAGTTCAAATGACCCCACATTTGGGTTACTAACCCTACCATGCACCCTCCTGCAGCACTCCAAATTTCAAAGGAATCTAACTAGGTATGTTGATTATAGAGGTCTTAGAAAGTTGCCCTTGAAACAGAAGACGTGATGTAAGCTTAAGTACAGTGGAGCTGCTGTGCCATTACAATCAAAGAAATATTTTGAAGAGGTGTTATTGTTCCTTCAAAAAAATACAACTATTCCAGAGACACTTTACCATAATGGGCTCTCATTTTAGAAAAGAGACAACCAAGTGGGGACATGATAGACATCTATAAAATCATGTACGGTGTGGAGAATGTGAACAGGGAAGTGTTATTTACCCCTTCACAACAATCAGGGGTCGCCCAATGAAATTAATAGGCAGCAGGCTTAAAACAAACAGAAGGAAGTACTTCTTCACACAAAGCACAGTCAACCTATTGAACTGGTTGCCAGGGGATATTGTGAAGGCCAAAATTATAACTGGGTTCAAAAAAGAATTAGATAAGTTCATGGAGGATAGGTCCATCAATGGCTATTAGCCAAGATGGTTAGGGATTCAATCCCATGCTGTGGGTGTCCCTAAACCTCTGACTGCCAGAAGCTGGGATTGGACAACTGGACATTATTGATCATACAATAATAGCCTTCTTCTGTTCATTCCCTCTGAAGTATCTGGCACTAGCGACTGTTGGAAGAAAGGATACTGGGCCAGATGGACCACTGGCCTAACCCAGTATGGCCGTTCTTATTTTATGCTCAACAACTGCCAGGAAATATTACTATAGGGCAGGACGATGACCCCTGTCAACTCCATTAGGAAGCCACAGTTTAATGCTCACTGGTTTGCAGCACACTATAGGATTGTGTTCCGTTTGTCCCTAGAAGGTGCTGCTGAAGGACACAATGTTTTATAAAAATCAGGTCCCAATCATTTTACATCTACTGTACAATATGCATGATTATAAATACAGAGACCTATTGTATGTACACCTTTGTGCTTTCATTATGCATATTTAAAGGCTTAAGTACTTAACTGGCAACAGACTATTCTCCCAAGTTTCAAAAGTGCTGAGCACTCTGCAGCTTCCCAAAATTAAAGGGCACTTTTGAAAATGTGGACCTCTGCCCTTACAGTAAAACAGAAGCTGCACATTTCTATAGCGCAGCCAACGTCTGGTATAACAGTGCTTGCAGCCCTGGACATTAACCTTTAAATACTTACCCTAATTAATAAATAAAGCAAGGAGATGCCTATTTTTAGGCAGTGCACTGGTGGTGACCTGACAGCCAATTAAGGTTCACAATAACAAGCCTTGTTCACAAAGGGAAACCTGACCCTGAACCTTTCTGATTTTTCTTTATTAAAATGTAAAAAGAAACTAGTCAGGATTCACTTGTGCTGGCAGAAGGAGGTGCAAATTACACCTTCCCGTGCCAGCCTGGTCAATGCCATCTGCAGGGGAATTCACCCCTGGGGAACACAGGCAACATTTTTAACACTACCCTCTCCTAGAAGTTCAACCATGCTGGGCAGCTTGGGGTTCTGCAGAGGTCTCCATAGTCTCCTGCCACCAGAGACTACTGAGTTCATGTGTCAAATCAGCACATGCCCTGGACATCTTCAAGGGCGCTGGAACTGTGTTTACAGGGGGTGCTGAAAGCCGTCGCACAAAACTGCAAACCCTGTATATGATTAAACCAGGCATTCGGTTGCTATTACTACTTCAAGCCAGGGGGCATGGACAGCGCTTCTGCTCTCAGCGACTGGGATGTGGGTGGTCATAGCTAGTGGCTGGAGCATGCCTAGTGGTTAGAACAGGCATCGGTAGCCAGGAATCAGCCCCCAGGGTCAGAGTCAGATGCCACAGCCGAAGTCAGAGGTCAGGAATCAGCACCAAGGGTCAGAACCCGGTTACCTGGAGCAAGGCAAGGCGGGGGCCAAGGCTGGGAAGAAACAGGCACAAGCACTGTCACAGCCATGGGCAAATGCTTTGAGCAGCTGCTAAACTGCAACTGTTGCTGGGCTTAAGAGTCAATCTGCTGACCCGTCCACTCAGGTGGCATAGCCAAGCTCAAGCTTTCGAACTTTTCGAAAGCTTGTCTCCCTCACCAACAGAAGTTGGTCGAATAAAAGAGATTACCTCACCCACCTTGTCTCTCTAATATCCTGTGACCAACATGGCTACAACTACACTGCATACATTCATTTTCTTAACAATTGTTTCACTTGCTGCCAGTGGTGGTTATGAGTTTGTACAGATCACCCTGGAGATTGTTATGGTTACTGTGCGTGGGCATTGGGAGGGTGTGTGCAAATCAAACAGAACGAAACCCTATGAAGTTTATAGCACAGTTTTAACAAACAAAACCACATTAGGGAAGAGAATACTGAATTTATGCCTTAAACAGATTGACAGAGCCAGAAGAGTACCCAGAAGTCACCTACTACAGGGCAGGCCCAACAAAGAAAGTAACAGATGTCTTTAGCCATCACCTACAGCCCCCAACTAAAACCTCTCCAGCACATCATCAAGGATCTACAACCTATCCTGAAGGACGATCCATCACTCTCACAGATCTTGGAAGACAGGCCAGTCCTTGCTTACAGACAACCCCCAAACCTGAAGCAAATACTCACCAGCAACCACACACCACACAACAAAAACACTAACCCAGGAACCTATCCTTGCAACAAAGCCCGTTGCCAACTCGGTACACATATCTATTCAGGGGATACCATCATAGGACCTAATCACATCAGCCACACTATCAGAGGCTCGTTCACCTGCACATCTACCAATGTGATATATGCCATCATGTTCCAGCAATGCCCCTCTGCCACATACATTGGCCAAACCGGACAGTCTCTACGTAAAAGAATAAATGGACACAAATCAGACGTCAAGAATTATAACATTCAAAAACCAGTTGGAGAACACTTCAACCTCCCTGGCCACTCGATTACAGACCTAAAAGTCGCAATATTAAAACAAAAAAACTTCAAAAACAGACTCCAACGAGAAACTGCTGAATTGGAATTAATTTGCAAATTGGACACCATCAAATTAGGTTTGAATAAAGACTGGGAGTGGATGGGCCATTACACAAGGTAAAACTATTTCTCCATGTTTATCTTCTCCCCCGCCCCCTACAGTTCCTTATATCTCCTTGTCAAGTGCTGGAAATGGGCCATTTTCATTACCACCACCAAAGACTTTTTTTTCTCTCCTGCTGACAACTGATCACTCTCCTTATAATGTGTATGGTAAGATCCATTGTTTCATGTGTGTGTATATATATATCTTCCTTCTGTATTTTCCACTGCATGCATCCGATGAAGTGAGCTGTAGCCCACGAAAGCTTATGCTACAATAAATTTGTTAGTCTCTAAGGTGCCACAAGTACTCCTGTTCCTTTTTGCGGATACAGACTAACACGGCTGCTACTCTGAAACCTGCCTTAATTCTGTCACCCAGTTGTGAAGGTGGGCCACTCTCTACACATGTGTTCTCATTAAAGTGTGTGTGTGTGTGTGTGTGTGTGTGTGTGTGTGTGTGTGTGTGTGTGTGTGTGTGTGTGTGTGTGTGTGTGTGTGTGTGTGTGTGTGTGTGTGTGTGTGTGTGTGTGTGNCTCTAGTGGCTGACCTACAAAAAGGATAAAGGGAGCTGCTGCTCGTGGAAGCTCAGGAGTTTGCTCTTAAACTACAGGGTATCACTGCTTGACTTCTGAGCTGACAGACCAGGTTTCTAGTCCCAGCTGCCAATTTGTTCATGTGTATGATTTATATGCAGTAGTTGTTCCTGTTGTCTGCAGATCATGAATTTATTTTACCACAAAACTAGGCAAGTGTCACAAAATTATGTCCTGAAAAGTCAAGGCTCAATAGGGCAGAAATGTGGTTTAAACTAAAGGACACCATCTACATACTCACTTATTCTTAAGGTTTGTTATTTACACTGTATTGCTCTCTTACAAGCTTGAGAATAGAGTTCATTCCTTACCAATTCTGCCTGTTTCCAAACAGTAATTATTGCTTACCTCTTCTGCCGCCCTCCCATACCCTATTTTATGTAGAGCGCAAGCCAACCTGGCTTTGTATTATTTGTTTATTATTGTCGTCATGTTTTTTCAGTTAGTAAATCTCCTACTGCTGTTATGTGTTTTTAAGAAGAAACACTCTGATGGGATCCTGAAGCCAATATTTTCAGTCGGGAACAACGTTTATACTATTGGTTAGCTCCACGTCCCTTTGTTTTGGCACACAGATTCTACAGCAACCCAGATGGATACGCACAGCCCAGGAATATCACTGTGTCAGTTCACAACAAGAAAAACATGCATGAACTGGGCAGTTTTCCTGCCTCTCATTCACAGTCTGGAATTAAATAATAGTGTAGTGACCTATGCTTAGATTCCCAGATACAAGCATGACACTAAAGCAGGCAATAAAAATTCACGAGTATACATTTCCTATATATAAGCTGACAGCTGCTGCACAGAGCAACAAATTTCAGTCTAACGTGAAAGGGAACTGCATTATCTGTCTTTACATTTCACGTTACAACATGTACCGTTAGATACAGATAACCGGTAGTATGTTAATAAAAGGAATGTATCCCCACCTGCTACATGTTTGCATGAAACATTACCACCAAGAAACTGAACATTGCACATTGGGGTGTACATGGGGCGGGCAGGCATTTACCATGAAAGAAACCCTCCTTGCAGCTTGCAGAAAGTGCGGCACTGTGCTTACCTGTGTGGTCAGGTTTTCCATCCACCACAGCGAGTCTGCCTTTGCCAGTGGGCACAAAGGTGCGGCTGAGCTGGCAGTCAGTGTGATACAATGATAGCCATTGTCGACATAGGAAGTGCCAAGTCTTCTCCCGGCTTGTATTGGTCACAGTTATCTCCTCCACATACCAGGCTTGCTGCTTCTCTAGACCATCATGCTTAAACAGAAACATGCAAAGCCTTAAAAAGTGAGATTACAGGGATGTGAGGTCTAGTGAAACTTCAATACACACACACTGCATGTGTTACATGTATGCATACATCTACGTGCCATAACGTCCATATACTACCCATGCATACACAGACACACACAAATCTTAACACCTATGGGACATGCCACAAGACTTTTCATTTAGATATTGTCCTAACAGACTGGTGGTGACCTGTAAGGGCTTGAAATTTGGCAAAAGGTCAGCCTAGAGTCAGGAATGTGTCTTTTGCCATTGTTGTGAAAAACATCCAAATTTGTCCAAGTCGTAAGCCCCTGAAAGTCACAATTCACATATGAATTTTGTTAAAGGCTGGCAGCACAGGCTATCCTCCATCCTCAAGGAGCTCCTATGGGTTGTTCAGACTTCGTATGCACCATCCCCACACAGCGAATGACCATGCTTCAACTCAGAGCTACAGGAGCGGAGCAAGACTTTTCCTGAAATTGCTCCTCCCAGCTTCTTCTTCTTCGTCTCATGTCCTTGTCACAAACTAGATGCTTTTCCAGAACTGTGCACAAGTGATGGCTCTTTCCATTGCTGCAGCGGGATCCTCCTTTGTACAGGTTTCCTCAAAGAGTCGGGAAACGAGCAGATGCTCCATGGTCAGCACCTCAGCACACTCGCATATATTTGTGTCATTAAAATAGCCCCATGTGACGCAGTAGGGAGCGGGATGGATTGACCTGGGAATGTCGTTTAGTTCTACTGGGACTGTCTGCATGGAGGATGGGAGAGCAGGGGATGACTTTAGGTGCGGGACGGTATCTGAGCCTGTAACCTGAGCCAGGAAGGGGGTGGGACGAGTCGACACCTTTGCCTGGGAAACTGGACAAAGGGAGAGGGGGAGAGAGCCTGCTGAAGGGGTTTTTGGTTTCAGTTTTGGGCTGGCTGGGAAGAGGCAGGGAACCCCAAGCCTGGGGTCTAAGATCCTTGCCCCCCCGAGGGACCTGGCTGAGGGGTCCTGGTTGTACCTACAAGCCCTGCTTGAGACTGTGTTCCTGTCATCTAATAAACTTTCTGTTTTACTGGCTGGCTGAGAGTCACGGCGAATCGCAGGAAGTGGGGGGTGCAGGGCCCTGACTCCCCCACACTCTGTGACACCCCATTTGATCATATTAGTTTTTGATCTGCCAGTTTGCGTGTGCAGGCGGTTCAGGCATTGCCACGTTGACCAGTCTGTGTCGGCCTCTCTGGGGTTTCAGATCTATTTCAGTGCATCTGACGGCATGTAGTCTTTCATTCCGTAACCTCAGTCATGCCTTGCCTGGGGGCCATAGCAAAAGCATTTACATTGCAGCCCCTGTCAGATTCTTATGAATCTGCAAATTCTGCTGCTCGTCTTGTCACTAACAACTTCAAACAAATATCATGCTCCTCCCAGCTGCTAAAGGCAGCTGTGGCACATTCGCTTTGCTCTCAGGTCTGGTCTTTCCTGTGCTCTCAATGACCCTCCTCCTCTGCATGCTGATGTCTCCTTACCATGGAAGACAAGGAGGAAGTTGAGTGACTTGCTCAAAAGCAGAGTAGTGAGAAGAGAAGAAAGGAGGACAGGGACAGACAAGAACAGAGGCAGACATGATGGTGGACAGGAACAGAGGTGAGGTCAAGTACAAGGGAGGAGTTGAGGGAGGAGCAGAAGGAGGGCAAGGACAGCTAGAACGACAGGTGCAGAAGGGTCTATAGCCACTAAAACTCACCTGGAATTAAATCCAGGATTCTTGATTCTCTACATTCCTTCCTTGTCTAGCAAATACTTGTGAAAAAACACTTACAAAATGTGCGTTTCTTCCCCCTCTAGTTGCTGGTCCACACGGAATATAACAACCTTCTACTGCAGGGATCGGCAACCTTTGGCACGCAGCCCGCCAGGGTAAGCACCAATGTGGGCTGCGGGAAGCAGCGGCCAGCACATCCCTCAGCCCGCGCCGCTTCCCGCAGCCCCCATTGGCCGGAGCGGTGAACCGCAGCCAGTGGGAGCTGCAATCGGCCGAACCTGTGAACGCAGCAGGTAAACAAACCGGCCCGGCCCACCAGGGTGCTTACCCTGGCGGGCCGCGGGCCAAAGGTTGCCGATCCCTGTTCTACTGCTACTAGTAACTCCATTAGCTCAAGTGACAGGGGTTTGTGCTATGGATCTAAAAGATCCAAACCCTATTAAGGACCTGCATGGATGTCAATATGATTTCACATGATGAAATCTCTGTTTTGTTGTTTATTTTTTTTAAAGGCCTAGGCATTTTTTTTTAATTAGTGTTACACTGGATGTTGTTAATGGCTGCCATCAAGCAGAACTTGGATCTACAGACTATCAAAGACCTTATTAAAGCTGATGGGTGTGCTACCTACCATTCTTTTAGACTAAATGAAACAACAGAAACTACTAGGCAAAGCAATCGGCCACATGGTAAAGACTGAGCAGAGTGAAGCCATGTGGTCTGAGGGGTTTCCCTGAGACGGTTGAAAAGGTTGGAGCAAGGGGTTTGACTGGTGCAGCTGTGAGTGGGTCTGTGTGAGTGAAAGGCAGGGAAGCCAGCAGACAGACCGGAACATTCTTTAAAGAATTTTTTATGTAATAAAACCAACACCGCATAGAGCTCTTATTACTATATATATTATCCAGTTTCACTGTGGTTCCAACAGAAAGAAAGCTGTATAACAAAGAGCAACAAAATCAACTTCTTAAATTTTAAAAAGAAAAAATGGGACTGGTCATTTGTAGGAGTAAGACTCTACAGAAACACTAGCTACCCAAAAAGTCAATGGTCAGCAATCTTCATGTATTAGGAAGAAAGCTTCCCTCCATCATGATATTAGCTCCAAGAGATTTGAGAGGGATATTTACTGGTATTTATCAGAGATAGGATTCAGGACTCTGGGACATTGGAGCTACTCTCTGATGAGAATTTTTATGTTCCTTTCTTTTCCCTTTTTTAGTATTCTCCCTCTCAAACCCTTCTCCAGCCTCAACCCCATGTTGTCAATTCAAGCTGTCAAAGAAAAAATAATATTGTTGAATTATTTCTAGGCCTTAATCCAAAACACAATACCAGATCTGAACACCTCAAAATGTTGGGGGGGGGGGGGGGATCTGAATTCAATTCTCAATATCCTAACTAGCTCCTATTGATTTTGTTTTCCTTCTTTTGCTGGAGGGGAAGAACTTCTTAAAATTGAGATCTGGGTCAGAATTTTGCAACTTGTCTCTATCACAAGGTTTCTCTCACTGCTATACCTTGTCTCCTAATTGGGAAGATTGATTTCCTGTTCCCATGCATGACTTCTTAAATCTATAGCCTCAAAAGTTAATATTATCACACACTCAGACAGCTTTTATTATCTTTATCGTGCTTTTGCATAGTATGGGTAGAAGCTGGAAGTCACAACTTATTTTTCCTTCAACTCACCTCTGGTCTATCAAGCTGTGATTGCATTTCCCTTTTTAGTTAATTATGTGAGCCTCAATTTAAAATATTGTAAACAAGTGACCCAACAGATCTATAAAATTATATATATTTCCCCTTCTAAGCAAATTATACTAATTTTAAGTCACAAAAAATGGTTACCTCCAGGGTGATGTTTTGGATTTCTCCAATTTCTGGACCATGAATTTTAAAGGTATTAATTGACCCTTTGGAGAATTTAAACACAGCTGTTTGTTGAGATACATTAGATCCAGTTTTCTTATATAAACGTGTCTTGCTGAGTTTTCCTTTAGAGCCCTTCATCTTAATAAATACCTAAGAAATATATAATAAACATCCCTGTATTAATAACTCAGCTACCTTAAAAACATTTAAGATTTCATTGTCTAGGAAGATATGGTAAGCAGGTAAATGATTCACTTTTGTAAGACCCTGATTTGGATCTCACTTATACTGGTTTCACAGCAGTGTAACTATAGATTTGATTGGGGTTGTTATGGATTTACATTAGTGTATGTGAGATTAGAATCTGGCCCTAAGTCTCTCAAATAAGTGCATTCTAACACCAGGTCTGGAGTCAATAGCAGTTTAGCCACTGACTTCAAATGGAGCAGAATATAAACAGTTTGTACATATTATAAAGGGAATTAAGTCACAACATTTCAACTTGTATCATGAAATCACCCACTTCCCCGCAACACAAGTCTGGCCTATTTGGATCAGTCAGTCCCTTTGTGTTTACTTTTACTCTTACGTTACATGTCAACTAGATCTTATTTCTGTAGCTATGAAAATAGGCAGCCATTGTCCAGGCTTCTGGGCACATCAGAATATATATTTTTAATTGATTACTTTAAGAACATGTTGCTGAACTTTCAAAAGAAAAAAAAAAAAAACTGTGTTTGACCCAAGGCCAACCATGGAAAATTCCAGCCTAGAATGAAATTGTTTGAGAAAGTTATGAATAACTGAAAAGCAGGTGAAAGGGAAGGGGAAGAATGGAAGCGTCAGACTATAAATAGTCACAGCTGCTCCTACTATAAAACCACCAAAAGGGACTGGTACCCATCTCCTAGCAAGAACATTGCTGTTATAAACTTAATTCCAGTATGTTAAATATTGTCAAGTCAACTGTTTGTTTAAAATTGTTTCCTACATTCTAATTAACTGAAAGCTAAAAATTTGGTTAAAATGTTGCTATTAAATCTAATTATAAAGGTAGATTTTTAATAAATAATAATAATAGTACAATTTAAAGCAGGAAACTTAGGGCAGGTCTATACTTAAAACTCTGCAGCAGCATGCAGCTATGCCAATATAGCACTTCTGTGAAGACACTACCTACACCAACAGGAGGGCTTCTCCTATCAGCGTAGATACTCCATCTTCCTGAGAGACAGTAGCTATGTTGACAGGAAAATTCTCCTGTCAACCTAGCGCAGTCTACACCAGGGGTTAGGTCAGTTTAACTGCGTCGCTCACGGGTGGTGATTTTTCACATCCCTGAGCAACGTAGTCATACCAACCTAATTTTCTAGTGTAGACCTGGCCTAAGTCACAACTCATCGCTACTTCCCAGTCTGCCACCGACTCATCGACTGACCTTGGGCAAGTCCCTGCACATCTATGTCTCGGTTTACCCATTTGTAAAATTGAGACAATACTACATCCCTCATTCACAGGGTGTTGTGGCTTCACTAGTTTAGGTCTGTAAAGCTCTTTGAAAGGCTCAAGTGGAAGGTGTTATGTAACTGCAAAGCACTAGGAATTTTTTATTTTTGTGTAATCATTATATCTTTTTTAAAAACTGTTAAAATCAGCCATTGCCTTAGTCTCCAAATCAACAGTTATTCAGCTAGAAAACAAGAGGCATTCTACTAAGGGTCTGATCGTGTAAACAGCAGTAGCAGTGTATCCACTTAACTCTGGTAACGGAAGTAGTGCCACTACAGCCAATGCGAATCCTCACATGACCAGAGTTAAACTAGTGGTTAAGTGTTTTCAGGATTATAGCCTAAGATTAAACTAATTTCTGCTTTTAGTCCTCACACACACGTCTTTTTCTGCTTCAGGAAAAAATATTTCAGAAACTGTATTATTGACTGTGTTACCCTGGTGTAATCACAATCATCCAGTCAATTATATAATTTAAATGCATAAGAGTGCCAAGAATATCAAAGACTTCTGTTCTGAAGTCTAAAAATATCATTCTGAGGCAGGGAGAGAGGAAAAATAACAGGAAAGATAGTAGTGAAAAAAAATGTTTAAGATCCCTACAGCACGTTCATTAACATTAAAGGAGTTATTAAGAATTAAATATACAATTTAATAGTAAAAACATATTATGAGCAGTGATAAGTGTGCAACAGATTAAAGACCTGGCTTTCAAAAATGTGCACACACAATCGCACGTTAAAAATGTGTGCTTAATTTGCAGATGTAATTACTGGTACTACCACCATGCATGCAAATCAACTAGTAGGGTAAAATTTTCAAAAAAGCCCAAGTCCCATTCATTTTTAATAGGACTTAGGGTACTAAGGGCTTGTCTACATTTGAAACTGTAACAGCTGTGCCACTGTAGCACTTCAACATAGACACTATGTCTGGTTATGCTGACCTAAACTGACAGAAGAACCCCTCCTGTCGGCATAGGTAATCTACCTTCCTGAGAGGCAGTAGCTAGGTTGATGAAAGAAGGTCTATTACACCCTCGAGTGATGTAGCTATGCTGACCTACATTTCTAGTGTAGACCAAGCCTAAGTACCCAAGTTTCTTTTGGAAGTCAGATTTGGGCACTTTGGGGAATTTTACCATTAGTGCACCCAAACAGTCACTGAGATCCAATTTGATATTGTAAGCAGGGGCGGCTCTATGTTTTTTGCTGCCCCAAGCACGGCAGTCAGGCAGCCTTCAGCGGTGTTTCTGCAGGTGATCTGTCGGTCCCGCGCCTTCGGAGTACCCGTCGCCAAATTGCCGCTGAAGCCGCGGGACCGGCGGACCTCCCGCAGGCATGCCGCTGAAGGCTCCCTGACTGCCGCCCTCACAGCAACCGGCACACCGCCCCCCGCGGCTTGCCGCCCCAGGCACGCGCTTGCTGCGCTGGTGCCTGGAGCCTCCCCTGATTGTAAGTGCAAAAATGCATGTGCAACTTACACACGCTTCCATATGCATTTTTTCATGTTCAATAGACAAGTAATATGCTCATGTACTTTTCAAAATTAGGCCCTTGATTTACTTTTTAATCTTTTAAGACTATAGCAGGGTTCTCAGGTGGGGTCAGTGAGAAGCTGACACATTCTTTTAGCCAAGGAGTGCTGGTATGAACTCAACTCACGCCTGTGTGATCCCGAGAGGGAACACAAGACACTCTTTTACTCTCATCCCGTTAAAGGATTTTAAATTTGATGTAATTTTCCACAGTAAACAAAACATAGCCTAATAAATCCCACTCTTACAATTACTGTTGTAGGAGAGGAGAGGCAGTTTTCTCTTTAAGACACAGGCCCAAGATCTAGTCACAATCCATCAAAGACTTCCTGTGTGACCCCAGGGAAGTCTCTAAGCACCAATTTTTAAAAATCTTGGTCTAAAAGTTAGGCTCCCAAATCAATATTTAGACACCTAAATAAGTGGCCTGATTTTCATAAGGGATAAGGACCGATCAACTCCCATTGATCTTTAGTGGATTTGTGGGTGCTCAGTGCCTCTGGGGGGGAAAAAATCAAGCCCTTAAACCTCTCTCTGCCCCCAGCCATCCCTTCTCCCCCCGCCCAAAAAAAGTATAAACTGGATATATTAATAACTAAGGCTAAGATTTTGTTGTGGATATTTTTCATAAAAGTCACACAGAGCTCACGGACAATAAAGAAAAATTCACGGAAGCTGTGACCTGTCTGTGACTTTTACTAAAAATATCTGTGACAAAAAGGGGATCTGCAGGTCCCCACACCACCCGCAGTGGGGCAGCTTCACCACGGCTAGGAGCTCCGGGGGCCCCCACCGCAGATTGGGTGTCGGAGTTCCAGGGTCCCCCACCACCCACAGCTGGGAGCTGCGGGGGTTTGTGCGCCTCGGCTCCAGACTGAAGTCATGGAGGTCACCGGAGGTCACAGATTCTGTGACTTTTGTGACCTTTGTGACTAAATTGTAGCCTTATCAATAACTACCTCACAGGTGTGTGGTAAGGCTAAGTTCATTAATGTTGTAAAGCTGTTTGAGATCACTGAACAGAAAGGCAACATAGAAATGCTAGACTACTCAATTAACAGGGCTCATTTAGGTTGTGGTAGCTCTCTGCACTGCCAATGAGCAAGCCATTAAGCTCAGCATGAAGGTAAGCCATCTGTCAATTAGCAGAGAGCTCGTTAGTTGCTCAAAGCTAATGAACTGATGAGTTCTGAGGGGAATCTTGTTCAGTCTTCTTATGCAGAGTTTATGCCTGGTATACTGGGCTTAAAAAGAGGTAATAAGGAATCTTTAGGAACCCAACTGACTCAGGCTTATTTTATATAAGTTACAGATGGGTAACTGGGATCCTTTCATCAAATATCTGGTCTCCTTCACAGCAAACAGAACCTGTAATCCTCTTGCCTTTGTACTGTGATTATGGTTATTTAAGAAATCATACAGTTGAAAATGATAAATACTGATTAATGGGTCCCCCAGCCAGAGTGACAGAACTAATATTAGTTCAGATTAGTGGGTATCAGTAACCTTTGTTTTAATGGCTTCTGAAAGACCCACTTTAGAAACACGTATGACTTACTACCACATTAGTATTAAAGAGCACATACAGAAAATGACAATTTGTATTTTGAAACCCACCAGTAATTGATTTTTAAATGGTTGAAGTTTTATAGCAGATGTAAATCAAATTTATGTTTGAGGATTATTTTTCCAGTATTGCTAAATATAAAGAGAAAAGATCCTATCAGTTTTGGAGGCTTTGACATTTAAAATGTTCTTACCCTGGCATCAGTTCCTGAACTTCTCTTATCTCCAGTTTTCACAGTGACTTTGTATAACACTTTGCTGTGCATTGCAGAACTGGATCTGGTACCAGCACTCTTGTACCTGTATTGGGGTGCACTTTGGTGACGTCTCTTCACTTGATCAGACTTAAGAAGTTTAAAAACAGAGAAGAAAAATTATTGCTGAGAAACCTTATAGGTTTTTTTGTATAGGGTTTTGTTTTTTTCTTGTTGTTTTTGGGTATGGGGGCGAGGGGAGTTTGTTTTGTGTATAGAAGTAAAGCAAGTGGGGTTTGCGCTGTTTTTTCAAACATTTGGAATCTTTGGCATAAATATAATTCCTACTCTCTCTCTCTCAATTGTCTAATAAATAATGTGATACACTACTTTGAAAGTACAAATTGTAATGTTAAATAGGATGACATAGCCCTATTATTATTATTTTACAACATCAGCCGAGAGAGAATGGTGCTGAAGTCCAAATGGGATGTATGACATACTGACTACTTGTGACTATTAAAGATTTCACAGCACATTTTTGCAACAGCGTGTTATTCTGTGTTTTGATCAAATTCCAGTTTGCTTAAAGTCCTCCTAAAACTTGGACACTGCATTATTTTACTATGTATCTTCCAGAGTTGTGCAATGTTATTGCCTGCATTAAACATTTCACCCCAGAAGTGGCTGCATTTCAGCAAGGCATGAAGTGAATGTTATATTTGTATATATTATATACACGCATGGCTGTTAAGAGCTTTGGAATTCTTCAGGATGAAGGGTTAGATAAATACATAATATTATTCCTACTAATGTGGAATAGACAAATAAACTGAAATAAAACAGTACGTACAACTGGAAGACACCTGGTAGTCCCCCGCAGTCCAAACTTCCTGGCATAGTAGTCAAACAAGTGGGGATCATTCATTGAACTATATTGTGGCAACACATCAACACAACCATTTCTATACCTATGACCACTCAAGCCAGCACTTAAGGTTCGAGCTACAAAAACAGAATAAATAAAAGGCATTTTATAGCAAGTATATAAGACCATGTCTTCATGTTATTATATAGGTTACAAGTTTAGGATAAACGGACACAAATCTGACATCAGGAATCATAACTCTCAAAAACCAGTAGGAGAACACTTCAACCTCGCTGGCCACTCAGTAACAGACCTGAAGGTGGCAATTTTGCAACAGAAAGACTTCAAAAACAGACTCCAATGAGAAACTGCTGAGCTGGAATTGATTTGCAAATTAGATACCACTAACTCTGGCTTGAATAGAGACTGGGAATGGCTGAGTTATTACACTACTTGAATCTATTTCCTTATGATAACGATCCTCACACCTCTTGACAACTGTTGTAATTGACCATCACTACAAACGTTTTTTTCCTGCTGATAATAGGTCATCTTAATTAATTAGCCTCTTAGCGCTGGTATGGCATCTTCTCTGTATGTATATATATACTCTTATTATATGTTCCATTCTATGCATCCGATGAAGTGGGCTGTAGCCCATGAAAGCTTATGCTCAAATAAATTTCTTAGTCTCTAAGGTGCCACAAGTACTCCTGTTCTTTTTACATTTGATGACATTTTTGTATCTGGATTACATAATGATAGTAAATGGGATTTTTTTAAAGGATTACAGAGAACAAATCCCACAGAGTTTCCTTAATCTCTCTTCTGCTATTTTTTTCAATTGTTGGTATTATTACTGCATCTAGAAAATGGCTAGGTAATGGAAATTAAGAAATATTGAAGAGTAATTGTAGTGATAAGGAATTATCACACCCTATTTTGTTTTTCTAGCTATAATATCCTCTTTCTTGTAGAAGAAATTGGATTCTGTAGGTACAGCATTTGATGACAATAGAAACAAGTTTAAAAGGCCTAAAAAGGTAAAAAAAAGTCTTCCAGAGACAATGTGGGTGAAGTAATATCTTTTACTAGACCAACTTCTGTTGGAGAGACAAGCTTTCCAGCCACACACAGCTCTTCCTCAGCTGAAGAACTCCATGTGGCTCGAAAGCTTGCCTCTCTTATCTTTTATTGGACAAACTTCTGTTGGTATTACCTCACCCACCTTGTCTCTCCAATATCTTGGGACTGACATGGCTACAACAACATTGCATACAAAAATTCTTCCAGACATTTAACATGCAAATAAATACGTTCACTTTTCCTCAGAAATTAATTCTTCTTCTCATGATAAAGATAAAGTTTCTTATTCATAGAACTAATTAATTTCGGAAGCCAAAGCTCAATAGCAATCTCAATGAAAATTTGCACTACCCACGATCAAAATAGCATATATCACACATGGTGAAATATATACAAGCTGCAAAGGGCCTGGTTCCCCAATGGGAACCGAATGTATTTAGCACTTCTCAAGACTGAGTCCTAAGCATATAAATAATAAAGACTTTAAAGATGTTTGATAAATGTTTTACAAACAAAAAGCAAAAATCATAGAAATCAAAAGTAATAGCAAAGTCAGGGGAGTATATATGTACATGTCTCAGTCAGCCTGCTTTTTGCAACAACAGCTCAGAACTAGCTAACAACATGTTTGAGAATCCATTGCTAAAGGAATTTCTAAATAATGCAAAAGGATTAACTGGTAAACTGGGTTTACAGTCTGGAGTGAATAGTAGTTTTTGATCTACTTCAGAAGTTCTCGGCTTATAGGCAGGGATCCACCTTCCTACCACTACTCACAGTGGGCCACAGGCATTTGCATAAGGCTTCTATGGTATTAAAGTGATAGGCACAGTACAAAAACCTGGGTAGAATAAAATAAGTGCAGCTCATGAACCACCTCCTGTTGCTAGTCTCTAGTCTTCTAAGGACTTGCTCCATTATCATTGCACCATTTTCCATAGCAACTCCACTAAAATGCCATGAAAATGTGACACACAGGATTCTGGGGCACACTGAAGGCAAAGCAATTGCAACTGACTGAAAGTGTGCATAGTATTAAAACGTCTGAGAACCCATGACCTACTGTACTGTTTCAGAAATGTGGCCATTTGGTACAAAGTCTTCTGAAATCCTTCTGTACACATTTATCTTAGTCAGGTACAAGTCACAGACAGTGATGTCAGTAGGATTTATTATATTTAATAACAGGCACATTCAAACCCACAGTCAAAGTCTGCTCCTTTTACAAAGATTTTCAGTAGATTTAATTCTTAACACCTCATTAAAATTATCCCAGCCAGGGAATCACCAGATCATTACTTGTTCTTACTGTGTCAACTGAAACATTTACTTACCTGCAAAAGGTGCTTTTCTGCTCAGTACAGATTCAACAGGCCTGTGATTCAAGGTTACCCTATATCTCCGGAGAGACTTAGTCCAAGCATCTGATTTGTTGCGTGGGTCATTCCAAATAGGTTTGTCCCGCAGAGGTGAAACATCTCGGAACTGGAATCCTAATCAGAATCAAATAGTCACCAGTAATGTTGTGTCACAACTTCTAAAAGTGACAGATGACAAAGAGTTTATAATTGAAAAAACATTGTGGGCTTTGTGAAAGAGGTGAGTCCTTCAGAGAGACGCATATGTAGAGAGGGTATGCCTTGATGAGCTAGGACTGGAGGGTATTGTGTGTGTAACGCACACATCAGTGTGGGTTACATGTCCCCCGCTGTGCCCAATCCACATAAGATGTGAGTCTGACAGAGCCCCCCAGCTACAGGGCCCAGCTCTTCAGCTAAAGCTGTCAAGACTCACATGTTCAGCTCTGAGGGTTCCCCAATTCAGTCCCTGATATACTAGCTGCAATCTTGGCCAACACAAATTGGGCCGTGTGTAACTCAGCCTTACACAGTGTGGCTCTCTCTTCCCCTGTAGTGACCGGTGCATGACAGCCTTTATACTAACAGGCAGTAGAAGCTCCTTTTAGCCTTTTAGCACAGGCAGTAGAAGCTCAGGTTTTTAGATTCAGAGGTCCCAGGTGTTGTTAAGTGCTGAAGGCTGGAAAGTCACTGCCTCGGTAATACTGGTCAGGCTACTCAGTGCTTCTAGTCCTTGGACTAGCTGGTAATGCTAATTCAGCAGACCTCGATGTTACTCATAAAGAACTATCAGAGTCACGGTTCAGTGACAAAGGCACTCGGCCTGGTTCATTGCTCCAAGGCACAGTCCTAGCGCCCTGGCTCCGTGGTTACAGGTACAACTAACAAATGAGTGCCCAGTGACAAGGAGTGTCTCAGTCAGCAGCAGGAGTCTCTGCTAGGCTACACAAAGGATTGAGGCGAGGTACCCTGACATTTGTAGACTGAGACAAACAACGGGGATACACAACTTACGTACCACCTTATGTGTTTCAAGACATCTGTTTATTACCTCCCTTGTTCCTGATATCTTGGACAAAACATCCCTATTCATTGTTCTGTCAAACCATCTTATCTTGTACTAGATTGGGGTGTATCTGTACAAACTTTCTGAAATATACTTAACTACCCTTATAGTTATGTAAGCAGAATCTGAATGAGCTCTCCCCTGACATCTAGTGGTGAGCTGTGGAAAAGGACTTCAGGAGCTGATCTTGTTTGCATGGGCACACCCACCCTGCCTAGCTGCTCAGCATGATGGGATTGCTTGCCTAAATTATCACTTTTGGCTGGTGTGGAATCCCCAGTCACCTTGTTATTGGGGCAGGAGTAATAAAATTATGTTATCCTTGTTGTGTGAATCAAGGGCAGCAGAACTGTACTTGGCATTTCCCAACTGAGGGACTCACCCTCAACTAAACGGCACTCGGTAGGCAGAGGACATGGGTTCCAAAGCCCAGTGAGTTGAGAGAGGGTGGTGACAAGTACTGGGTGGAGTATTGCCTAAAGTGCTAGACACAATTTGACCCCTCTGTTCTCCACTGTGTAATAAAAGGGCTAATTTAGATTCAATTGAGAGTCTTGTTACATGCTGCAGAGCTGAAATCTCTGAAACCTAGGTGTAAGTTTTAGACCTGCTTTGGGACAGTGTGTCTGATGCAAGAGACTGCCCACTGTGCAGCAGCAGTGAGGCTCCCCCACTAACAGCTGAAATCACTCAGAACTGAAATCACTGAGAGCTGTGTTAAGTGGGGGGGCCTGAAGACATCTTGGCATGGCCAGCAGGGTGGTTGGCAGGGTGGTGGGCAGAGAATACCAGAGCAGAGCCCCACAGAGAGGGGCGGCAAGTGAGTGCCTGAGCAGCAGCGTGAGTAAGATGCCTCCTTACCTCCTCCCCTGCATCCACCCAGGGTGGGAGGTGAACTCTGCAGATGCACCTCTGAACTCTGGGTCTGCACTGTCCAAGGACAGCAACTGTGAGTGGGGTATAGAGAAGGGTTGGGCACGTTAAAGGGACTTTTGGGTTGCTGGACTTAAGAACCTCAGGGGAAAAGGACACTGCCCAACTTACTTGGTGGTGGGTCTTTTGCTCGTGGTTTATGTTTATAAACCCTGTTTGCAGTGTTTTCCCAAATCAATGCCACATTATTTCACTCCTTTTATTAAAAGTTTTTTGCTACACTCAGATTCTGTGCCTGCAAGAGAGGAATTATTGCCTCTTAGAGGCACCCAGGGGGTGGTGTATAATTGTCCCAGGTCACTGGGTGGGGGCTCGAGCTGGTTTTGTGTTGTATTGTTGAAAAGGAACCCCTAGATACTGAACCCGGCCCTTGTTGCTGCCGGCTCTGACAGGCAGAAGGGTTACAGTTAGAAAATGTTTCCTAATATCTAACAAAAATCTCTCTTGCTGCCGATTAAACTGGTTACTTCTTGTCCTACTTTCCATGGACATGGAGAACAACTGATGACTGTCCTCTTTATAACAACCTTTAACATATTTGAAGTCTGTTATCAGGTGTGTTCCCCCTCCGTCTTCTTTTCTCAAGACTAAACATGCCCAGTTTTTTTTTTTAACCTTTCCTCATAGGTCTGGTTTCCTAAACCTTTTATCACTCCTCATGAATAAGTCTCATTGCAGCACAATCACCCTTCCTCCACATAATGACAACACAACAGACCTCCCAGTATCACTACAGCACCTAGCCATGCTCGCCACCAATTACTTCCTTGTGGTACATTTCAACTTTAAAAACCTAGTAAACTTAATTATATTTTGGGCTTGACCCTACCCTTGGCAATGCAGGCGAGCATAAGTGCCTACTTAGTTCAAACTGCTGATTTTTTACTGTTAAATAGGCTTGTTATTTTCATCCTTGACTACTTTAGGAAAAAAGGTTTGAGCATCAAGGAAGGGGAATGGGAGTCAGGACTCCTGGGCAACATTCCCTCTAAATTTTCTTTGTAGTGAGCGGGATACAAACTCCAATGGGCAGTACATTTTTGTCCTCAGGCAAGCTTACAGGTTTATTTTTTTAAGACTTCTTACACTGATCTAACTAACTAACTATATATATATATATATGCACTCAGAAGGAAAGTATTTATACGACAGCACACAAACTATAAAGATGACCAAACTAAAATTAAATTCTTAATTTATCGTCTTTCAGTTTAAAGGTCCTTTTGTTCTTGTATTATTGAAAAAGATAAATAGGAGCACCCACTATATGGATGTATACTCTTCACTATTTTGCATACCACTATTATATCTCCTGCGACTCCTCTCCTCTCTCAACTAAACAGATCCAATCTTTTCATGTCACCTCATACAGAAGTCTCTCCACTCTTCCAGACATTTTCCATCACCTATTTCTAAACTCCTACTTCGGTTATAACTTTTTTGAGCCAGAACTGAACACAGTATTACAAGCAAGGGCACACTACTGATTTATATGACAGCATTATAGATACAGTAAGATTAAGGCAAAATAAAATGACCATTCATCTCAATAGAAACTTGCAAGTGGCAGAGAAACAGATCTCATGATGAGACCCTAACAGAAACACTGGTTTATATAGTTGCAAGTTTCCCAAAAGAATTAAAGCATAATCTCATAATAAGGAAACAGCAAGACATAAGAGAGAACTGCCAGGACTAGTGATGATCAGACTCACACCTCCCTGTATTATTTATTAATTGTCTCTCTCCCGGCTGGGTGGGGGAGACTCACAGGGGTTCACAGACCTACAGTGCAGTTGTGGGGGTGCGTAACACCCCTTAAGCAGCAACAAGGGTGAGCCAGGTAGCGAAGGCTGTGTGCCTGTTATAGCTACTCTACAGACCAAGGACTCTTTCCCCACAGCTGGGGCCACAGCCCTCCCTTCTTGCCAGGTCATTAAATGCACAGGAGCACCTCCCTTTCCCCCTGTGATCTCCTACACCCACCCCTACCAGGAACCCCTGCCTTCCCCACTCTGCTCCTTACTCAGGTCTGACATGTGCGGTAGACACAAGATTGCTGCATGTCCACACATGCAGACAGTTTACAGGGAACGTTGCTCCTGAGTACCCTTTCCAGCTCTGCCACTAATATATTGTGTGCCCTTGGGAAAGCCACATAAGGCCGGATTTTCAAAATGTGCACATAGGGGTGTGCAATTGTACACAAACACCATGACTACATACACAGATCAAGTATTTTGACATCCTTAAATGGCCATGTATGCATCTAACTGGTCAGCTGCACCTGCACAATCACAATTTGAGCATGCATTCGTGGTAAATGAATGCACTACTCAGTCAGTGTCCATTAAAAAGAGTTAGCGGCAGTCCTACTTTATTTTTAACCTACATGTTATGATGTTTCGATTACAGAAGGATGTTTACAATATAAGGGATCTGCTTTTCTTGTTGTATGTGTACACTTCAGAAGTTTCAAATGTGCACTGATGGAAGAACACAACTTTAAGACTTTACCAGTTGCAAATTGTGTTTCCACAGCCACAGAATAAACCAAAGAGATGCAATGAGAGCATGTAGCAATTACCGGATCAATTCCATCACACACCCTTACCTGTGGAGGGTTGTATCCGTGGTGCAGTATGACTGGGATAGGGGTCTCTGGGTCTCATGGTCTCAAAGGCACACTGTGCAGTCTGGGGATGCAGAATCCCTGTCACTGAAGGTGAGGAGTTATAATACTGCATTTGGGTTGGCATTTTCAGTCAGTGTCCAGTTGATCACAGGCGACAAATCTTGACCGGGGCTGGGTCTTATTAAATTCCTGAAGGTTCAGTACCTCTCCTGCATTAGTGAAATGGCAAGAACAACATTCAAACCAAGTATTCACAAAGATATTTGTTTTGAAGGTATTTGTAAAACAGAGGTGGGCAAACTGCGGCCCGCGGGCCACATCCAGCCCACAGGACCCTCCTGCCCGGCCCTTGAGCCCCCGGCCCCTCCCCTGCTGTCCTCCCTCCCCCACAGCCTCAGCTCGCCGTGCTGCCAGCACTCTGGGCGGCAGGGCTGCAAGCTCCTGCCGGGCAGTGTTGTGGCGTGGCTGGCTCCGGCCGGGCAGCGCGGCTGCCAGTCCTGGTGCTCTGAGCGACATGGTAAGGGGGCGGGGAGCAGGGGGGTTGGATAAGGAGCATGGGGTGCCAGGGGGCAGTCAGGGAGCAGGGGGCAGTTGGATGGGGCGAAGGTTCGGGGGGGGGGACGGTCAGGGGACAGGGAGCGGTTGGATAGGTGTGGGAGTCCCGGGGGGCCTGTCAGGGGCGGGGGTGTGGATAGGGGTCAGGGCAGTCAGGGGACAGGGAGCGGGGGGGTTGGATAGGGGGGTGGGGTTCCAGGGGGCAGTTAGGGGCGGGGGGTCCCGGGAGGGGGCGGTCAGGGGACAAGAAGCGGGGGGGGGGAAGTGGGAGGGGGCGGATAGGGGGCGGGGGCCAGGCTGTTTGGGGAGGCACAGACTTCCCTACCCAGCCCTCCATACAGTTTCGGAACCCTGATGTGGCCCTCAGGCCAAAAGGTTTGCCCACTCCCGCTGTAAAAGAAAAACAATATACAGGCACCAAGGCAAGGAGTTGTAGATGCACCCCAGACCATTCGGGGGCACGTGTTGTGTGTGTTGCAGACACATCTAGCACCACATTTTGGGTGGAAAAGGTTTAGACACACCTAGCACCATGATGGCAGAAGGGGGGTGGAGGAGAGGGGTAAAGACACACCTGCTGGGGAAGCGGAAGGAGGAGTGCAGATAGACCTATCTGGAGGTGGGGGGGACCTACCTGTCTTGAGGGGGATGGTGATGGGGTGCAGACAGCACCTGTCTTAGGCAGGGAAGGGGAGGAGTGGGGGTACAGACACACCTGTCTTAGGGGGAAGGGAGGAGGAGGGGGTACAGAAAGTTGTCGGGAGAGGGGGTGTAGACACACCTGTCTTGGGTGGGAGAGGAAGAGGAGGATGGGGTGCAAACACACCCATCTCTGGGGGGAAGGGGAGGAGGAGAAGGGGGTGCAGACACACTTGTCTGGGGGAGGGGAGGGGTGCTAACACACCTGCTGGAGGGGAGGGGGTGCAGACACACCTGTAGGCGGAGGGGATGCACTCACCTGTCTTGGGAAGGGGAGGGATGGGGCAAACACATCTGTTAGAGGGAAGGGGGGTCTCACAGCTGTCTCAGGGAGAAGGGGAGGGGGTGCGCACATACACCTGTCAGGGTGGGGGGAAGTGAGGGGTTGCAGACACCTGTCTCAGGAGGGGGGGTGCAGACACCTGTCAGGGGGGAGTAGGCACACCTGACTTGGCAGGGAGGGGGTGCAGACACACCTGTTGGAGAGAGGGGGGGTGCACACACACCTGTCAGGAGGGAGGGGGCAGGCACACCTGTCGGGGGAGGGGGTTTCAGACACACCTGTTGGGGGGGATAGTAGGGAGTGCAAACACACCTGTCCAGGGGGAGACGGGGTGCAGACACACCTGTCTGTGGGGAAGGGGAGGGGTGCACACACACCTGTCTGTGGGGAAGGGGGAGGGGAGGGGTTGCAGATACCACTGTCTCGGGAGGGGAGTCACATGCCTGTCGGGGGGGGGGAGGGGTACAGACACACCTGTCAGAGGGGGGGTCACACGCCTGTCTGGGGGGAAGGGTACAGACACACCTGTCTGGGGAGGGGGGGGTCACACGCCTGTCGGAGGGGGGAGGGGTACAGACACACCTGTTCGAGGGGGGTCACACGCCTGTCGGGGGGCGGGGTACAGACACACCTGTCGGAGGGGGGCCACACGCCTGTCGGGGGGGGGGGTACAGACACCCCTGTTCGAGGGGGGTCACACGCCTGTCGGGGGGCGGGGTACAGACACACCTGTCGGAGGGGGGCCACACGCCTGTCGGGGGGGGGGGTACAGACACACCTGTTCGAGGGGGGGCACACGCCTGTCGGGGGGAGGGGTAAAGACACACCTGTCGGGGGGGGGGCAGACGCGTGTCGGGGGGGGGGGGCGAGGCGGACTGTCGGGGGGGGGGGGGGGCGGGGGGGGGGGGGTGGGCGGGGGGGCGGGGCGCGGGGGGGGCGGTGCTTGCCCGACGCGGGGCCGGGCGGGCCCGGCCTGGGGGGGGGGGGGGGGGGTACAGACCCACCGGTCAGGGGGGGGGTCACACGCCTGTCTGGGGGGAAGGGTACAGACACACCTGTCTGGGGAGGGGGGTCACACACCTGTCGGAGGGGAGGGGTACAGACACACCTGTCTGGGGCGGGGGGTCACACGCCTGTCGGGGGGAGGGGTACAGACACACCTGTTCGAGGGGGGTCACACGCCTGTCGGGGGGGAGGGAGGGGTACAGACACACCTGTCCGGGGGGGGGTCACACGCCTGTCGGGGGGAGGGGTACAGACACACCTGTCGGAGGGGGGTCACACGCCTGTCGGGGGGGGGGGTACAGACACACCTGTCGGGGGGGGGGGCTGCGGGGCGCGGGAGGCTGCCCCAGTCCGGGCTCACTTGGCCGCTGGGCGGCGGCGGCGGCTGGGGAAGTTGCTATGGACGCCGCTGGGCGGGGCGGGCTGAGGGGCGGAGCGGGCGGCGCGGCAGGCGGGACAGGCCGGAGCCCGGCGCTCCTGGCACAAACCTGCCCCGGCGCTGCCCCTCGGGTGGCCACCGGCTTCCTTAGCCCGGCCCGGCCACCCCCGAGCGCCGCCCTGGGGGAGCCGGCTCCCCTCCCGCCATCCAGCATAACACAGGCCTCAGCTAGGCAGGGTGGAGCCCAGTCACCCAGACTGCGGCCCTGGCCTAGCCTGGTTAACACCCAGTTTGATCCGCTCTTCATTGCAAGAATAAACCATGTTTCAGCCGCCTCAGGAGCCTCTACCGTGTGCCCAGATCCACAGCTCAGTAGTTTTCCCAGTGTGGGGATCTATTACACTATGGTGACGACTGTGTCATATTACCCAAGTACAAAAGTTGTGCCACAGCTGTGATACAATATAGTATTTCTTGTATTTGCATTACCGTAACGCCTAGCAGCCCCCGTCGTGAGTGTCCCCTTGTAGACAAGCCCTTATAGTTACATTGTGAACTCTGCGGGGCTGGGAACATCTTTTTCCCCCCATGTGTGTACAGTGCCTAGCACAAAAGGGGCTCTACTCATTTAATGAGGCCTCTATGCTCTACTGTAATACAAATGCATAATAATTATGCCCATAATCCAGATCCAAAATTTGCTGCTGACCCAGACTTGATATTACTGATATTGATAGCAAGAAGAAGAAAATCTTAAAAATAAACCCTTTCTGGCCTTCTTTATACGTCTTTAAAAAGCAAAATAATGTCCAAATCCTTTTTTTTCCCCTTTGCGGATCACCTTTACATGTATTTTGTGGACGGAGAATATAAACTGGAAAGTGTATCTATCTTGTTTCCATTCACTTTTTGTTGAAATGCAATAGCTTCTTGGAGAAAAAAAACCACTTGCAGTTTCTGCATCCCCTGCTGGATTTGCAGTAAGATTCACGGAAGTATGAAAAAGTCATGCCTTCTTTTCACAGAGCCTCTGACTGGGATAAGTGAGCCAGCTTCAAACCAAAAAGCATCTGCCTGCAGCTTCAAATGAATGTTTTTATTTCACGGTCTGCCTGCCTCCTTCCATTTGATGAAATTGTGGGCTAGAGTCAAGCTGTTCTAAATGCCTTGCCTTAGTACCATCCAGTGTCCTTCAGACTAGAGCGTGTTGTTTTCCCTTAAGACATGCCAAGGCACTGACAACAGCCTCATGATTTTATGAATTAGTTACCAGCTCTGAAGCCCAGTACAAATCTTTGTCAAGTTGTTGGACTCTTCAGTGAACCCCGTATGGTTTGTAATGCAAGTTCACAGCAAGAGCAGTGTCATCATCAATATTTTCCATCACTGGCTATTCTAAAAAAAAGCAAAGCTATTTCTTACTGGAATCAGGTGTAGTAGAAACAGGGAAAATTCTTGTCTTACCTGTGGATTTTCATTCTAGGCACCTCCCATGGCAGAAAGTCTTCACGGTGTCGCATTCCCTGCCTCCATTGCAACTGGGGGCAGACCAGACCTTTGAGTGTGGGTTTAGAACCACCCCTCGGGAAGAACTCTGCAGAACGACAGCTTCCAAAGTGAAAAAATACAAACTATATACAAGTTTAAACATCAAACCATTTGCAGCTGAGCCTTGACATTTAATTTAGGGATTTCCTGGAGGAAGACCTTCTTCCCTTTCAAACTACTTAACAAGCATGCAATAGCAGAAACCAATCCTGGTCCTAATGCAGTCCACTGAGAAAGGGTCAGACTGTCTGACATGGAAAGTCCTTGAGGGAAAATTCACAGGAAAACACTAATTGGTCCATATAGATCCTGCTGGTGCATACTAAAAGTTACATTATGCACTTTAACATAGTCCCATTTCAAAGAGTATTACATTAAAGTGCACTAGGGAACTTTTAGGGTGCACCAGCAAGGTCTACATGGACCAATTAGTGCACAACACATTAGTGCACTTTAGAAGTCACAACCCCATATGGCCCATTGCTGCACTGTGTAGACCAGGCCTAAATCAAGCTGAACTGAATTAATTCTGACTTACAGGCTCTGCAAGGGGCTTTAGTGCAGTTTAAGTGATCCACTTTAAATTCCCACCTTTAGTTAATTTGGATTAACTTTTCTGAGTGTCCCCATGTAGAGAAGCCCTAAAACAGACAACAAACAACTGAGGGAGCACACGGTAAGAGTGAAACAGTTATGATTAACGTAATAAGCAGCAGTCAAAGCTGCTTATTACATTGGTCATAAATCATAATGCTTACTAGCCTCACACGGCTGTTGTGAGACTGCATCCATTAATGTTGGTCAAGAACTTTGACATGCTATGTCCCATTCATAATTTTGTCTACTTCTATTTTAGAAGGGCAGGCACTTTTTAAAATGGTGTTGAGGAAACAAGTGACCAGGGAAAAGAAAATGAGTGGCGTAGAAAATACATTGGACACTTCCATCATGTGAAAATAAGTTGCGAACAACTGCGTGTGACCCTCCCCTCCGACAGGTGTATCTGTTCCCCTCTTTTGTTTATAAACATATCTCAGTGCCATGTGGTAAGTGGAGCTGCGCTCTAAGGTGTAGCCTGTGGCTGGGATGGTCAGGGAACTGACCACCTGGCAGGTGGTAATGAGACGTTTCCCAACCCCAGGTACCCGCTGGGAAGCATCACGTCATCTATTTGTCTGTCCTTAGACTGTGTGCTCCTCACAGCATGAACTTTCTCTTCCTGTAGAGTGCTTAGCACATTGCTGGCCACTGCCACAAACAAATACATTGTAACAATAAAATAAAATAATAATAATAATAATAAAACTTTAAATATTTATACCCCCAATGCTGTTCACTGAATTTGATACCCAAAGCTTGACACAATCTTACGCTGCTGTCTTCAGAAAGAGGAACCATGCATGGCCATAGTTTCACAAGTTCACTGGGAAGATGGTATATCTTTCACACCTGTGCACATGACAACCACTCAGATCCGTGATGGACACACTACATTACATTAAGAGAAAAAAACATTTTAGAGTAAGCAATGGACATCTAGGAGGTTTTCAAGTATGAAATATCACCAATACCATAAGAGGCAGTTTGATCCAGTGGATGGGGTATCTGGCAGGCACCCAAGAGTCTTGGGTTCTAGTCCCAGCTCTGCAACTGACCTGCTATGTGACCTTGGGCAAGTCACTTTCCCTCTCTGAGACTGCTTCCCCCCCCTAGCCTTTGTTTGCCTCTTTAGCTTGTAAGCAGGGGCTGGCTCTTACTATGTGTTTGTCCAGGGCCTAGCACAAAGGGGTCTCACTCTCATGATTATAAGCCATACAATACAATAATGAAGTCATTGTGACACCAAATACATTGTTGGAATTATTATTATTTATGAAGGATATTATTACAACACTAATTTAACAATAAATTTCTTTATTACATGCAAAGGCCAAATGGTATTTATACAATTGTTCCAAACATGCCTAAAAAGGCTACATAATAAGCAATTTACTACATCCAAACAGTAACAAAACATTGATAAGCATTTGATCAAGATACTTACCAATGGGCTAAACCCAGGGCTGCTTAGACCCATATTGGTCGGCTCCAATGCAGTCAGGCAGGTATTAGCAATGAATCCTTTAAGACTGTACTTTTTGATACCCTTTAACAGAGAAGTGACGTCATTGCCAGTTAGTGATGTAAGATAAAATCCGCTCTGAAACAGTTCACCCTTATTTCCAGTCTTAATCCAGCTAAGATTTACAATCACCTTTCTCCCCAAGGCCTTTCCACCCTATGTTTTCCCTCCCTCTTGATAACCAACAGTTCTTCCATTGCACATGGGTTCACATAAGCCCTAATTTTTGAGATAACACTGGTATGTGGGTAGGAAAATCTGTTGGCACTTTTTAAAACAGATTCTGTTTGTCTTATTTTAAACCATCTGCAGTCACCCCTATCAGTCAGGAGGCCTCCTTTTTAGAAACTTCCCCTTATTTCATTAGTTGTTCTTTGAACCAGACATCCTTCCTATTTCATTCCTTTTAGCCTTACAACCCATTACACTCAAGGCCTTTCTTTTGCTGGCTAGTTAGGGCCTTTCTTTACAAATCATATTTCTTTAACCAAACATAAGCTAACTTTAATTTGATATTGATTCTACATAAATACAACAAAATGAATGCAAGACAATTCTCCCCATGACAACCCTCTCTTGTATTCTTTATTTCAGCCCCATTGCTAGTACTCGGATACTACAGTGAAGGGTATTCTAGGAATATCTAAAATAAGTTGATAGAGAAAGGTAATTATCCCCTTGCCTCCCCTGTTCTTCTCGTTTTCCCATGGCAACCTTCCCCTTGACCACTGGTGATGCCAAGTATGTTTTCATAGGATCATCTGCATATAAACAAATGGGAATGCCTTTGTTTCATGTTCTGTTGTGGTCTGTTCTAGATAGGTTCTTTACCACCCCCAATCATTGTGTATCTGAGCACCTTCCAGTAGTGCATTAAGCAATATGATTAACATCTGTCATGTGTTGTTCGTTCTCTCCCTCGGCCTCCCCAGAGGGAGAAGTGTGTGTGCAGAGGAATGTTTTGTTTTGGGCAGGGATTTGGTTGTGAGGTTTGTTTGCTTTTTAATGTACATGCTTTTATGGCTTTATGTTTGAGAAAGCAGGTCAAAGAAGTGCGCTTTGCACTTGGAGCGAAAGGTGGTGAAGTTTGTGATGGTCCTTAGTTCCTGAGGAAGTTTGTTCTACAGTGTAGGACCAGCCCCCGAGAAAGCTTTGTGTCTGCACAGACAAGCTTTACCCTGATGGTAGAAAGTTCCATTGTGCCTGAAGAGTGGAGGTGTTGACCACAGTCTTCATCCTGGAGCTCTAGGTGATCTTTTAGATATGCAGGGCCTAGGCAATGGAGCACCTTTAAGATAAAGATAGAGACCTTGAACTTGACTAGGTATTCTAGGGGAAGCCAGTGTAGAGAAAGGAGGACAGGTCTGATGTGCTCGTGGTAGCCCATGTTGCTTAGGAGACACACTGCAGTGTTTTGTAATAGTTGGAGTTTCTTAAGGGCTGCGAGTTCATGCCCAGGTATATCCATTGCTGCAGTCCGGGAGGGCAGGGGAGTTGACAAAGCTGTGTATAATTGAGACCAGGTCATCATCCACCAGGATGGGACAGTCTCCCCTAGCCAATGAATGAGGCAGGAGTGGCATCAGTTGTTCATGACTCTCTTTCACAAACTGGGAAGGGCATAGGTTGGATCCAGAGGTCTTGGGCCAAGACTCCTTTAGAGTGTCCAATGCTTCTTAATGAGCAACTGTACTGAATTCTGGGGATGCAGGGGGGCTCTTGGTTGGTGGGTATATCCAGATCGGATCCAGGCTGTTTGTGACGCTTTCCTGATCTTTTCAGCGAAGTAGGATGATAGTTCTTCTCAGCAATTGGTGTTAGGTTCTGTTGTGGGTTGTAGGCACTCGGGATTGATGAAGCAGTCTGTTCCTGCAGTGGTGGGTGTGCTGGTAGCATGGTAATAATACTAGTCAGGGCTGAGGCCAAGAAAAGGGGTGTGTGTCTGGCATCAGACATCCATTCCCTTGAAATAAGACGTCTGTCTTGTCATGACACCCCTACTGCCCTTATCTGCGTTGTGGGGAAGGGAGAAAGGAAGGGAGATGGTACTTACTATTGAGTAGTGGGGGAGAGTTACCACTGTAAAATGTCCTCTAATCAGGAAATGGAAGCCAAGGCCGGAGGAGCAGGGCTGAGGCTCTGTAAGGGCAGCATAGTCTTTTGGGAGCTCTGTTCCTGGTGGGCATTTCTATGCTGGTAGAAGGGGCTCGGGGAGGAGCCAGAGCCTCACTCTCACATTTAGAAAATCTCTCATTTACAATTTTTTCCCAAAGTAAACAGTTTCCCATTCCCCACCCCTGCTGTGTCCCCACTGGGGGAGATGGGAGGGAATGGCTGGAGGATCAGGGATCTGGCCCCCTGCAGGATACTCAGGCTCCCAGGCTGCTTCCAATGGGGCTGGTGGTGGGCAGAGTCACCTGGTCCATGCTGGTGGGAGAAGATTCTGACCTGAATCCATCGGTTGAGACAATAATTTCACTGCCCATTGATGAAGACGAAGGATTGCATGCACTGCTACGGAGGATGACACTTTGCAGCTGCAATGTTGAGGAAATGAACCATTTCTTGATTGCTTGCTTAGCTGAGCGATCTGCAACGTGATAGACTGCAATTATATCATACAGAGTAAGTTTGTCTACTCGTTCTTTCCCTCTCCACATGTTTCCTCTTCTTGATTGACTAATCACTAACGATAATCACAAGCAGCTGTAGGAAGGAAGCGCACCCATCAGTTTTAATGTCAGCAAGAATGAGCACTGATTCCCTCCAGTATTCATCTTAATGCTATGTCTCCAAAGCAATTTCAATCTTCTTCATAATGGAGCAGTTAGTTAACATTGAGAGGGCAGCATTTCTATTACCAGTGCCTAGTTTCAGCTGCTTGTAACCTGGAGCAATAGTAACCCATCGGCATGGAAAATCTCTGACTTCCAGAAAAATGAGGGGCTTCCTGTTATGTTTTTCTGTATTCTCACAAATTCTTGAAAACTGGTGTTTTAATTCTTTTGGTTCTGAAAAGATCATGTAAACTGATGCACTGTGGCTTGTAAATCTGCAGCCAGACAGAATGAATCAGTACCATCTAGAGATGCATAAACTTCCCCTGTTCATCGCTTTAGGGTCATCTCTTTTCGGCCTGATTAGAATCGTTTTAAACAAACCAACCATTGTTAACCATTTCACTGCTGATCACTGTATCAGAAATTGCCAACTAAAATGCTCACCTACTTAATATGCCTTACACAGCTCTGCCCACTCAATTGGAATCATTTTGTTTGGTCTCCCATGTGAAGCAGCACTTGGAATGAACTTGTGGGCTGCAACATTGGTTGCTCAATGTTGTTAGCCAAACGGGCTCGTTCCCCCTGGAGCTTACCCAATTACCCCAAGGAGGCACGGAGGACAAGAAGACAGTTACCGATTTCTTTAATCTCAATCAGCTGATTGGGTGTCTCTCTCCCGGCTCATGCCAGAGGGAGAAGCACACCTTTACAAGCGCAGAGCAGGCTTTTTATATACAGTAATAAACAACATAGCGTGCATACATTCTGCTAGCCTATACATTTCTCAAATTCCTTTCTAGGGGTAAACAGGACACATCTGTTTGAGGCCCCTCTTACTGAGTATCTTGTGTACGTGTAGCAGAAGGGGCTTCGTGCGTATATGTAGCAGCGGTAATAACAATCAAATTGCAAGCACAGCAATTAATTGACCTTTGTTCTAACAATGTCACTTAACTCCTAAGTGTGATGGGACTTTTAGACTTTTCAGTACAGATAACAGAAATAGAACTTGCTGGAGTTGTTTGGCTTAACATAAACAAACTGGCTTGAACAAGATGGTGCCTAGAAACAGCAGTGATGGGAGTATTACCAGTGCAGAGAGAGAGAAAGAGAGAGGCTGAGACTGACCATTTCCAGGCTAGAACTCTTAGGGCTTGTCTACACTATTGCGCGGGGTCGAACTAATATACCCAACTTCGGCTACGTGAATAGCATAGCTGAAGTCGACGTAGTTAGATCTACTTACTGCGGTGTCTTCACTGCAGTAAGTCAACAGCGGGCGCTCTCCTGTCGACTTCGCTTGTGCTTCTCATTCTGGTGGAGTACCGGAGTCGACGGGAGAGCGCTCAGCGGTCGATTTATTGTGTCTATACTAGATGCAATAAATCGACCCCTGCTGGATCGATCGCTGCCCGTCAATCTGGTGGGTAGTGTAGACAAGCCCTTAGTGACCGCAGGGGTGGGCACTCTCAGGTGAAAGGCCTTGGTTAATAATTCCCACCCTCAAGGATCAGAATGAGGCCAAGCCTTCTGCCGATATAGATTCACTATATAGGTGCACCACTATAGTATCTGTACACCAAGTTTTGCTACTTTTGCAGCATGATGCAAGATTCTTCTTTGCAAAGGTTTCAGAGTGGTAGCCGTGTTAGTCTGTATCAGCAAAAACAATGAGGAGTCCGTGTGGCACCTTAGAGACTAACAAATTGATTTTATCTTTGCAAAGTTACCCCCATTAACAGCAGCTGCAGAACATCCTGAGAAAGTTTCTCTTACAACAGAGCAACCACCAAGAATAAATTGCACCTAGGAAATTGTCTAAAACAAGAGAGCAGTTGAGAGTCTGGTCCTTTTGCAGGCAGAAATGATATTACTCATAATTTGGTGGAAGGAGCCTAAATACATGGAGACAAATTCATTAGAGATGCATAGATAGGAGTGGGTTGCAGATCAGAGCATTATAAGACTGCTGTTTAATACTGCAGGATTTAACATTCACAGTACAATCATTATGGAATTGGATCCTCAGATGGTGCAAATTAACATAGCTGCATTGACTTCCCTCTCCATTTACAAGCTGGTTTATGCCAGCTGAGGTTCTGGCCCTCTGTGTTCAGAGACAAGGAACTTTAAGAGACACAAATTAGTATGGAAGCACAAAAAGAAGTGGAGCAAAGTTTGCTTTTCAAATGAAACTGTTAGACTGGTTTATTTGATAGTTAAATTGTCTTTCAAACACAGTGACACAGACAAAAAAATACCCTGATTACTCTTTTAGTTATGGCTTACATCAATTGATAGGTTTTCTATCACACCCATAACACAGCTACAAAAACAATAAGCAAAAATTACAAGGTGGAAGATTTCAGTTAACCGTAAGTCACTGAACATGAGATCATTAACAAGCTGGCATGAAACTAAGGAGACTCCGTTTGGATTTTTCCCCCCACTTAAAATTGACAAAAAACAAAACAACGTTTATTTTAGTAATAGCCCAAGTTTCATCAGCACGAAGACACAGACGTTTGCACCAGTGCATTGGAGCATTTGTCTCCATCAGATGAAAATGGAGGACATTTAACCAGCATTTTCCTTCTCTTTTTCTCCTTTGTGAAGGCCTCTTTTGAATACAGTACAATTTACATTTGCTGAACACTGATGTCTGGTAAGAGACCTTGTGGTTTACAATAAGGGGGACCCAGGAAAGAAGCAACAAATCACTATCTCCTGTTCTAGGTATAGTAGCAAGCGGATTTCTTCATCACTAAAGTAATAGGCCCTGTAGTCACATGTACGTAAGTGTGTATCACACCTTATAACATAGGATGGTGTAACAGACAGGGATGAGTTCAGTCCTGCTTGCTTCTAACCATTAATGTTGGCATTAACCATGGTACATACAAGTTGTATCAACTAGTGGAGACACTTCAGTTCCTTGTCCATCTTAGTGCAGTTCAACAGGATACAAGTATCAAGATATATCCAACATATTGTCTGCTTTCCTTGCACAAATTAGTAACACTACTACTAATTTGTAACCATTCTGCATGCTGACACCTATTACAGTGACTGGTGTTATTAAGAATAATGCACATCAACTCACCTAAAGATCAAACATTGATAACATTTATGGCTTTCTAAAGGGAAACTCAGACATGTCAATAGCATGATTATTTATTTACAAGCTTCCAACCCTGTATGCTTTCAACCCAGTTTTGTTCTTCCTCTAGTCTCCCAGTAAGACATATTCCTGCATTCTTTTGTACCCCAAACACTCAGTTTGAGGTTCACAAGGCTTGCAGTATCTGGCCCCTAAACGTTAACGTTAGTGGACATTTGGATTTCTTCCAGGGTTACTGAAAAGCACTTTCCTAAGAACAGTTACTGTTGATTTTTTAATACCATGCAAATGACACACTAATACCCCATGGCTTCACCTATATTAAAAGGACCACAGTGTGATAGGGTTTTTTCCCAGTGATATCAGTTATGAGTTTGCCTGAAACTTTGATTTACAAGCCTTGGGCCCTGTCCTTCTCCCATTGTAGCCAATGGCAAAACTCATAATGACCTCAAACAGAGCGGGATTGGGCTCTCATCCTGAATAATTAATATCACCAAGGAACGCCACACAGCTATTTAAAGACAGCACAGAACTATCCCTTTTCTAAAGGCGTGTGGTTAATGTACATACACAGTTGTGTATGAAAGTCTCATTAATAACTGTAGCTCCTGTGATTTTGTATGGCAATTTACATTGCTTCAGTTAAATGCTTTGCATAGATGATTTAAAATGTAACACTTCTCAGATATAACCATGAAAGTGCAGATATCAGTGGGGCGTGGGGGAGCAGGGAGAGACACAACATTTTTGCCTCCAGATAGGATTTTGTTCCTGTTTACACACATACACAATTAAAAACACAATATTGCTACGGCACAGTATCTACAATTTATAAAAATCTCATTTTCTATTAAAACAACTCACTGACAAACAAAGGGCTGATCCTGCCGTTCACACTCAGGGTCCAATCCTCTGAACCTTTGGGGTTTGATCCAAAGCACACTGAAGTCAATCAAAATCTTTCTAATAGCTTCAATTGGCTCTGGATCAGGTCCTCAGCATGCTGAACACTTGCTGAGGACTGGAGCTTTATTCATAAATCAGACAAAACCCCCATTGACTCCAAAATTCCAAGGAGAATACTGCAATATGCCTCTTTGCCTGGGTAAAGAGACTGCGGGATTTTGCAACAGTGGGATTTTTGCTCACTAGTTAAAAAGCAAAGAGTTCTCTGCACCCTGAGATGTAAGCCAGATAGAGAAGGGACTTCTGCAGGGTTCATAATAGAGCTGGGCGAATAACAGATTGTTCAGTTCAGTAGCAATTCCAAAAAAAAATCAGAAAAAATATTAGTTTTGGATCATTTTAAAATGTTTTTGGATTTTTCTTAAAGGAAATTTTGAAACAAAACATGGTTTTGAACCAAAACATCAACATGTTTTGTTTTGAAAATGTCAGAATGAAACATTTTTGATTTTTTCAGATTTTTTTTTTTAGGCTTGTTTTCTGACGGAAACAATTTGGTGAAATTGACACGAATTCACGAAAGGTTTCAATGTCACTGAACCTGCATTTTTTTTTACGGAAAAAGTTTCAGTCAAAAAAATTACATCCAGATCTAGCTACAAACTATTCAGAAGAGCAGCTCCCCTTTTTGTAAAGATAGGGGTCTGAGGGCAAATATCAGAGCCTCATAAGGGTCACAGGAGGAGGAAAGCCTCTAGCCACTTGTCCCAGCACCATTCATTCAGGACCCACTCCTCCTTATGCAAAGAAACCATTCTAGCAGAGACAGCTGCATTACGGTATAAAAATCTAACGGTTGCAATATTGCTGTGTCAGCGATAGCACTTGTATCATTAATAAGCCTGATCACTCTCATGTCAATGTTCCTATTGATTTAATGAACCATCCAGTCAGTGTAAATTATTCATGGAATAATGTTGATTTCTGTGGCCCTCTCTCACTTCATCTAGTCACCTCGGGTGAATCACTCCTCTCTTCCACCAAGCCTCACTGTGGGCAAGCTATAGGAGGCTGTGGGGAAAGGACTCCTGCCCCCGCCCCGCAACAAAAAAATGTGCAGCCCCTATGTAGCTATTACTACAGCCTCCGAGATGTAATTCCACAGTAATACAGCCTCTGCAGCATAGTCGTGGCTACTGCCTATTACACTCTTCCCCTATGTGGCTTTGATAGCCAATTGGTTGGGAGATGTCATAGACCTACTTGGCATGACCAGACCGCTCCTATGGACTGTCCTGGGGAGCACTTCTCCGTGACACACAGGGAGGTTAGGGTGTGTCTACACAGCCTGTGGCAGTGAGCCTCCCATGCTAAGAATAGCAATGTAGACATTGTGGCCCAAGCTGGAGCCCAGGGAGGCAGGTGGGCTTCAGAGCCATAGCTCCAGCCTGAGCCACCCTTCAAATTGCTGTCTACTTCTACACAGCTAGCGTGAGCCCCACTAACCCAAGTCTGTTGAACCCGGGCTGGGAGGCACGCTGCCACGGACTGTGTGGACATAGCCTTCGTGTCTCCCTGTGCAGCCTGTGACCTGACTTTTCCCTACCCCAGTAGAACCACAAAAGTTGTGCTGGAATATGTAATTGACCTAATACCACTCATCCTGCTTGGACCAATACCCGGGGTTGAACATGGGCTCTGTAGAGCTAAAAGCAAGAGGTTGTACTATTTATGCTAAAAGACTAACTCCCTTAGCTGGAAGCAGTAGCAGATTCATAAACCTCTTCGTGGACCAGCCACTAAACACGGAGCAGTCCCATCCCCTCTTCCCTCCCTACATAGTATACATTGCTACCCGATGGGAGCCTGCATTCTCCAGGTACTACTATCACTTCACATCATGTTTTGAGGTTCATCTAATACAGCTTCTCTCTGAGTCTCCTGAGGATAATATCAGTATCCGGGGATTAACTCCTAATATTATCCCCCCCCCCCCCCATCCCTATCTCAACTTTTCACGTTCTCAGCAATATAACTGAAATTAAATTTTAAACTCCAAAAGTGACGCTGAAGAGCTGAACAGTTCCCTGCTTTGGCAGATCAGTGATTTAGTGCCAAAGGCCTGCAGCCTTTCCTGTCTGAAATCTCAGCATTTGGAAATGGAACAGGAGCCTCATCAACTCCTCATTTGGCTGGTGTATTTGTGAGCAGCAAACCATCCCCTTGTTTCCTTAAAGGAGCATTGACGGACACTTATTAGCACCCAGATGTACCCTTTTCAAAAGGCCTTTTAAAAAAGAGCTAAGGAGCTGCGTTAGCACTGGATATTTATAGAATCATTAGACTGGAAGGGACTTCGAGAGGTCATCTAGTCCAGTCCCCTGCACTCATGGCAGGACTAAANGCCCCCCCACCCCTCCATCCCTATCTCAACTTTTCATGTTCTCAGCAATATAACTGAAATTAAATTTTAAACTCCAAAAGTGATGCTGAAGAGCTGAACAGTTCCCTGCTTTGGCAGATCAGTGATTTAGTGCCAAAGGCCTGAAGCCTTTCCTGTCTGAAATCTCAGCATTTGGAAATGGAACAGGAGCCTCGTCAACTCCTCATTTGGCTGGCGTATTTGTGAGCAGCAAACCATCCCCTTGTTTCCTTAAAGGAGCATTGATGGACACTTATTAGCACCCAGATGTACCCTTTTCAAAAGGCCTTTTAAAAAAGAGCTAAGGAGCTGTGTTAGCACTGGATATTTATAGAATCATTAGACTGGAAGGGACTTTGAGAGGTCATCTAGTCCAGTCCCCTGCACTCATGGCAGGACTAAAACCTAAACCTCCCTTGCAGCAATTTAAGCCCATTGCTTCTTGTCCTATCCCTCCTCCTTGTAACAACCTTTTATGAACCTGAAAACTGTTATCATGTCCCGCCTCAGTCTTCTCTTCTCCAAACTAGACAAACCCAGTTTTTTCAATCTTCCCTCACAGGTCATATTTTCTAGACCTTTAATCATTTTTGTTGCTCTTCTCTGGACTTTCTCCAATTTGACCACATCTTTCCTGAAACGTGGCACCCAGAACTGGACACAATGCTCCAGTTGAGGCCTAATCAGTGCAGAGTAGAGTGAAAAAAATACTTCTCATGTCTTGCTTACAACACTCCTGCTAATACATCCCAGAATGATGTTTGCTTTTTTTTGCAACAGTGTTTCACTGTTGACTCATATTTAGCTTTTGGCTATGACCCCCAGATCCTTTTCATAGAATATTAGAGTTAGAAGAGACCTCAGGAGGTCATCTAGTCCAATCCCCTGCTCAAAGCAGGACCAACCCCAACTAAATCATCTCAGACAGGGCTTTGTCAAGCTGGGCCTTAAAAACTTCTAAAGATGGAGATTCCACCACCTCCCTAGGTAACCCATTCCAGTGCTTCACCACCCTCCTAGTGAAATAGTGTTTCCTAATATCCAACATAGACCTCCCCCACTGCAACTTGAGACCATTGCTTCTTGTTTGGTTATCTGCCATCACTGTACTCCTTCCTAGGCAGTCATTTACCATTCAGTGTTTGAATGAGGGGGAAGGGAAGCAAAATACCATCAAATTCAATGAGCTTCCTGACTTCAAGAAGGTATTTTCTTAAGCTTAAGAGTACTTGAACGGGATAAGAAATGATGGTATTAAAAAAGGATGGTGAGGCTCTCCCTAAAATCCTTCTTTTCCTCCTTTTGATTAAGCTGCAGCATTAGGCAGGGTGCCTATACCATAAACTCTGGCCCTGACCACTGTGGAACTCATTCTACAGTAACATTTTACAGGTAATGACCACTGCGCATCTGAGGAGTGTTGTTTCCCTCCGTTATATTTATTTGCATCTTGGAAAGAGTGGAACAGCATTCCGTGGTCTCATACCCCCATCCTGAAAGCTGCTCCATGAAGCTAGATCCCTGCAACTGCACAGAGCCCCACTGAAGTCATTGTGGGGGCGCAGGCATCTGATTTTATGGAGCCTAATGCAGAATCGGGGCCCAAGATGAGAACTGGGCTAAAGTGTCTACTTTTCAAACCTGCATTCACTTTTCACAAGTCAACTTTTGAGCAACACTCTGCAAAACATACCAGGCAGGTAAACATAAACTCTCCAGGAAATAGCATACATGTTATTTCATAGGCTAATCATAGACGATATGGGTTTTTCTAGATCTACATACTTTGTGTATGACTGTATATATCTAATTCTATATAGCTATGTACACTATAATGAAAAGCTTCCTACACATGTTTGGGGCCTGTTTCTGCAGTCCCTACACAAACAAAACTCCCATTTACTTCCATGGGAATTTCGTCTGGATAAACATTGCAGGACTGGGCCTTTGGTGCATATGTGTAAGTATCTTGCATATACATTTTTAAATTGTTAAAAAAATAGAGTAATTACAGAATCATAATCAAATTCTAAAGACAGTAAAACTGCACCTATTACAGTGTAACCCCGGTCGAGGTACGTCAATCAGTTATGTAAAGCAAACAAAGAAAAGGAAAGGCCTGTTACCCTGTAGTTGTGTTTTCTATTATCCTCTTTCCCGTCCTAAAAATTGACACACTTTCTTATAATGAAAAGGCAGATTTGCACCATTTTCTCCCCACTTACAGATGCTTTTCCAAATCTTCCCTTGTTATAAGTATCTGTCACAATACATCAGACTCCTTTCAGTCACTGTTGTTCACGTCAACCAATAAAGCAAAGAAATTTCCTCAGCAAAGAAAGTAACCATAGCAAAAAGAGCAGCAAAGAAATATTGAGCCAAATGCTGACGTCATTACTCAATCCATATTCAGGCAGAACCAGTCAAAGCTGAGTCAGGGATTCAGATCACTCTTATTATTATAAAGTTTAACACATAACAAAAGGCAATGTTGTCTAGAGATCTAGGCAAGGCACTGTGCACCAGTTCTAATCCCAACTTTGACACTGACTCACCTTGTGATAATTCACCTAATTTACCTCTGCCCCAGTTTCCTCAAGCATAAAATGGGGATGTTAATACTTAGCTACCTCACCAGGGAATTGTGAGGATAAGCTAGTTGGTGTTTGTGGAACACTTTAAGAATGAAAAATGTTATGCACACTCTAACAACAATATTGACTCTTACATCATACTTTTCATCCGAGGCTATTTTGTGAACAGTAGGTGACCACTATTATCCCTATTTCACAGATAGAGAAACTGAGGCCCAGAAGTTAAAATGACTTGTCTAAGGTCACTCAGCAAGTCAGCAGCGGGAATAGAACTCAAACCTCCTAATCCAACTCAAATGCCCTAGCCACTAGTCCACATTGCTCTGTATATAGCACTTTTACCATCAAGGCCCTATACATACATTAGTTTAATCAACACATCAAAGATGCAGCCCTCTTTTGCATATTAAATCAAGGAAAAACATTCCACACACTCAGACATTCATCAGCTCATATATTGTGTGCTTAGTATTTTATGTCTGTTAAATACAAATCAATGCTTGCTCAAATGTAATATACCTTCAGTGCCTACAGCATGACAACAAAACTACAGGACCCTGGAGCATGGGCATCTCTTCTGTTTCACTTGGTATTTTCCCCTGTGAGCTTTCCCCTAGGAGCTCTGAAATGCTATAATCAATTACAGTGATGGGTGTTACATAGTCAACAGGCTGCAGAATCTTAAATATCACAGTATTTCCTGCTCTAAGGAAAGGGAGGTATGGGAGCACCTCCAAACACCATCCTGGTCACTGCTGGGAAACCATGACTTTTGAATGAAGACAACTGTACTTCTCTTCCTTTTAGATTTGTTTTCTTTATGTTTTGTTTATAATGGAAGCAATTTTGATAGACGTAGGGATGGGAAGGAGCTCTGAAACCAAATTTCAAAGGAGAGAGTCAAAGTCTTGCAAGGACAGCTTCTGAGATCTCTACATTGTAAACTAAAAACCCTAGGCCCCTGATTTGGACTCAAACCCTAGCCAAAACCTTATATCAGATCCTCCTGTAGCCCCATAAAGGTACACAGCTCTTTACATGCCAATTAAGGCATGTTTCATGACCTAGGGCTTCAAATCTAAATAAGACAAGACAATGGACAACAATTCAGGTGAGGAAAATGAGAAAGTGTATTGTTTGAAGAGGTGAGGTTGAAGGAAGAGAGAGAGGACAGCAAGAGTGTCTCAGGTGAATGGGGCATGAAGGTGAGAGAGTCATAAAAATGTAGGAAGCCATGGGGAAAGTTTGGGAAGTGCATGGGCAGAGGATGGGGGAGGGGGAGAAATGAAAGAAGTGATGTGAGCTATAGGTGGGGCGAGATCACACAGGGCTGTGTAGGGGACTGATTTTGACATAGTAAGAGACAGGGAACTAATGGAGGGTCTTAAGGAGAGGACTGATGTGACAGAACGGGGAAACAGAAAGAAGACTGGAAAGGAGAGGTGAGAAGCAGGGAGACTAGATGAGAGCAAGTTCCAGTCATAAAAGTGAGAGAGAACCAGAAAGTAAGTTATTAATGGTGGAGTTGGAGAAAGAGCAGATATTATTGATATTCAGCAAGCTGAATTTAGACAATTTGGTGAGAGACTGGATATATATAGAGAGAAGGTTGTGGGCCTGGAAAATAGGAAGGAGAGTGCAGTTGTCAATGGAAATAGAGAATTCGGGCTGCTACTACTAGAATCAATAAGTTTGTGTTTGACTTAAAATGGGCCTTTAGAAAGGGAGACCGGAATGAAAGGAGGTAAGAAGGGTTAGATGCTAAATTGATAGAAATATTATAAACAGCTAGGGAGAGAGAGGTTTGATGGATTAAAGCCAAACAGCAGAAGAAAGATCTCAGGGTCAGAAAGAGGGAGGGAAGGAAGAAGGGAAGGAAATAGTGTTGGAATAGGGCAGGGAAGGGAGAGAGCTTGTCAGATTTGGCAAATTTGGTTTCTGAAAAAGATGGCTACATAATCCTTGTCTGGATCCAACTTCCACATCCTTGGCCTACCCCTAATAGGGTGACCAGATGTGCCGATTTTATAAGGACAGTCCCGATATTTGGGGCTTTGTCTTATATAGGCGCCTATTACCCCCCCACCACCACCCCACCCCGATCCCGATTTTTCACATTTGCTATCTGGTCACCCTAATCCCTAATAGGGATGAGGAATCAGAATATCCTGAAGTCATTAAGAACTCTGGATGTGCGGTATTAGCTCTCTACTACAGGTCATTAAAGTAAATCCCGGGAACTAAATTAATCTGTCCCTCAAACTAGACAAATTCCATGAAGTTCAATGTATGAAACTAACTTGGCATCAACATTGACATCAACAGATCAAGAATTAGACCTCAGCAGAACTGATAACAATAACCGGAAGGGTTTTCTCTCTGCTATGCCTTTTAACCTCTCTTTAATCACACCTTTGTTTTTCAGTGGTTAAGTGCTTTCTAATCTACTGCCAAAGTGGCATCTCCCATATAGGCCAGAAGAGATGTGGCTAGTTTAATACGGAGACAAATATTGCAAATATAAGATACCTGTGGAAATATTAAACTACTCATTTTACAAATCTTGATAACCCAGGGGAGAAGGCCAGGTCCCAGGGTCCACCCTCCATATTATTTAGACCTAGAAAGCACTGAGCCAGGTTAGATTGTACATGTTTATCAAATTACTGATACTATCTAGGAGGCTGCTAAACATTTCAATTGTCTTTACTTGTCTGTACTTCAAAGATTTGCCACTTTAATTATGGCAGCATAGTTTAAACAGAAAAAGCTCCTAGAGTGGACACACCTATAACGGTATGAAAGTGCTTATACCAGGATAGCTGATTCCTGTACAGGAACTGAAATAAGCTATACCAGTCTAAAGCAACTTTTATAAAACTGCAGCTACCCTAGGGCTTTTACCAGCATAACTATGTGAGCAAAAAAATCCCTCTGACCTCACTGACATAGTTATGATGGTAAAACTTTTAAGTGTAGGTTAGCGCTAAGATGGGACAACACTCACAACAGTGTCCCCAACAGAAGACAATGTCTAATTAATACACTTAAGGTCTCTAAATGTATAACTTTAAATTAAACACACAGAAAACTATGAGAAGTATCTCCATTGTTTAACTTCATTTCTATCTCCTCCCAGCCTTCCAGCCATCAGCATTTACTTTCCAACAGCTGCTGTAAATATTGAGTAACTAGAAAGCTTTCCCACTGGGGGAAGTACCTCATCATTCTGGTGCTTCATCAAAATCATCCGGAAAAAATCATCTGTAAGAAGAGCCTTGTCGTCTCCTATGGTCGGTGCGATAAGAACCCAAAAATCAGTTCTGCAAACCTCATGTAGAATAGTCTCATGGGCTTCAAGAGAACTACTCACATGCCCTGGCAGAATTCTATGGGACCAACATATTACTTTGCTAAGAAATAGTCAGAAGTCCAGAGCTGGTGACTGCAGGAAGAAAACGTGTTTGGGGAAGGGAGGGAGGCGTGTAAGACACAAGGAGGTATGTGGGAAAACAAAGAAGAGGAAGCTGTGATTTGATAAGATTGATGCAGTTACATTTTGCTGGGAATTGCAGTTTAACCACCTGTTCTGTCCTGCCTGGCTTCTCACAAATGATCTAACCTCACCATGAGATATTACACAGACATGTTTCATCGATGCTATGGGTCATTACACAATAAAGACCACAGCTTATACTTCTCCCCTTACAACTACAATAATGCTTAAATAATTTGTTTTTAAAACCCTAATGCAAGAGAACAGCAGTTTCAATAAAATCAACAATGTCCGCAGTTGTCTATGAGTCAAAATACCTTTCTAATGCCCTGCAGTATATGCTAAAATTCACTTTACCCAATGGGTTCAGTTTGGTGCTTTTTCTGAAAGTGAAATGATAGCTACACTAATGTGCTTTGTATATCTCTAAAACCTATTGGAAATGTGCTTCTTGATCTGATTTCCAGGGCAGTGCATATCCTATGATGGATGAGTTTCACTTCACCCAAATCACATAACCCTACCCCATCTAGCAGGAAGGATGCTGGAATCCCAGCTTCTATGGGATGCAATGCTTTGAGAAATCGATATTGAACAATTATTGCATAATCTCAGGATGTAATAAAACTCTTCTACACTAAACATAGACACTGAGTTCCTGTTGCACTTTTACATCGGAGAAAAAATCATCATCATCATCAACAGCAGCTGCAAGTCCCAGTATGAACCCGCAGGATCCCCTTGCTGTGCATGTGGAGGAAGTTGAAGATTTCTGAGGGCATTGCATGGAAGCCAGGGCGAGGTTTGACATTGTCGTAGTAATGGTGAGTTATAAAAATCCCTGAGGGGTTCATGGGGAAAGCCCAAAAGCCAAAAAGGTGGACCTCTTCACAGAGCTCCAGGGCAGCAGTCACCAGAATCAATCCTGTGCTAATCCGCTTGGCACGCACCCCTTGACCGAGCCAGTAGCGCGAGACATTGATGAGATACTGAGGGTGGAAATAGTAGACAGCTTGCTGAGATTCAAAATCGTCCAGGACGTATTTGACCCGGATAGAGACATCCGTGTTGCGGGTGTTGTAGAAAGCAGGCAGCAGCACCGATGCATTTTCATAAACCTGTAGCACATCATAGAAAGGTTTCCTCCATTTCTCCAGCTTGTGGAATCTAAAGATAAAAGGATACAAGTGATGATCAGGCTGTGAGGTTCAATATGACTTAAACTAACAAACAAGAAGCTTTCCATAAAGATTCCCTGACACAATGAAACACCCCTGATCTTAATAAATAGAGCTGCTTGCAAAATTTCTTTTGAAATGATGTTTCAGTGACAAACAGAAAATGTATTTAGCTCTGTAGCTGGTAGGAAATTTGTCATTAAAAAGCTTTGGTAATAAAAAGGGGAGAGGGAAAGAGAGAAAATCATGAATATATTTCACCTTTCCCAACCAGTAAATCCTTTGACTAGTGGTCAAAAAATGAGTAAAAATTTCCACAAAAATTTCATCCCTTATTTTTTCCATCAAAATTTAGATGGGAAACTTTAAATTTTGAAATGTTTTAACCAACTGTATTCAATATGTATTAACACATATCAGTCTCGGGGATTATACAAGAATTAATATCACCTCAGAGCAGAAATGTTAGTGAAACATCTAAAATGTAATCATAGACTTTAAGGTCAGAAGGGACCATTATGATCATCTAGTCTGACCTCCTGCACAACGCAGGCTACCGAATCTCACCCACCCACTCCTGTATCAAACCTGTGTCTGAGCCATTGAAGTCCTCAAATCATGGTTTAAAGACTTCAAGGTGCAGAGAATCCTCCAGCAAGTGACTCGTGCCCCACGCTGCAGAGGAAGGCGAAAACCCCCCAAGGCCAATCTGCCCTGGAGGAAAATTCCTTCCCGACCCCAAATATGGCGATCAGCTAAACCCTGAGCATGTGGGCAAGACTCACCAGCCAGACACCCAGGAAAGAATTCTCTGTAGTAACTCAGATCCCACCCCATCTAACATCCCATCACAGGCCATTGGGCATATTTACCGCCAATAGTCAAACACCAATCTCATTATACCATCTCCTCCATAAACTTATCAAGCTTAGTCTTGAAGCCAGATATGTCTTTTGCCCCCACTACTCCCCTTGGAAGGCTGTTCCAGAACTTCACTCCTCTGATGGTTAGAAACCAATGTTTGAAAGAAGCTTGTATCTGTTGGGGCCAAATCCCATTCACATTACTCATGCAAGGAGACACACTGAATGGACTTCTTGAGTGAGGCAAGCAGGATGTACCTCTAAGGCCCCAGTCCTGCAAGCACTTAAGCATGCGATTAACATTACGCATGTGAGTGGTCCCGTTGACTCAATGGGAACACACAAGGCCCTGCTTAACTTTAAGCACATGCTGCTGATTTCAGTGGGACTTAAGCATGTGCTTTGATGGATTGGGGCCAGAATGCTCAGCATATTACATGATCGATCCTTTAGGTCTTGTCTAACTGCAGCCAGATTTCCTGTGACACTTTTGTTTGTCTGTTTTGTGAAGACAGGAGGAAAGTCTAAAGGGGTTAAAAAAGATAAATGAATTGACCTTTCAGTAATAATGCTGGGATTGACTGTCACGACGTCTGTCTTTACACCAACGTCCATGATATATTTCTCAGATATAGGAGGTAAATTGCATCTAAAGGAAAGAAGTAAAAAGTAAGTTCAAGAATGCCCTGCAGCTGTTCAGGATGAGAATATGGAACTGTGTTTACACATTTGTTATAAACAGCAAAATGAGAAGTAGACTGTGAATTAAGAATCTGATCATGGTATACATAATCTGACGGACTGTGGTATACCTGCTCCTGCCTCAGCACGGGGGAGTCGACTAGATGACTTCTTGGGGTCCCTCCCACCCCTACAATTCTCTGATTCTAAAATGAGTTGATGCTTAAACTGCACACTGCAGGTCACAAATTGTTAATGTCAGTGGCTGTAAGAAGAAAAATATTTACTCCTCCCTGCTCATGCGAATGTTAACACACACATGCGCCCTGTAGAAATGTCCATTGCTTGTTAATAACATTTCCCTCTTATCAGTTCATTGGCTTTGATTCTGATTATATTTATGGCCAGAAATATCTGGATGAGACTCCAAGAAAAACTAATCTCTAAACTCCCAGGGTTCCTCAAATATCCCCCTCTATATTGTGGATACTTAAAACATTTTACCCAAAAGCTAAAATATAAATTAGGTAACACTGGCATTTACACACTTATATGCCTTCTGTTACCATACTATTGGAGCAACTCAAAATCTTCTTTGTTTTTATGCTCACAGCACCCGCTGAGGTAGGGCAGTGCTGTTATCCCCACTGTACAGATGGGAAACTGAGGCACTAAGGGTATGTCTACCACTGGAATGTGAGCCCCGACTCATCCTCAAGCTCAAGCCTAACCCCCCCATCCATCCACACACAAATCGTGCTAACCCAGGGCTCAGACACAGGATACCAGGACCTTGACCCAGGGTTCAAGCCCTATTGCTTTGCAGTGTACATGCTGCCCCGCTTGACTCAGGTCCTGGGAGTCCTCCAAAAAGTATCCCACAATCCCATAGACCAATTTCCTTTGTCCTTGCTATCTTCCTTTGTCTTCTCTATCTAAAATCTTCAATCTTCTCTATAGAAAACAGCAGCAACCACCCTCGGTGTACGTCAGCAGCTCGATAAGTCAGCGTTAACCCGTCCATTGTCTTCTGATCACTGAGCTGCCTACACACCATCAGAGAACCTTCTGTGTTTGCAATGGAGATAGCACAGGACAAGTCTTTTGCAAAGCGCGCCGCTTCATGGTCACAGGAGCACAGCCTGGTTTTGGAAACTCTCTGGTGCAAGGCCAGCAGAACTGTGGACGTCAGTAAGAGGACCAGGAATGACCCTGCACAGCAGCAAATAGCGAAGAGGCTGGCGGCTTTGCAAATATACCAAACCGGTGACTAGTGCAGGGAGTGGGTTAAGCGGCTCAAGAGTGAGTACCGGAAACCAGGGACCAGAACTGCACCTGGGAGAACTTGTCAAAATCATGCCCATTTGATGAAGAGTTTGGCCAGGTGCCGGGTGCTACACCCAGAATGGAGCCAACTGTTGTGCATGATGACCTGGTCAGCTGGAATGGTGCCCTAGTGGCCCCAGAATCATGGGTGGTGGGTATCGGAGGCTAAGCCTCCCCTAACCCAGGCCGTGGCCCCGCCCATGTTCTGCTCCGAGGCCCTGCCTTCCCCCCCACCCCCCCCGACTCCCCTGAAGCTGGCAGGGGCTCAGCTCCAGCTGGTGGCTTGGAGCTTGGTCGGCCCAGGGGGACGGGATGGGCCAGTGGCCCAGGGCAGTGCTGGGGCTGGCCCAGGGCGGCGTTGGGGCAGGCGGGCCGGAGCCTCTCCGGCAGTGAGGGCGGGGGCGCCTCAGGGCTCCTCTGGTAGGGATGCCAACTTTGGTTGTACAAATTCCTGGAGATTTCATCACATGACAGAATTTTTAATTAAAGATTAATCTTTAATTCCTGGAGACTCCAGGACAATCCTGGAGGGTTGCAACCCTATCCTCCGGCTGCGTGGGGGGGGGGGGGTAGGGCCAACGGGCTAGCCTCCCCGAAGGAGAGATTCATCCACCACCCATGTCCACAATCTATCATGGGGACTGATGGGAGCCAGCACCAAGCACCGAATGGAGACAAAGAAGTCACTCTGTTGCTGAAACCAGTTCCAGAGCAGGCTCTGGAGCAGCTGCACGCTCTGGGTCTATACTCAGAAGAGCTATTTGATGCAGCCCCTGAGGAAGAGCCTGCAGCAGACACAGACAGGACAGAAGCTGCCCCAACAGACCTGTAGCAGTCTGTGGTAGCCAGCTTCCAAATGGCTATAGCAACCCGCTTCTGGACGAGCAGGCGTGGCCTTATGCATGTGTCTTTATCCTGGAAGATCGGACGAGTGGCTTGCAAAGCTCCAGAAATGTAGCTTTCTTCATGCGAAAGTTCTGGACCCATGGCTGGTCATCCCAGGTCTGCATGACAATGTGATCCTGCCAGTCTGTGCTTGTGGCCCTGCTCCAGAAGGGGGCATCAGAGGCTGTACAGAGTGTACTGAGAAGCATCAGTCAGTTTGAGTCTGCCATGCTTGGGTGCTCTTCCTCCTCTGCCTCCGCCTCTTCCTGCTCCCTTTATGGGTCAGAAGATGCTGCCGAAATGTGCATCAGCATCTCACGGAAGTGCTGCCCATTTCCTGACACAGGAGTGAAAACGCAAGCAAGAGAAGTTCTTCACAAAGTGTCTCCTCCACGTTGCTGGCTTGGGTAGCTGGAAGCCCACTGACCAAAATGACTGCTTGGCAAGATGTGTTGGTGGGTGGTTCAAACTTCCTGTAACGTGCAGGGTGGATCGTCAAGTTTTCCCACAGTGCAACACGGTCAAAGGGCTAGCTAGAGCAGCCGCATTTGGGGTGGGTGCTAGAGAGTCTGGGATTTGGTTGGTTTGACTCAGGTCTGGTTGCTGCAGTGTGGACGCCAGAGCCCCAGGTTCAATCCTCTGTTAGAAAATTCTTAACCTACCGTTAACAATCAGTGTAGACGCTCAAGCCCTGCGTTCTCTAACCCAGGGTCAGCTGACTTAAGTCCCACTAACCCTGGTCTTACATTGTAGTGTAGACATACCCTAAGAGGCAGATATTTTTTAGCAGTATTGAGGAACGTAAAGAGGCAGATAGGTGCTTTTGAAAACCTCACCAGCGCTCTATCTACCTCATTAGGCACCTAAGCACCTTTACAAATCTGGCCCTAAGTGCCTTGGAAGACTGTGTGGATCAGGGAACTGTGTGGATCAGGGAACTGTGTGGATCAGGGAACTGAGCTCAGCTTTTCCAAGTCCTCCCTATCAGGGCACAATCTTCTAATATTGAGGATTCTGCATTAGAAGTCTTATGTAGTTTCAATAAGATCTGAAGTTGTTTAACAAGACGGCAATAATGACCCTTTGGAGGGAGTGTATTTGAAGACAATTGTTCATACATTCGTACTAGTGTCCATATCATTTCGGAGACTGACATCATTATCTATCCTTCAGCCATGGCAGGATTGCTCCCTACGATATTTCTTCTGATAGCTTGTCCAGTCTAGTTTTAAATTCCTCTAGTAAGTTGGGTTCTACTAATTCCCTTGGCAGCTAAGTCCATAGCCTATTAGAACTCACTTTTAGGAAGATTCTCCAAATATTCAGCCTCAATTTTTAATTTTCTTAATTACCCAACTAGTAGCAAGTATCAGTGCAATACAGAAATACATTAGGGCAAATTCTATTTGTTGAATTAGAAAATATCTTATAAAAATAATGAAATCAGCTTAAACCAACAATATTTTTTGTGCAAGAATCATCAAATCATAAAATTTTGTGCAAGATCCTGCCAGGGGTCTACTCCAAATGTGTCTGATGTGTTTCCATGTAGTTTTCCTATTTGGTCAGTAGGTGGAGCTAGGCAACAGCAACTGGTGATAAATGGAAATTCCATAAATAATCTAAAATAAAATCCATTGTGGTCTATATTTGTTTTCTAGAGGGGAAAAAATAGTTTCAAATCCTTCTAAACATAAACGTCCCTGTCAGTGTTAAAATAGGCATCAACATCATTACCACTGACTTCAGCAGTGTTCTTTGGACGTCCTGCAATGTATTTTAGAGCAGTTTTTATGGCAAAATGAGATGATTATCATCCCACAGTGAAGCAATATGGCATCAGTTCAGGAAAACTTGCCTCTTCGGGACTGCACTTAAGCACATGCTTTACTTCAAAGTTGACATCAACAGAACTTAAATATGTGCTTAAAGAACAGAGTTCTGGATTTGAGCATGTGCATTTCTTAATCAGGGCCTATCTTCCTTCTAGATATCAAACCACTTTCTTTGCATGAGAATCCTAATATTACAATTGTTTCCACTGAAATTCAGTCATTTTTTGACATGCTCTTTCTTTTGATTTGATCAAACTCTCAGGAACCTAATCATTAGTATCAAAATAAACACAACTTCCACTTTTTATCTTGATCCACTTCCATCTCTCTGGGCTGGCACAGGTCAATTACAGCTATGGAAAGTCACTGTGTAACAGAAATGTCAACATTCTGAATGAGATCACAGGAAAAAAAGAGTCCAAAAAAGATTATTACAACTAAAAGTTGCATTATGCAGACACTAATGTTATGACTTCTGCTGTACATGCTGCCATTCACCTACTCATGGTTGGCAATCTAAATTAATAACAAGATCCGCTGCTTATTTCAATCAAAATGACAGGAACAGTCTTGATCAATACAAATAGGTGGGACTCTGTATAAATTCAGTTTGGGTTACTCTGTCTCCAGAAAAAATAGAAACTAGCCTGAAAAGCCAAAGAAAATTACTAGAGGCACAGAGGAATGGATTAAAAAGATCACAACTGTTTAGTTTAGTGAGGATACAAAAGGTGACATGACAGAGGTGTATTTAGTAATGAACAGTGAAAAGAAGACTCATAGGTTGTTCCTAATTATCCTTGACACCCAATGAAATTAAAAGGCAATCAGCCAGAACCTGATCTCATTTTCACCAGTGTAAATCAGGGTAACTCACTGACTTTAATGTAACTAAGATCAGAATCTGGTTCAATAAAGGTAAAAATGTAAAAAGAAATATTTTTATGCAACACAATAAATAATCTGTGGAACTCACTGACACAAAATATAAGCCAGACAAAAAGAGTTTAATAGGATTCAAAGACATTGATCAGAGAGAGACAAGGTGGGTGAGATAATATCTTCTACTGGACTAACTTCTGCTGGGGGAAAGAGACAGAGAGAGCTCTCAGAAGAGCTCCGTGTAGCTCGAAAGCTTGTCTCTGGCTCTTCCCCCAGCAGAAGCTGGTCCAATAAAACACATCATCTCACCCACTTTGTCATCCTGAGACCAACACAGCTACAATACTAAAGAGATTGATATGAATAATAAAAATAACCTCCTGAGTTACAATAAGGAGGATGAAAATATATCGGGATATCCTCCTTCAGGACATAAACCAGCAACTAACTGCGTGGAGTTAGGAAGAAGTTACCCCCACAGACATGTAATTTCATAATTGTCTATTAGGTGGGTTTTTCTTCTAAACCATCTGGCCATTGCCAGAAACAAGATAGTTCATTAACTGGACCATTTGTTCTATTTTGGCAATTCCTATATTCCAACATAAGAAAGAATAGATGTGTGATATTTTATTTAGTACTATACAATGCTAAAAGAACCGTACTATAGGATGATTACCGAAATACGAAATCTGCACTGTCAATTTCCCGTCCACATCTGCTGTTCTTGAGAATCCCTCCATTCCCAACCACAGCACATTTCTTAAATTGGGAGCGATAGTACGGCATATCCTACAGCAAAACGAGAACAAACCAGTTACTTTCCTGTGACATGCATGTGGCAGCAGTTCCCTTTTCTGCAGCTGTATCTTGAATGAAAATCAGATGGATGGAATAATAATAGGCAATTACCATTGGTCCCTCCCTGGGGTCCAATAATCCCATGATACACGTTTATATGAACTGACATGACCATTCTCATTGTAGTTAGAGAGATGCTGTGGGAAACTGGTTCAGAAAAAAAAAAGTAAGAACACCTGAACCTTTAGCCAATATCTAGAACTGAATGTGTCAATTTCCATAATGTTAGAGATGTTCTTTCACTTCTAGTTTCCAGATGGGGACCAAAACCATAGATTCATTCTATCATAGGCATTATATTATAAATTGCCTAAAAAACACTGCTCTTATGATATTTCTGTCCTGATTTTACATGCCAGAAAATCTGATCCCATGAAACACCTGGTCTAGTTTAGAAGATTCAAGAGGTCTGCATAGTTCAGAGAAAGGGAGAACATTTGGGATGCTTATCAGAACTGAACCTGGATTCTGGGTATCTCTTGCTGTAATAACAGCATCGTAATTATTATTTACTAGAGTAGAACCTCAGGGTTACGAACACCAGAGTAACAAACTGACCAGTCAACCACACACCTTATTTGGAACCGGAAGTGCATAATCAGGCAGCAGCAGAGACAAAAAAAAAGAAGCAAATATGGTACAGTGCTGTGTTAAACATAAACTACTAAAAAAATAAAGGGAAAGTTTAAAAAAAAGATATGACAAGAGAAGGAAACTGTTTCTGTGCTTGTGTCATATAAATTCAGATGGTTAAAAGGAGCATTTATCGTCTGCATAGTAAAGTTTCAAAGCTGTATTAAGTCAATGTTCAGTTGTAAACTTTTGAAAAAACAATGATAACATTTTGTTCAGCGTTACAACCATTTCAGAGTGACAAACAACCTCCATTCCCGAGGTTCTACTGTACTTGTACTGAGGCAGTGCCCAGAGGCCCTAATCAGGGATTGGGCCCCATTGTGCTGTCATAACACAAAGATGGCTTACAATTTAAGGCCCTGATCCTGCAAAGACTTATGCATCTGCTTCAGCTTAAACACCATGGTCCATTGAAATCAATGGAAGCAAGGAGCCTAAGTACCTTTGAGGATATGGGCCTATGAGTCGTCCCACTGGAGTCAACACAACGATTCACAATGCATAAAGATATGCACATGCATAAGCCTTTGCAGGGCTAGGATCTAAGCATCAAGCATCTCGTCTATATCCTAAAGGATAAAATTCTGCTCTCAGATGAATGTATGGAGCAGCCACTGAAGTTAATGAGAGTTATAATCACATATCCAAGGACAGAAATAGGCCCTTAGGGTGAGAGAAGTGTGAGGCAAAGCTCAGGAGAGCTGACACCCTATGAATATGTAGAGACGTGCTTATGTAAGCATGAGACTGCTTCCTATTAGCACATACATATTTTATAAGTAATTTCATAATGAAAAATACATCCAGATGGAATAGAGGTGTAAAATGAATGTCTAGGTGATTATTTATAGCGCACTACACATGTTGCACATAAGGCATGAGGCTGAAGGACATACAATACAACTGTCCATCTCAGAAAAGCAATAACAACCCCATAGACATGTGCTGCTGGGCTATCTTGTTACTCTTATACAACGGAATTTCCTAGAAATGAGTAAATAGTGGGAAAGGGTTTTGGCTAACATTTATCCAAATTCCAAAGTAAATTTGATTTGACTGTTTTCACTTTCCGCACACCTACAAGCCCTACTGATTACTCTCAAAATAAAGAGAAATTTTTCAGCTCAATATTCACTGAAAGCTGACCACAGATTGTCCCTTAGATTGTAAAATGTGCAATTCACAATTTGTACTGTGCTGGTTAGTTACATAAATCACGTGGTATTATTGCTGGTCCCTGATTGGGTTACTAATGCAACAAACCAACACAGGCCCTGATTCAGCAGAGCACTTAAACACATGCTTAAATTTAAGCATATGCCTTCATCCTCTTGATTGTAATGGATTTAAGCATGTGTTTAGAATTAAGCATGTTCTTACATGCTCGGAGCAACAGGGATTGGATTACTCATGTGCCTACCTTTAAGCATGTGTTTAAGTGCTTTGCTAAAATGGAGCCATACTGGATAAAAGTCAATCCTTCCTTATGCAGAGGTCCCGCACCGCACTTACGCACGACACAAGTCTCATGTAAACACTGTTCTGAGGGCATACCTGGAACTTAAACAGTGTTTAAACAGAACCAGATTTCAGACATGTAAAATTAAAAATGTCATAGAGGACTTTTTAACTAAGGTTCTCGGGAAAAGCCGACAGGAGCAGAGGAGCACATGGTTTGGACAGAGACATCCCTTGGGAAGGATTTATTGAAGGGGATACTTAACATCCCAGCAAAGAAGAGCGGATAGACGTTGATAAAGAAAGGGCAGGAACTGAAGAGAAACAGTCAAACAAAGAGGAATCCAATTCAATTACATCACAGGAAGGCAGACAACTAAATACTGACAAATTGTATAAGTGCTTGTATACAAATGCAAGAAGTCTAAATACTAAGATGGGTAAACTTGAGTATCTAGTATTAAATGAGGATATTGATATAATAGGCATCACAGATACTTGGTGGAACGATGATAACCAATGGGACATGGTAATACGGGGTACAAAATACATAGGAATGTATGTAGGTCATGCTGGTGGGAGAGTGGCACTATATGTGAAAGAAAGCATAGAGACAAATATAGTAAAAATCTTAAATGAATCAAACTGTACCATAGAATCTCTATGGATAGAAATTCAATGCTTGAATAATAAGAATATAGCAACAGGAAAATACTACTGACCACCTGTCCAGGATGGTGACACTGATTGTGAAATGCTCAGGGAGATTACAGAGGCTATAAAAACACAAAACCCAATAATAATGGGGGATTTCAATTATCCCCATATTGACTGGGTACATGTCACCTCAGGACAAGATGCAGAGATCAAATTTCTAGACACCATTAATGACTGATTCAATCCACACAGGGGGAGGCAATTCTTGATTTAGTTCTAAGTGGCACACAGGATCTGGTAAAAGAGGAGAATATAGCTGAAATGCTCAGGAAAAGTGACCATAATGTAATTAAATTTAACATCCTTATACGGGGGAAGATATCAAAGAAATCCACTACAGTAGCATTTAACTGCAAAAAGGGGAACTACACAAAAATGAGGAAGCTAGTTAAAAGGAAATTAAAAGGAATAGTCACACAAATGAAATGCCTGTAAACTGCATGGAAACTATTTTAAAACACCATAATAGAGTCTCAAACTAAATATATACCCCAAATAAGAAAAAAACTGTAAGAAGACCAAAAAAATACCACCATGGCTAAGCAATGGAGTAAAAGAGGCAGTGAGAGAAGCATGAACCCTGGCAAGTCAAAAAAGTATAATTAAGCAGGCCAAAACAAAAGTTTGAAAGGCAAGTAGCAAAAGACACAAAAACTAATAGCAATTATTTTTAAAATACATCAGAAGCAGGAAGCCTGCCAAACAACCACCGGGCCACTGGACAATCAAGGTGCAAAAGGAGCATTCAAGAAAGACAGGGTCATTGCAGAGAAGCTAAATAAATTCTTTGCATTGGTCTTCACTGCAGAGGATGTGAGGGAGATCCCAACACCTGAGCCATTTTTTTAGGTGACAAATCTGAGGAACTGTCCAAGATTGAGGTGTCAATAGAAGAAGTTTTGAAACAAACCTGATGACAAATAAGTCGCCGGGATGAGATGATATTCACCCAAGAGTTCTGAAGGAACTCAAATATGAAATTGCAGAACTAGTAACTGTGGTATGTAACCTATTGCTTAAGCCTCTGTATCAGATGATTGGAGGACAGCTGATGTAACATCAATTTTTTAAAAAAAGGCTCCAGCGGCAATCCTGGCAATTACAAGCCAATACAAACTTCAGTACCAGGCAAATTGGTTGAAACTATTGTAAAGAATAGAATTATTAGACACAAAGATGAACACAATATGTCGGAGAAGAGTCAACATGGCTTTTGTAAACTCCTCACCAATCCATTAGAATTCTCTGAGGGAGTCAGCAACTATGTGGACAAGGGTGGTTCAGTTGGTACTTGGACTTTCAGAAAGCCTTTGACAAGGTCCCACACCAAAGACTCTTAAGCAAAGTAAGCAGACATGGGATAAGAGGGAAGGTCCTCTCGTGGATCAGTAACTGGTTAAAAGATAGGAAATACAAGGTAGGAATAAATGGTCAGTTTTCACAATGGAGAGAGGTAAATAGCAGGGTCCCCCAAAAATCTGTGTTGGGACCTGTTGTGCTGTTCAACATATTCATAAATGAACTGGAAAAGGGAGTACAGGTCTGTCTCATCTTACGCTGGGGTTACATTCCGCGGTCAGCGCCTAAAGCAAAAACCGCGTATCGTCAAAATTACATTGAGTGTAATGGCGGGCAGAATCGCCCGCACTACAGAAACAGTATTTAAATTGTTATTTTTCTCTTTTTTTTGTTTTTTTCTTGTTTTTGCCGACCGCGTAAAGCTGAAATCGCACATGTTAAATGCGCCTAAGATGCGACAGATCTGTACACAGTGAGGTGGCAAAGTATGCAGGCAATACAAAATTACTCAAGATAGTTAAGTCCAAAGCCAACTGGTGCAGAGTTACAAAAGGATCTCACAAAACTGGGAGACTGGACAACAAAATGGTAACTGAAATTTAGTGCTGATAAGTGCAAAGTAATGCCTATTGGAAAACATAGTCCCAACTGTACGTATAAAATGACAGGGGTCTAAATTAGCTGTTACCACTCAAGAAAGATCTTAGATCATCATGGATAGTTCTCTGAAAGCATCTGCTGAATGTGCAGCAGCAGTCAAAAGAGTTAACACAAAGTTAGGAAACATTAGGAAAGGGATAGATAATACGACAGAAAAAATATAATAAAGATATATTAGAATTGGAAAAGGTACAGAGTTGGGCAACAAAAACAATTAGGGGTATGGAATAGCTTCCATATGAGGAGAGATTAAAAAGACTGGGACTATTCAGCTTAGAAAAGAGATGACTAACGGGGGAGATATGATAGAGGTCTATAAAATCATGAATGGTGTGGAGAAAGTGAATAAGGAAGTGTTATTTACTTCTTTACATCACACAAGAACCAGGGGTCATCCAATGAAATTAATGGGCAGTACGTTTAAAAGAAACAAAAGGAAGTACTTCTTCATTCAACACACAGTCAACCTGTGGAACTTGTTGCCAGGGGATGTTGTGAAGGCCAAGACTATAACAAGGTTAAAAAAAGAACTAGATAAGTTCCTGGAGGATAGGTCCATCAATGGCTATTAGCCAAGATAGTCAGGGACACAATTTCATGGTGTGGGTGACCCTAAACCTCTGACTGCCGGAAGCTGGGACTGGACAACTGCAGATAGATCACTAGATAATTGCCCTGTTCTATTAATTCCCACCAAAGCATCTGGTAGCAGCCAATGTCGGAAGACAGGATACTGCATTAGATGGGCCGCTGCTGTGACACCAGTGTGGCTATTCTTATGTTCTTATAACCTGGGGAGGGAATAAGCATTGGAGAGTAAAAGTGGTCTGGTGCCTGTGAGGGAGTAGCCTGGATTTGGGACTTGGGAGACCTGGATTCAATTCTTTGCTCCACCCACCACAGACTTCCTATAAGATGTCAGGCAAGTCACTTAGGCCCAGATCCTCAAAGGTATTTACATGCCTAAAACCCATCAAGATTATTGATTTCAATGGAAGTTAGGCATCCAAATATTTTGAGGAACTGGGCCTTAGGGCCGGCTCTCTGTGCCTCAGATCCCATCTGTAAAATGGGGATAATAGCACTGCTTTACCTCACAGAGGTGTCGTGAAGATAAATGCATTAAAGATTGTGTGGTGCTTGGATACTACGATAATGGCAGCCATATAAGAACTCCAGATCAATATTGTGCTGGTCCTCTGCAAAGGGATGAGTTTCAGATATTTCCGCAAACATACAAGCTTGAAATTCGAGATGTGTGGGTTTGTTACATAATTCATAGTCACGTAAATTAGTTTCTGCTCTTAAATTTCAGTGTGCACTGAGAATTGTACATGGGGTTGTAATATTCTTCAGGTCAAGGATTATTTGCTGAAGAAATTTGTGTATAAATTCTAATAAATACATTTGAGAATTCTGCAACATGTTCACAACCTGCAAACAGAAAGAAGGTAAAAATCACTGAGTTCTCAAATTTTCAAATAAGAATAAGAATCAGACCCAGACAAATAGTGTGTTTAAAATATGCGGACATGTCCTTGTTGAGTTCTGGTCACTGAGCTTCATTATATGCCGATTTCTAAAGCCATTTCACTAGCCAGTTAACATGTGGTCAGTAAATTCTGCAGTCAAAAGTATACACATTGCATGCCAGCTGGAGCAGATGGCAACTAGATAGAGGAAAAAACAAATGGAATATCATATGGAAAATGAAGATGCAGGGTCAAGGATGTTTGCAAAAATTTCAAAATGTTGGTTAAAGCTTGACTACTATATAAGACTTTGTCCAATGCAGCAGCCACAGTGTGAGGTTTTAGCAAATGGACGCAGACATGTAACACACCTTTGGAAACATTCTGAAGATTTCTTGATTGATATGGAAGATTCCACTAGTATCCACTTCATATTTCAATTTAGTTCCCAGGGGAGTATTTTTCTGTGTGGTGAACAGAAAGGCAGGGGCATTGCAACATCTTGACAACGTTGACCTGTCAAATGAACAATAGGTGAAGAAGTTTACATGAACCAATAGCATGGATTAAAGCTAAGAGTTACAATGAGTATTGAAACAGATGGAAATTGCTGTCCCAATGATGTTATGGTTAATATGCTACTCTCACCATAGATTTCATATTAAACTTAAATATACAGAGGAGTGAGTGCTATGTGCCAAAATGGAGTCAATTTCTTAGTTCACGTCTTTCATTTAATGCCTTTTCTACTTTTGTCTTTGCAACAGAAATCCTTGAATTACTCCCACTCTTATTCCAAAGCACGTTTGTTTCTGAGCCAATGCCCATGTCTCTGACAAATTAGAGGATTGGGCCAAAAGAAATATGATGAGGTTCAACAAGGACAAGTGCAGAGTCCTGCATTTAGGACGAAAGAATCCCATGCACTGCTATAGACTAGGGACCGAATGGCTGGGCAGCAGTTCTGCAGAAAAGGACCTAGGGGTTACGGTGGACGAAAAGCTGAATATGAGTCAACAGTGTGCCCTTGTTGCCAAGAAGGCTAATGGCATTTTGGGTTGTATAAGTAGGGGCATTTCCAGCAGATCGAGGGATGTGATCATTCCCCTCTACTCAGCACTGGTGAGGCCTCATTTGGAGTACTGTGTCCAGTTTTGGGCCCCACACTACAAGAAGGATGTGGATAAATTGGAGAGAGTCCAGCGGAGGGCAACAAAAATGATTAGGGGGCTGGAGCACATGACTTACGAGGAGAGGCTGAGGGAACTGGGATTGTTTAGTCTGCAGAAGAGAAGAATGAGGGGCGATTTGATAGCTGCTTTCAACTACCTGAAAGGGGGTTCCAAAGAGGATGGATCTAGACTGTTCTCAGTGATAGAAGATGACAGAACAAGGAGTAATGGTCTCAAGTTGCAGAGGGGGAGGTTTAGGTTGGACATTAGGAAAAACTTTTTCACTAGTAGGGTGGTGAAGAACTGGAATGGGTTACCTAGGGAGGTAGTGGAATCTCCTTCCTTAGAGGTTTTTAAGGTCAGGCTTGACAAAGCCCTGGCTGGGCTGATTTAGTTGGGTTTGGTCCTGCTTTGAGCAGGGGGTTGGACTAGATGACCTCCTGAGGTCCCTTCCAACCCTGAGATTCTATGATTCTATNAGGTAGGGTGACCAGATAGCAAGTGTGAAAAATCAGCACGGGGTAGGGGGGTAATAGGCACCTATATAAGAAAAAGCCCCAAATATCAGGACTGTCCCTATAAAATCAGGACATCTGGTCACCCTAGAGGGGGGAGAGTCTTAGGTGCTTCTATAGCATTCTTCCACCCTCACCCCGTCCTGCTACCAATAACCAAAACCTACTTAAATGCATTGGTCTCCCCGGTCATAATGAATGGTAAAAAGTAACAGCCTATTGATGTTTTACTTGCTCTTTAATAACCATTGATATGTGATGACATCACTCCTTTACAATTGATTACATTGAAACTCACCCCTGTTAGTTACTGGTAGCTATAGTCTCATTAACAGAAACCCATCTTACTTGAATAGGTTGGCTTCTGTCACATTCATCTCCCATTTGCACATCTGTAGGCTCTTCCACCTGTCAAACAATTCAGTTTGCTTCACCCTAAAGACAAAACCAAAGACTTTTGAGTGCACTTTTATGAAATGCACTTTTCTCCATTCATAACAGGTTATTACTTTTTCACTTAACAAGACAAAGAAACCAGCTCTTTGACTTTGAGGGGCGGTCCTGACCTGAAAATTTGGTCAGCCATGTTGCTGGGAACACATGGTAAGGATTTTACCTTGAACCAAGTCTACTTTGTTAAGTTTTAGCTACTAGGAAGCACTTTATCTTTATTTCTCTTGTAACCATTTCTGCATTAATGGCTTATACTTGGACTCACTTAAAATCTCTCTCTTTAAATGAACTTGTTTTATTTTTAATCTAAAAAAATCCAGTGTTGTGTGTAAACTGAACTGTTTGGTAACACCAGTTAAAAGTAGAAAACTGTTGACTATTGACCCTTTACAGGGGCAAAGGACCTTTAATATCTGAACTGCCCAGGAGAGGGCTGGACAGTGCAGCACACACACATTTTGGAGGAAATTAGGGACTGGGAGTATGTTGGGGTTAGGGTGACCAGACGTCCCGATTTTATCGGGACCGTCCCGATATTTCGGTCTCTGTCCCACATCCCGACCGATCTTTGGATCTCTTTGTCAGAGATATCCGCAGGCAGCACTGTTTTTTTTTTTCTCAGCCGGGACTTGCTTGGCTTTTCTTTTTTTTTCTCAGCCCCCCCCCCCCCATGTGTCCCGATATTTTATTCCCCTCATCTGGTCACCCTAGTTGGGGTCACTTTGCAAGTAGTAACCAAGGTTGCTGGAAGCCAGAGTGCAATTGGTGTGTTGCTGACAGGCTGCTGGGATCAGAGGTGCTAGACCAGGGCTACTGTTATACACAGACACTCAGGGTGTGACCGCTTGCTGGCAGGCTGCTTGTGAGTGGCCCAGGGTGGGGGCTACAACAGCAAAGCATGGTGAGGCACAACCCCTCGCTGGTCTGGGTTGCACCCTGGAATGGGACACTATGGTTCTTCTTACTGTTATTATTTCTACTACAGTAGTGCCTATAGGGCCCCAGCCAGGATTGGGGCTCCATTGTGCTAGGTGCTGTACAAACACGTTCCCTGCCCCAAAGAGCTTACAATCTAAATAGACAAGGCAGGCAAAGGGCAGGAGAGGAAAGAGAGGCACAAAGAAGTGAAGTGACTTGCATAAGGTCACGCAGAAGTCAGTAACACAGACAGGTACAGTCCAGAACTGTCCGAGTCCAGTGTCCTGTCCACTAGACCACAAATGTTATACATTGACATTAAAGACAGACCCTGAAGTCTGATTAAGTAGTGGCAGTTAATGTCAATACACACATCCTATGTATGCCTGTTTCTCTTGTAATCACACTTATACTTTCAGATTCTCTTCCTTCAATTCTGAAAGAAACCTGGAGAAACAGAACGTTTAAAAAACAAGGTGATCGCTTGTGTGTGATTTTTCTGGATTCCACTTGGTAATGATGGCTAATTTATGGACCCACAGAGATTAGATCTGGAAAAGATTTGGGCTGGGAATTTCAATGGGCCTAAGGGAATTTGGTGCCCAGTTTCTTTAGGCCCCTTTGAAAATCCCATTCTCGACGTATAAAGCCTCAAGTTCTCCTCTAAGGCCTTGTCCACATTAGGAATTGCAGCCATCAGGGTAGCTGCACCTGTGAAAACCCCTAGTCAGGGCTGGCTCCAGGGGTTTTGCCGCCCCAAGCAGCGCAGAAAAAAAAAAAAAAAGNAACAACTACCCTTGAAGTTAATGAGAAAAGTCCCCGTTGACTTCAAGGGAGGTTGGATCAAGCCCCTAGTGCACCTCTTCCAGTTAAAGATTTTTCCCAGCTTTATTTTTTACTAGTGCTTTGTCCACTTTAGTTTTAATTGTCTCCAGTGATGGGACTCTCTCCACTTCCCTTAGGGAAAGTATTCCATAAGAACATAAGAATGGCCGTACTGGGTCAGACCAGCCAAAGGATCATCCAGCCCAGTATCCTGTCTACCAACAGTGGCCAATGCCAGGTGCCCCAGAGGGAGTGAACCTAACAGGCAATGATCAAGTGATCTCTCTCCTGCCGTCCATCACCACCCTCTGACAAACAGAGGCTAGGGACACCATTCCTTACCCATCCTGGCTAATAGCCATTAATGGACTTAACCTCCATGAATTTATCCAGTTCTCTTTTAAACCCTATTATAGTCCTAGCCTTCACAACCTCATCAGGCAAGGAGTTCCACAAGTTGACTATGCACTATGTGAAAAAGAACTTCCTTTTATTTGTTTTAAACCTGCTGCCCATTAATTTCATTTGGTGGCCCCCTAGTTCTTATATTAAGGGAACAAGTGAATAACTTTTCCTTATTCACTTTCTCCACATCACTCATGATTTTATATACCTCTATCATATCCCCCCTTAGTCTCCTCTTTTCCAAGCTGAAAAGTCCTAGCCTCTTTAACCTCTCCTCATATGGGACCCATTCCAAACCCCTAATCATTTTAGTTGCCCTTCTCTGAACCTTTTCTAATGCAAATATATCTTTTTTGAGATGAGGAGACCACATCTGTAATGCAGTATTCAAGATGTGGACGTACCATGGATTTATATAAGGGCAATAAGAACATAAAATAACCTTCTGCTAAGAGTCTGAGCCAGAATGGCCTGTAGATTTGACATTAGAAGATTGTCTTTCATATCTTCTGGGGAAAGGAAGAGGGCTTCAATGGTCAGCATCATGGGACTACCTTAAAGCTCCAGAAGTTGCTCCTACCTACCTAGATGAGTTCATGTGTGATCTTCAGTATCTGGCACCTAGATATCCTGGTGACTGGGAACTCACAAATATCTAGGTAGAATGGATATGTGATGTCCCCTTTTGGATTTTGATGAAGTTTGAGGTCTCTTTGAGGCTGCTGGATCTTGGTGCATTGTCTTTGGGTTTGAGGGGTTTGAATGCTCCCTATGCTGGTTTTCAATAAAATAACAAGGATATTTTAAGAATAGCTTTATATTTAACACCGGTATAATTTAGGACTTTCAAGAGTGTGGAAGTCACTCTTAAAGATCTAGGTCATACTGTACCTTCTGTGGCCCATGGGAGCATGCTAATTTGGAAATCTTCCATTATCCCTGAGGGATAACTAAGGGGAAAAGAATATTCCCCAAGCACATTAGAAGAACCCAGCGTGGCAAACAGATCTTTGCTGTGTTAAACAGCTTATGGTACCACCGTAATACAAATAATTTATAACTGCACATCCAAGGCTAATTCTATCCCATTAAATTGGAATCCACTTACAACTGAGTGCTACTGGATAAGATACAGAGAGGTGATTTTCTCTATGCCCTGCAATCAATATGAGAGAACACGATTCCAGCACTCACCACCTTCAACCCGCACCCTGGCAAGTTGTTCCCATGCTCACTATTTATTTTTAAGCATTGTGAGTCAGCAAACTAGACAAAGTTGCTACACCAATGTCCTTCATCCAGTGCCAGTTACAGGGGGAAAGGCAGCAGCCAGCTTTGCTATCTGTGCAGAGTCAATGAGGGAGGCGTATGTCCAAGATTCATGCAGAACTGTAGCAGCAAAGTGTTGCTGCTATTGCTTTAGATGGCTGTTTTCATCAATACTTTGCACGTCTAGAGCAACTTTTCATCTGAAAATCTCAAAGCGCTTTACAAACAATAATTAGGCCTATGAGTAGGTAAGTGTTATCACTGAAGCTCTAAGCACCCGGAGGCAGGAACTTTGTCTTTTATACCTGTCTATAAAGTAACTGGTACCTGGCACTATCCAAATAATAAGTAACTACAATCCCCAGTTTCCAACCTGAGGCAGAGAGGTTAAACATCTTGCTCAAGATCACACACTAAGTCAGTGGCAGATCTGAGAATAGAGCCCCTGAATCCTAATTCCAAGTTACCCTGCTCTAACCCCTAGAGAACCCAGTGCCTCAGACAAATAGCTGATAAATGAGTGGCTGAGTTGTAGGGAAATTCCTCCCGCGTAGGCCTAGTGCTGCAATGCTAAAAAACAACAACAATCTTTTATGGACCAGCCACAGGTTTTTCTTTGAAGCCAAGGCAAGTGCGAGATTAACTCCAGTAAGTCCCATGGAATGTTCAGATGGCGACCAAGTCTGCAGGTCCTGCTCAGCTTTTGCTTGGGATTCTCAGCTGAATGCCTGTCTGGGGCTGGAATATGCTGTGGATGGAGGCATGGGCGGTGGGTATCACAGGCCAGGGGAGCCTGCCCACACCCCGCCTGGAGGCCCCCTCCTGCTTCCCACTCTTCCTTCGTGTCCCCAGCCCAGGCTGCTCCTCTTCCCCAAAGCAGGCAGGGGCTGGGGCTGGGGCTGGGGCTGGGGCTAGGGCAGGTCAGCTGGCTGGCGGCCTGGGACTTGGGGCGGCTGGTGTGGGTGCTCGAGCCGCCTGTCCGGCATCTGGGGCTGGGGGCGCTGGGGAGGACGGGCCGGTGCGGCCCAGGGCTGGGACAGGGGAGCCGATGGCTGGGGCCGGCCAGTGAGCCAGGACTCGGGGCAACTGGTGCAGGGCTCCTCCAGCCGTGGTGGGGCACTCGGGGCTGGGGAGGGGGACAGGGGCTCAGTCAGAAGGGGCGGGGTCAGTGGCTAGCCTCCCCAAATGGGCGGTTCATGCACCACCCATAGATGGAGGCATTTTGTCCAGGATCATGTGTTAAAGGTCAAATGTGATACATGTCAGAAAGCATGAAAGATAGAGGGTAAGGGAAAAACTGTCCTTATAACTATGTCCATTACAGACACTCCCTTTCAGAGGGTAGCAGTGGGCCACACAGGACCACCGAGACTGCCAACATATTTCCGTACCTAAAGAATGCAAACTGCAGAGTTTGGCATAGACCTGCCTATCACACTACCGAAAGCATGCCAGAAAGATCCGAAGAGTAGTGTGTGTTGGGTTCCTCCGCCTTTCCTGTCCCTTCCTCATCTGATCTGCCAGCCAGTGTTTTATCTTGTCTTTGTCTTGTCTTAGAACAAAAGCTCTTCAAGGCCCTGATTCAGCAAAGCACTTGAGCACATGCTCAATTTTAAGTGCACAAGTGGTCTCATTGAAGTAAATGAAATTTAAGCACATGCTTAACTACTTAGCTGAATTGGGGCGCAGGACAGGAAACATGTCTTGATCTGTGTTTAACAATAATAATACTTTGCTCTTTCATAGTGCTTTTCATCAGTAGATCTCAAAGGGCTTTACAAAGGAGGTCAGTGTCATTATCCCCATTTTACAGGTGGAGAAACTGAGGCACAAAGAGTTGATGGTGTCCAGTTTGCAAATTAATTCCAGTTCTGCAGTTTCTCACTGAAGTCTGTTTTTGAAGTTTTTTTGTTGAAGAATTGCCACTTTTAAGTCTGTTATTGAGTGTCCAGGGAGACTGAAGTGCTCTCCTACTGGTTTTTGAACGTTACAATTCTTGATGTCTGATTTGTATCCATTTATTCTTTTGCGTAGAGACTGTCTGGTTTGGCCAATGTATTGGACACCATTAAATTAGGCCTGAATAAAGACTGAGAGTGGCTGGGTCACTACAAAAAGTAATTTTCCCTCTGCTGATACTCACACCTTCTTGTCAACTGTTGGAAATGGGTGACATCCACCTTGATTGCATTGGCCTCGTTAGCACTACAAAAGTAATTTTCCCTCTTTTGATATTCACCCCTTCTTGTCAACTGTTGAGAATAGGCCACTTCCACCTTAATTGAATTGGCCTCATTAGCACTGACCCCCCCACTTGGTAAGGCAACTCCCATCTTTTCATGTGCTGTTATATATATACTGCTTACTGTATTTTTCACTCCATGCATCTGATGAAGTGGGTTTTAGCCCACAAAAGCTTATGCCCAAATAAATTTGTTAGTTGCTAAAGTGCCACAAGGACTCCTCGTTGTTTTTGCTGATACAGACTAACACGGCTACCACTCTGAAACTGTTTTCAAGGTGACACATTATTTTTAATAATAAATAATTGTTTAAACCAATACCTGGGCTGTTTTTTCATTTACATGTGGAATCTCTCCAGGATTTGTTACAGTTTTGTAGAGAAGACTTTTAAGTTACTTGTCTAGGTCAAATTCCTCTGCTCCATAGCTTAGAACTCAGTCATAGGGTATGTCTACACTGCAGCTGGAGAGTGAGTCTCAGTGTGGGTAGACAGGCGTGCATTAGAGCAGGGGTCGGCAACCTTCAGCACACGGCCCAGCGGGGTAATCCGCTGGCGGGCCGCAAGACATTTTGTTTACGTTGACTGGCCACCGCTTCCCGCAGCTCCCATTGGCCGGGAACGGCGAACCACAGCCACTGGGAGCTGCGGGGGGCCGTGCCTGTGGATGGTCAACGTAAACAAAATGTCTCGCGGCCCGCCGGCGGATTACCCTGATGAGCCGTGTGCCGAAGGTTGCCGACCCCTGCATTAGAGCTAGAACATAGCGGTGTAGCTAAAGATAGCCACCCGAGCATCCACCTAGGCGGTCCAGGCAGCTTTATACTCAAGAGGCTGCCCCCAGCTACTTTTCTATTTTTAGCGTACTAGCTTGAGCAGAACTAGTACTTGTTTGCCTGCACTGGGAAGCGCGCTTCCATCTGCTACATGGACATTTACCTATTGTGCAGTTGTTTCATGAGCACAACTCCCATGGATATCAATGGGAGTATGTGCAGGACATGTACTAAGGAGGCCTGTAGTGAAAATAAGGAATATGCACTGTGGACTGAAGAAGAGAATTTTGTCCTTACATCAGTTATTATTTTACCTTTTTATTACGTTTTAAAACCCCTTTTCAGGGATGTATAATCCTCTTAGGCAACTGATACATTTCCTGACGTACCTGTGGGACCATACAAGACGGAATACTGATACTGCATCGATCAAATGACAGAATCGTGCTATGCTACTGAATTGTTTAAATTACTTGGCAAATGAAAACCACACGATATGATCTCAGTAGAGGGCCCTGAATAGACTATTATAGATGAAAACATGGGCTCCTTACATTAATCAAATTCAGACCATGGCACTGAGCCTGTCCCAAAGCCCACTGAAATGAATTGAAAGAGCCCCCTTGTCTCCACTGGGGATCAAGTTCTTAATCCCCATTTCTTTGACATGGAAGCTCAAAATCCCTGCTCCTTGGAGATGTGTCTTTGGCCCCCGCATTATACATGTGTTTGTAACCTGTCTGACAGGGCAACCATTTTATAAAGCAATTGCTCATACTTACATAGAGAGCACTTTCACCTCAATGATATCCTGTCTTAATTCCAGGCATTTGGTGGAGTTGTATTCAAAAGGTCCTTCATAAAACTCAAAGTACCTAAGGAAGAACAAGGACAAAAATAACAAAGGTTACAAACAAATGCTAGATTCTGAAACATAGCTTTGTTTATCAAGGGAAGCATGCCTGAAGCCAATGCCAGTGTTCCCTGTCCCTTTTAGGAGTGCAAGGTCTGGCCCCAGAATAGAGCAAAGTTATTACGCAAAAGCAAAACACTGGTACCATCTGTGACTGCAAAATGCCAAGTGTCCCTGTCCCTTTAGAAACCCAAATGCTAGTGGTCAGATTTTCAAGAGAGAGCTCCCACCACCACTTTCCATTTAGCCAGTTTAAATAAGTGGCCAGGTTTTCAAAACTGCTCAGCTCCAGGTTAAGCACCTAAGTGAAGTCACCAGATTTTCAAGTGGTCAGTACCCAGCAGCTCCCACTAAAGAGAAGGACAGCAGTGGGTTGCTGCTGGGTGCTGAGCACTTTTGAAAAATCTGTCCCCCTTCATTTAGAGGCCTGAATGGGCACAAAGTACTTTTTTAAGATCTGCCCCTGGTGTCTTTTCTTAGGATGAAAGCTACAATTTCTACATGACAGGAATAGCATTTTGAGTTTGGTTCTTCTTGTCAATATCACAATTTTAAGCAGTTGACCTTTTCTTTGGGGTTTTTTCCCCCCTTAGTACATGTTTTTGATCAGAGATCCCTTTAATTTAGAAAATAAGGATTTAAGTGGTAAGAAGTGGATTTAATCATTTAAGTGGAATTACTACTCTACATCACAAATAAGACTGATAATCAAGTTTTTGATGCAAACACAGACATGAAAACACAGCTTTCTCAGTTAAACCTACCTACAATATTCGTTGGGCTAGGATGAAAGGGCAAATTAAATTAAATTTCAGATATTCAAATTAGACACCAGAGGGAGCCCATGCTGTCTACGAAATTTAATGAAAACATACTGGAACTACCAAACGAAGAATAATGATTTCAAACCAAGCTCCCTATCTGCCTAAATATTTAAGTACCATTTCATCACTGGAAGTCAGTAAATCAAAATCATTTATCTTTTAGAAGACACACTCGAGCCTAAACAGAAGTTAGAGGCTTAATGCGGAAATTACTGGGGAAATACTGTGCTATGCAGGAGGTCAGACTAGATGATCATAATGTTGTCTTGAGGCCTTAAACGCTATGAATCTATAACTACAGACTTCATTTACTATGTATTTTGTATTTTCCATAAGGAAGAAAAGTACGAGGGTTTTCTACTTTGGGGCCATATATTGGGAATAGAACTGGAATGTGGGTTGGTTCCTAACACATTTTTAACATTATTTTTAAGTAAATTGGCATCAAAATACTAAGTTTCCAATAACTGTTTCTTTGAAACATTCATGGAAAAAGTTACTTCTTTTGGTAGTTCAAGCAATAAGAAGTGACTTAAATTTTGGGAACCCATCTTGGGACATCTAATCTGGAGAAGAAATGAGCACTCATAGTTCCAAAAGAAGGTAATGGTGTCTAGGGCCTCACCTATATTCAAAGTTACACCAGTTTAACTTTACATTGATTTAACAGTTGATTTGGTTAAACCAGTGCAAATCTTTTGTGGACACACTTAGATTTAAATCTGGTTCATGCTAATTTATCTTAACTCGATAAGGAATCAGTGTTGGTATCACATCTTTTTGGTCACAGAACTATGTGTTTCAGAGTAATAGCTGTGCTAGTCTGTATCCGCAAAAAGAATAGGAGTGCTTGTGGCACCTTAGAGACTAACACATTTATTGTAGCATAAGCTTTCGTAGCATGCATGCATCCGATGAAGTGAGCTGTAGCCCACGAAAGCTTATGCTACAATAAATGTGTTAGTCTCTAAGGTGCCACAAGTACTCCTGTTCTTTTTGCAGAACTATGTGTACGCAGCTTCTCTTACCAGACTGAGGCTGCAGTCAGGAAACACTACCAAGCCCCACCAGTTGCTGCTGTTTTTGAAGGCATGATGCAGTGCACTTCTACTGCATATAGCTAGGCACAGGGACTGAATATTAATGACACCTGGCTCATCTGTGGGATTTGAACCCAGTCCCTCTGGACCTAAAAAGCATGGCTCACCACTGCTTAAGCATAGTTCTCAACCATGGGTCTGGGGCCCCCTAGGGGGCCATGAGCAGGTTTCAGGGGGCCACAAAGCAGGGCAAGCATTAGACTTGCTGGGACCCAGGGCTGAAAGCCAAAGCCCCACCATGTGGGGTTGAAGCCCAGGGCTCTGAGCCCCGCCACCCGGGGCTGAAGCTAAAGCCTGAGCAGCTTAGCTTCATGGGGGCACCCTGTGACATGAGGCCCCCGGCAATTGCCCTGCTTGCTACCCCCTAACGCAAGTCCTGGCTTTTATATGCAAAAAAAAACAATTGTGGCACAGGTGGGCCATGGAGTTTTTATAGCACGTTTGGGGAGGGGAGGGCTCAGAAAGAAAACTGTTGAGAACCTATGAGCTAAAGGACCCATCTCAAAGATAGTAGCAAACTCATAATGCTCTTTACGTGGTCTGAGCACTAGAGGGAGACAAAGAGCCACACTGTATTCATGGGGGTTACCCATACATACAGCAGGGTCCCAGCCTGTCCTTGCAATGGGTATGAACATGAGCCATCCCTCTCTCCCATTGGCCTCTGCCATCTGTTCTTTCCATTCTCTCAAGGCAACGCTGGTAACACCGTAAGGCAGGATGAGTGATCAATGACAGTATTTTGCTGTAGTACAAAACAGCAACTATAAACTGAGGGCCTGATTCTCCTCTGACTTCCTCTGACACTAGATTTTCAACAGTGCAGCTCCATTGAGTTCACTGGAGTCACTCCTTACTTCGACTGCTGTGAGCGAGAGGAGAGGGCAACCCTGAATGTGCGCATTTCCCTCCACAGCTAGAGGATGAAACGCAACGCCATGCCAACGTCCACCACAAGGTAGGCACCACTCAATCCATAGGGGCTTATGTGGGACACAAGGGGTGTGTGGACCTGGTGCTGGCCTTCTGCACAGGAGTATCACTCCGAATGAACAGAATACACATTAAGTCCCTGGAGACCGAAAGAAATTGTTAAAATCCAGATGCACACTCTTCTTTCCCATGCTGTTCTGTGTCCGTTTCCTAAATTAGAGAACCCCAGCTCTGACGTCAAACAGCTCACGTTACCGTATGGTAATCCTGCGGGGGGAAAAGCTGGCTTCCATCGGAGAGGGAGATGGCACTTTATGAGCTATGTATGAAATGTCCTGAGCAGGGCTGGCTCTACTGTTTTTGCTGCCCCAAGCAGCGCGCCGAATTGCCGCCGTGGACGGCGGGGGCAGTCCGTGTGCCGTTAGGGCAGCACGCGCATTTCCGTGGCGGCGGCAATTCGGCGGCAGCTTCTGTCTTCAGCCGGAAGGCAGAAGCCGCCGAATTGCCGCCGCGGGCAACTGAACATAGAAGCTGCCGCCAAATTGCCTCTGCCACCCCAATTTTTTTTGGTTTGTTTGGTGTTTTTTTTGCTTGGGGCGGCAAAAAAGCCAGAGCCGGCCCTGTCACCATGGAGCCTGCACCCCCACCCTCTGCCTCTGCCCCAGCCCCAGCCCAGTGAAAACCCCAGAGAAGGGGTGGGTCAGGGGCGAGGCAAGGATGTTTGGTTTTGTGAGATTAGCAATTTAGCAGCCCTATTCAGCAGGAGGGGCCACCTGTAAAAGGGAGAAGGTGGCTCAGTCTCCAATGCCAGTCCAACCATTAGTCTTTCTGGTGAGACTGCCAGAAGAGGGCGCTAACTGTGATTTAGATGTTGGTGCAGTAGGAACTGATCTAAAACCAGCTCGTCTCACATAAGCCATGGAACAACCGTCACATGGACTATCACCCTGATCTGGATTTGAACCATCAAGCTAGAGGTGAAGCCCTCTAGCACCAGGATATCCAGTCCCCAGAGCCAAGCTGTCACAGCTTTAAAGACTCCATGAAATGGTATCTATTAAACACATATTAAAATAAAATCCTATTTGCCTCTCTTTCTCCCCAGTAGCATTTGCTCTATTTATTTGCTTTTAAGAGAGGCAGCTTGCTGAAACGCAGGTAGGCCTCTTCCTTCAGAACTGCGGTGTGTGGTACTTTCCCATGAGAGGCACCGTACCTTCACCCACTCACTATATTATAAGGGAAGGTTCTGCCTATTAACTCCCACTCTACATTATGCAATTCCTTGCAACTGACGAGGCACTAGGCTTTTAAGTAGTGTAATTAGCACAAATAGGTAACATGACAGAAATCTGTCCTCTCTGTTCTCTTCATTAGTCTAAACTTGACAGACAACTAAGAAATGACAGCGGGGTACATTTTATTTTGTTTTAGATTATTGATTACCCAGGTGCACATTCTCACTGACAGCCACTCAACAGCCATTCAACAGCCATTGACAGACACTCAACAGCCATCCCTTTTACCCAGTGGGGCTCGATGTTCCACCTTCCCAACAACAATGATCATTCTTCCATGAATTCAAAGAAGCTTTTACAATGCATGCCCAGAATGTCACCTCTCTCTACTTTAACTTTTTTCCCCTGTCTGTGGAAACCTGAGTAATTTATGTCCCCCACTCCCAAGACCACCAATTAACTGAAAATACACACCGATGCAAAAATATACACACTGACACAAAAATACATGAATCTTCACATAAGTCCAAAATGGATCGAACTATATCAAAACATACAGCACATGTACAGGAGCTGTAACATGCCCAAAGATGCAAACACACTGGGTTAGATTTTCTCAGAGTGGTACCCTATACACTTTGTTTACAAACTACTGTACGTACATTCGGGTCACTTTTGGTTATCTAATATTTGACGGCTCTTTCTAGCATCAAATCCCACGTCTTAAGACAACACCTACAGCTGCGAGTGCAGGAAGAGGATTCTTTCCGTATGACTCTCAGTAGTGAAATGAAATGTGATTTGCACTGTGGTCTTCCAGCTTTTACGAGCTGAGGCTTTCTTCCTCTCTAACCTTCATTTCTCCTTCATGCTTTTATTTATAGCTGTGCAGCTTTTGAGTTCACTACGGATAGGAGGAATTGGCACCATGCTCGTGCATTGGCTACTGTAACTCTGAGCTCTTTGATCAACTGCAGTTAAGTTACCTCTTCTCCTTGACCTCCAAGATCTCCTTGACCATGCTCCATCAATTATAATGTCTGCAACCTCAGTCCTGCCCTAGAGGGACTCTACCATTGGGGCATCGGTTCATTAGATACGTTGTGCAGATTTTAAAAATATAGTTAAGTGTCATTATCAGACATGTGTCTTTAAACGAGAGCTTTCTCTCCTACCGGCTTCTGCATCTAAGTCAGCATGCTCAGTTTGTGATGACTGCGAGTTCCACTTCCACAGCAAGGGATCCTGATGCCATATGGACAGGATTATGATCTCACTGCAGGAAGAACAAGCTTTTCTCCAAAACCAAACACCTTCCGGTGGCTAAAAAAATGAGAAGTAAAGGGCCAGGTCCTGTGGGCTTTTATGAAGTTCTAAATAAGGGGAAAGCCCTATTGACTTCAATGGAGGATCTGAGTGAGGGCCAAGTCTCTCTTGCCTTCCTCACATGAATAGTTCAATGTGAATACTAGAATAAGGCTAGCAAGGTTTGGCCATTAACAGAGATTTCAGGATTTGGCCCAAATAGATTGATAAATGTATTATCTCCTTTTAAATTCTGACCCCAAATTTGTTAGCCACACAGTAACACTTACCTAGCATTTTACATCTTCCAACGGCTGTCCAAATATAAACTAATCCTCACCATATCCCTGAAAGGTAGGTAGGTAATTTCCCAATTTTACAGATGAGGAAGCTAATGCAGAGGTTAAATGACTGGCATGGCAGAGCCAGAATGAGAACCCAGGAGTTCTGGTTCTGCTCTCATTCTACACCAGTGGAGCCCTGTTAACTAGAATGAGATTGCACCAGTAACACTGAGTGCAAGACTCTGGCCTCTGCTGTTAAGTGAAATAACCTTTCATATGGTATCTGTGAAAGAGAACACCTGAAAACATACCATTGCCAAATGGAATCTCCTGCTTCCATAGCAGCTCAGAACTGGCAAGGGAGTGGGAACAGTACAGCATGTGGATCAATTTACACTCCACCCCTTGCTCCAGATCTCACCCTGCCTCTTCCCACCCCCACCCCTTCCCCTTCCCCTTCTCCCCCAGCGCCTCCGGCATGCCACTGAACAGCTGATTGCAGTGGGCGGGAGTCGCTGGGAGGGAGGGGGAGGAGCTGATCCGCGGGGCTGCTGAGCATTTTCCCTGTGGGTGCTCCAGCCCCGGAGCACCCCTGGAGTTGGCGTTTATGGCTTTTTAATCTAGCAGAACAAGGCATAATGAGATCCAATGACTGGAAGCTGAAGCTAGACAGATTCAGACTAGAAATAAGTCATGAATTTTTAACAGTGAGGGTAATTAGCAATTGGAACAGTTTACTGAGGGATGCGGCCAATTCTCCATCACTTGAAGTCTTTTCATCAAGACTGAATATCTGTGTAAAAGATACAGTATCGCTCAAAACAGAAATTACAGGCTTATTGCAGAAATTACTAGGTGAGGTTCTGTGGCCTGTGTTATACAGGAGGTCAGATTAGATGATGATAATGGTCCCTTCTGACCTTAAAAATCTATGAATCTCTGAACCCCCTGGACCTTCACTAGTTTTTAGAACCAAACCTTTTATGAGGTTCTGAAATGTTTGGCTAACTTAGTTTTCTTCCATTTCCACAAGCTTCTCCACTTTCAGATTAGAGACAGCATCAGAAGTGTCAAGATACCAATAGGAAGGCTGTTCCCATGAGATTTTTGCCCAGTTTTCCAAATTCTAGGGGTTCAGTCAAGCATCCAAAAATTCAGATGCTTCCCCACACTGGACCTGAATTCCCAAACTTAGCTCATCTCTAAGAGGGGCCTCTAGCTTTTAGCTACTGATCTGCACCACAGGCTGTGCACTGATGACCCTAGCCGTATGCATCCCCACCTGAGTGAATCTTAGGGCTTGCACACACTGGCGCTTACTTTGATATAACTTAAGTCTCTCAGGAGTGTGGAAAAGCTGAGCAATTGCCCTGAGCAACGTAAGTTACAGCAACCGATGTGCCGGTGCGCACGGCGCTATGTTAGCGGGAGACGCTGCTCAGGGAAGCAGAGTTTTTAAGCCAATGGGAGAGCTCTCTCCTGCCAGCAGAGAGCACTAGCTGCGTGCTACAGCGGCACAGTTACATCAGTACAGCTGTGCCACTGTAGCGATTCTAGTGTAGACTAGCTCTTAGGGATGTCATTGGTTCCTCTTGTTGGATTTCAGGGATGTCTCCATTCTGGAATCATGTGAGAAAGCCCCATGACATCTGCAGAGAATTCACACATCTGCACAGTTAAGATTATGATGGTCATTCCAGAGGGTGCCCTCTTCACCACTACTAGCTCTTCCTGTCTGTGTCCTCCTGGCAACAGAGCTCATCTCCTGTTCAGTAGAAATCTGATTTTGACCTCTTCTTCTCACATTTAATACATTGCTCATTTGGGATTTAGCACTATTTAGCTCAGCTGCTCAATATGCTTATCACAGACAATAGAGATGGTAATTGACCTAAAGGCTAGTCCTGCCATTGCAGAATCGTTCCTTACAATATATTCTCCCGCATCTGCATGGTCACTTCAAACCTATACTTACACCTACATGGCAACAGTGGTAGGAGTATCAGCAGGAACTAAGAAAAAGCAGTCCTTGAGGAAGCATCAAAAGTTCAGACTAGTAGCCCATTGTTTGTCTATTCATCCAGAGTAAACCCTCCCTGCAGAGGACACTATGTAACAGTACTGATAAGAATACCACAGCCTCCAAACTTTCAGGGTCATTTACGTGGTTATTGATTGCTCTGAGAGGGACTTCTGGTAATATCAACAGTAATATTGACTGTCATGTATTCTCTTCAGAAGGCATGTCCAGGACACAATGTGTCAACATCAGTACAGCTTTAGAAATAATGTCTTTAATCTAATTTTTGGAAATTGAGAGACTTTGGTCTCTCTTTGCTTTCTAGGGTGATGCATCGAGACCACATCAGCTCCTTTGTGACATGCAGTGATGGGGGATGCTGCAGGGAAACCTATTTTAATTCCATCCTTTCAGAACTCTCTCATTTTGCATACACTGCCGTTTGCTTCTTTTAATCAACTTCATCCCCATCACTCTGCTTGAAATAAGCAGCTGATCTTGTTGTCTATATGACCCCCCCTGGGTGAGAGGGGGCTATCAAAGCACATGGCAAATCTTATAACATCAATCACTATGTTTGAACAATATATTTTTTTCGTTTCCCTTTTTAGCATCACAAGCAATACTTTGGGCTCTTCCTGGCTCTCTCTCATGAAGCATTTTGGCCCCTTCTCTATTAAGAGCTGAGTCCAGCAAGGTGAGGCACTGCCAAATTCACGGATTGTGAAATCTGATCTCCCCTGTGGAACATGGCTATTGCAGGGGATGGGGGCTCCTACCATGCGCTGGGCTCCAGCTGCTAGTCCTGGCCAGGCTGGGGAGGGACAGAACGTCCTCTTCCCCTGCAGGGGCTGCTCCCAGGTCAGGGTCAGACCCACCTCCGGGAACCTCCCCCAGCTACAGGAAGCTCTGCGGCTGCTGGCTGGGAGCCCAGCTCTGAAGGCAGCGCAGAAGTGACGACCCCGCATACCCTGCGACCTTCAGTGCTGCATACACAGACACACATTATTTATATACATCATGGAGCTCTTCATTGGTCAGAGGAGTGTTAGTTTTATATAATTATAATATCTATTCAAATTGATATAAATATTTACATATACACTTTACAAGGAGGTGATACTCTCTGATAAACTAGATTATGCAATAAATCACATTTACTATGCACCTTTGACCACCTCATCTACCTTGTGCTCATTAGACACCTCCCCAGGGACTTATATATAGACTTAAAATCAACACGCCTCAGACCAATGTAATTTAGGCAGCAAGTTCCACATTTGGTAAAAAGAATTAATCATTTTTGTGGCTGGCAGTTTTTAATCAATATCAGCCGTGTAAAGATGCTCAGAGTTTTGGAGTGTTGGGATAAATCCCTAGGAAGTCTACTGAGCAGAGGGCAGATGAGGTGGCCAAAAGGGCATGGTAAATGTAATTTATCACTTAGCTCGGCAATTCATCATATGGCATCACCTCTAGGTATTTCATACATACAGTTCTTATTTATGTATTTTCAGTTTACAGTCATGTATGATGTGGGCATATGCATCCTAATATATGTTTGAGCAAGGGATTTACCCGCAACACAAAATCCTAATCCCCCAACTCTACAAACATTCACACATGCATTTGGCACTGGACTTCAGTGGGGTTTGAAATCCAGATCTGAATTACACATTTACAGCCTGTTTGTATAACAGGCTGAATCTGAACTGAGACACTAACTTTTGGGGGAGTAAGCAGGTTGAAAATCAGATCCAAATTCTTAATCTGTTAATCCCTTATAACTACTTGGAACAATATAGTCAAGAGTTCTCGCTCTCCAACCCCACTATAAAGGATAGTCCAATTGCATCTATCAAGGGTGCTTAGGGGAGGGAAATCTCTACCTTTATTAAATCTCAGCAAGAAGATTTCTTTCTTTGTGTCTCATGCTGTTTTCTCATATGCCAAGTGCCCAGACTGAAGACTTTGCATATGTGGACTGTAAATATATACACAAAGAATATAAACAAAGATCAATACAACAAATTAAATTTTAAAAATGTAAACCAACCATTTTAGCACATGGGCTACAAATGCAGTTATGTTGGTTCTTTTCATAAGGCTCCCTTGTCTAGTTAAACAGAATGAGCGACTGGTAGCACTGATATGGTATCACATTACAGCTCAGGGATCCCTAACAGGAATTGCAGAGAGCTGCTTTAGCTGAGTGCGACTGAATGATTTTGACAGGACAGCCTTTGTACTTCCGTTTGCCTTTCAAAGGCTGTCAGTTCCCTAGATGTAGTGGGGTATGGTTACTGAAATACTCTGTGATGATATTTCACACAGAGAGTTTAATTTATCCAGACGCTCTAGTGCTGTATTTATACCCAGGAATTCGATCTGGCTTGGCTTTTTTTATTATTATTATATTTTTCGCTTAACTGTGTTGCTAAGAGCTACCCTTCTATATCTTGTACCTGATGCTGCAAGATGGTCAGCACCCACCATTCCCTTTGAAGTCAGTAGGAGTTGAGGGCACCCCCACGTTGAGTAACCATTTGTGTAACCACCCCTGACAGGCCAACAGCATGATTTGACCTCAAGACTAATAGCACTAAATACATAAACCTCTATTGCTTGAGCTAAATAACTAAGTCCCCTAGCTGGGAACAGTAACAGATTCATTAATCTCTTACATGGACCAGCCTCGGAGGTTGGGGGGAATAACACAGACCCACATTCTCATGAGGACAGTCTCAGTATTGGCCCCAGTCCTGCAACTGGATCTGTGCAGGTGAATCATTTTCCTCGTCAATGGGGCTCAGGATTGGCCCATGTGAACCTGATAGCAGAGTTGGGGCCCAAATTGGTTAAATCACCTTATAATACAAACTGTGTTTCATTTAACCACCAGCTATATATATATTGTGTTTAGCAATCGATTAATACACAATGGGAGTAGATTAAGGCACCAGCATTCCTTCCATACAAATTAAAACAACACCTCTATGGTAAATCTTTTTGGGATTTCAATTGGTTTTCTTTAAGAAAAAAAGAGTTTTCAAAATAGAGTAAATAAAGGGAATAGTAACATCTTGGCAGAATGATTTTTTTTCTATTAGGCACCCTAACCATTCTACTACAGAGAATTACAATTTATATATACAACTATATAAATATCGAGGGTTAGGTTCACCAGTATGCCCTGGTTGCTTTGCATCACCAGGAGCAGTGCAAAGCACCCGGAGTGGCCTGGTGAATCTGGCCCCTGTTATATATGCTGATACTCCCAGTTTGTACAAAGAGAGATCGACATCGATTGAAGTTCTCCCCTCCATAGTCATTCTCTTGTGTGTCTGTACCTGGTGCCTGTGTCACTGCCACTCTTCACTGCTCCATCATCCGTGAAATTAAAGGTCCCGGTCCAATTTGCCAATTCCTCTCCACTCTGCCAGCTAAACTGCAGCCCTCTAATAAGAAAATGAGGCAGTTGATATTTCATGTCATTCATTTGATTAATTCTTTCAGCATGTGTTCTGTTGTCCGTTTCTTGATACAGCAGATATGAGACATTCAGCAAAAAGGGAGGGGGGATTAAATTAAAACATTAAAATATCAAGAGCCATGACTCATTGTTTTATTAGTGTTAATAGTTATGGTTGGAGCTTTCACTTTGCTCAGCCTGATTTTGCTAAATACAAAACAAAAACCTGTGGAATTAAAAGGCCAAATTGTCAAAGATAAGCACCTGGGTTGTGCATGCAAAATAAGTGTACATGGACCAAGTAGGTAATTTCAGAGAGAGAGAGACAGGTGCGTGTGACACCAGATGATTGCATGTGCAAAGAGCTTTGAAACTTGGCTCAGTTTGCAATTTGGACCCACAGGTTTAAAAACGATGGAATTTAGATGTTGTCTCTGATTTGTGGGCCATGTTGGAAAAAGGTTTGAGAATCCCTTCCCTGTCATTATTTATGACATCTGATTGCTTGCCTAAGTCACAAAGTATTGTTTCCATTCCCTGATTGGAGAACTGAAGTGTTATAAACAAATATGAGCCATAGCTGCTGCTAGTGGTGCAAACACTCATCATGACATTAGGCAGTTTTCTTAAAGCCCCAGCTCTGGAACCATGTACGTATGTGAGAATCTCAGCTTCCATTTTAAAAAAATGCTTCTGGCCCTCATGGTTCTGGAGCAAAGCTTGAGAACATGAGCCGAGAGCTCCCCAAAGGTTCAAAAGCCAGCAGCCCAAGAAAAAGAACCATGATTTAAAAAAAAAAAATCTGATTTTTAAGCCAATCCTATGATCTGGGGGGGGGGCCTCACTCATGATTTCTGACCACTTGGGGTGACAATACTGTTTTCCCAATGAAAGTTGTTTACCAGCATGGGCTGGCTGAGTAGTGTAGAAGCTGAGCTGTGCTGTGGTGAGGGAACAGGTTGTCAGGTGATTTACCAGGAAATTAAAGGCATTTAGATGGAGGGACGAGGTGATCCAGTGTAATTGGCAGCTGTTATCTGCACAGGAAGTGAATTAGGAAAGAGGAACTGCCTGAGAGATGTAAATGAAGGGTTTTCTTCCTTCCAGAGGCAGAGAGGTAGGACAACGCCAGTTGTTCTCTGGCCTGCCACCAGGTATGTGTTTTTCTAAAAGATGTGCCTAGGAACTATTCTGGGGAAGTTCTAGAGCAGGGGTCGGCAACCTTTCAGAAGTGGTGTGCCGAGTCTTCATTTATTCACTCTAATTTAAGGTTTCGCGTGCCAGTAATACATTTTAACGTTTTTAGAAGGTCTCTTTCTATAAGTCTATAATATAGAACTAAACTATTGTTGTAGGTAAAGTAAATAAGGTTTTTAAAATGTTTAAGAAGCTTCATTTAAAATTAAATTAAAATGCAGAGCCCCCCCGGACCGGTGGCCAGGCAGTGTGAGTGCCACTGAAAATCAGCTCACGGGCTGCCTTCGGCACACGTGCCATAGGTTGCCTACCCCTGTTCTATAGTTTGTGTCATACAGGAGGTCAGACTAGATCAGTGGTCCCCAACCTTTTTCTTCTGGCGGGCGCCAAAAAAACAAAAACAAAACCGAGCGCTGCCGGCGGGCGCCAAAAAAACAACAACAAAAAAACACCCCGAGCGCTGCCGGCGGAGCAAAAAAAAAAAAAAACCCACCCCGAGCGCTGCCGGCGGAGCAAAAACAAACCAACAAAAAAACCCCGAGGGCTACGCGGGCGCACTTACACCGCGTTGGGGACCCCTGGACTAGATGATCACAATGGTCCCTTCTGGCCTAGGAATCTATATGATAGCAGTTTACTTGTTCCAGATGGGGAGAATCTGTGGGTGGGCACATACTTGCTATATTGTTATAGGTGTTGGAAGGCACTAATAAATCCCAGTCAGATCTCTGGCACTAATTTCTGCTAAATACCTAGTGCACCAAAGTAGCAGTATTTCACAGAATGAATAGCAGACAGCGAATAGCCAGTGCTCGTCTCCCGCAAATACCCTTGCTTGCCAGCTAACGTGGGTGTTGTTAAGATGAACAGCCATCTCCCAAACATCTGTGTAAACAAAAGCCCATTTGTGCAAATAGCAAATAAGGAGAGAAACAAACATGGTCAACCCAAAGGGTCAGATGGAATTCAAACGAATGTTCACAAGCTTGGTTTTGCAGCATGTAGTTAGCTCCACTGTTGCCTCACTTTATCTGCAACAAAGTGTTTGCAACATGACCTACTAGCAGGTGTTGCTTCAGTGGTTCCTACTTGTGTCAGTGCAGGCTAGTATGGCCTCCTCCCATCTACCTTGATTATGAGCCTCTTGCAGGGCACAGCTGCATGGCCACAGACCACCTCCCAACCTATCTACCGTGTGCGCTAGCCCTCAGTGGAGCTTGGGCTGCTGGGAATCATGTGACTATCATGTAGCTTTGGCTTTCCACACAGCTCTAGTTGGAAACTACTATACCAAGACAGTCTGATATAGTATTTAAAGGGTCTGTTGCCAGCATGGTGCTAATTATTTCATATACTCATATTATATGGATAAATTTGAGTATCCATCATGCAGATATCATACTGCTCATTGCAATGATTATTATTAATTTGCTTGGCACCAGGGGCGGCTCTATGTATTTTGCCGCCCCAAGCACGGCAGTCAGGCGGCTTTCGGCGGCGCGCCTGCGGGAGGTCCGCCGGTCCCGCGCCTTCGCGCTTGGTGCGCTGGTGCCTGGAGCCGCCCCTGCTTGGCACTACAGTCCAAAGGCACCAGTCAAGATCAGATCCCCAGTGTGCGAGACACCATACTTTTCCTAGACTAGTTGGCACCGCAGGTAATGGCAGTCACAGCCGAAATGTAAATACAAAATCCTTTATGAAATGATAACATGTCATTCCCTCTGTAACAATAACTCTGTTTACATACATCTTGGAATAAAGACCAACAGCCTATAAGTAACTGAATGTATCCCATTGACTTTCCAAAGATAAACAGAAATATTTAGCCAGTGCAAAAGTGTATGCTGAATTATCATGAAGTGAGACCAGGTTGTAGAGCAAATTCAGAGTTTGCATTCATTTTGGATGGCGCTACTATAGTGGCCAGTTTAGAGAGTTGCATGGGAGGGGAAAACTAGTATATAAAATGTGATCCATCCATTCTGCTCTCTCTCCACCAAAACACCCTGGCATCAAAAGTGATCATTCTAATTCCTCCATGTAACACATTAAAAGACAGAAGATCCAATGGGAAAAAAAAGTTGCTTTCTTGGGCCCCACTCCTGCAACAAGATCCATTAACATATCCCTTTATTCCCAAATGGAGAATCATGGAAGTCAATGGGAAATCTGCACAGGTGTAAGAGCCCACTACCAGATTCTGTTATGTGCTCAGGAGCTTGGACCATTTCCCATCTGGTGTCCATTCTGCAAACAGAACTATCTGCATTTGACTTCTGAGAAAGGCAATGCTGTAAAATGTCCTTTTTATAAATACTGTGGGAACACAGAGACAGAGAGCAGTCTTGGCTGGCATAAATCAGAGTAGCTCTTTTACCTTTAAAGGCACTATGATGATTTCTACTAGCAGAGGGTCTGGCCCAGTGTGCACATTTCTGTGTGGCATGTTAGTATAAAGCAGGCATGAGAAAGCTTTCACTCCTGCTGACTACTTTAGATTTTGTGTCTGTTGGAATAAATACTTGTTATTCTCTTCCAGGTTCCTCAGTCTAGCAGATTGGTGACTGCACTTTATAGCTTTAAAGAGTTTTGATTTAAATTTAAACCAGTGTCAAATGTGTCTGATCACACGTCCTCTAAAAATTAGTTTGAATTAATGAAGACAGTAGTGAACAATAAGATGGGGTGATAGTGAGAGAAATAGTCTCGGTGCTTTCAAAGAGCTGAGTTGAAATTTGGATTTAGGCTACATTTGGCAAGTTCGGATTCACATAAACATTTGCAAACTGAAGTAGACGGTCACTCATCTAGATGTATGATTCGTATCAGTGTGTCCCTTATACATGACCTTTCCTATGGCATAGCTAAAATTCAGACGGATGGATTTTAGATAATTGGAAAACACTTTAAAAATGTGAAGCAAAATTCTGCCCCCTGGTGCATCTCTACACAGCACATAACTTCTGGGAGAAAAGCAGAAGAAACGCTGAAATGCTCAGACGGGAGGATCTGTTCATAAAGGAAATGATAATTCCATGCTATAATACCCTCTTCTCAGGCCTCATTTGGAATACTCTGTGCAGCAATTGAAGCATCAAGTTTAAAGCACGGCATTCAAATTTTGGAAAAGACCCAAGATGAGATCAGCAAGGGAACGGAAGGTATGTATGTCTTATGAGGAAAGGCTTCACATGCTTAGCTTGAAATGGCAGAGAAGAGATCGAATTAAGATAAAAACATATTAAGGAATGCAACTAAGGGTCTGGTTATGAATCTGTTCTCTCTTCATGGTAAGGACAAGCCACAAGGTGGTGAGCTGAGTTTAAGGAGAGAAAAAGTGTCAAGTTAGGTGTCAGGATCTCTCACTAAGGAGAGAGTGACACATGGAACCATTCAAGAATTTAACAACATATAGAGCTATACTACAACTCAAGAAGATACATTACAGCAATCCTAGGACTACTCGCAAGGAGGAATATGGGTATGCAGGATCAGGTCCATACCTTTGTAATGTATTTTCTGGAGTTCTATTATAACTCTATATTTCGTAACACACCGCTACCTCGATATAACGCCACCCGATATAACACAAATGTGGATATAACGCGGTAAAGCAGTGCACTGGGGGGGGGGGGGCGCGGGGCTGCGCACTCCGGTGGATCAAAGCAAGTTTAATATAACGCGGTAAGATTTTTTGGCTCCCGAGAACAGTGTTATATCGAGGTAGAGGTGTAAAACTATTCTTATGAGTAAGGCAACTTGCACAAACAATGAATTGCAAGGAAAACTAAGAGTGAGATTCTTCAAAAGCTCTCTGCCTTGGCCTAACTCTGCTCCTATCGAAATCAGTGGGGGTTTTACCATAGACTTCAAAAAGAGCAGAGTGAGGCCAATGCTTCAGAATCTCAGCTTTTGTTTTTAAAAGTTGGGGATTGGTCCTGCTTTGAGCAGGGGGTTGGACTAGATGACCTCCTGAGGTCCCTTCCAACCCTGATATTCTATGATTCTAAGTTCCTTGTGGTTGTGAAGAAAACCTTGAAAACATGAACTAAGGGTTTGTCTAGATGGAGAATTAGCACGCAGCAAACTGGGATGTAAATCTACAGTGCACTAGCTTACCATGCACTAATTGGCGGTGTGGACCGTGCTACCATGCACTAAAAGTTCCGTAGTGCACTTTGATCCACTGCTGTTTGAAATGGGAATAGATCAAAGTGTATGACAGAACTTTTAGTGTGAGGTAGCAAGGTCCACATCGCTTGTTAGCTCATGGTAAGCTATTGCACTGTAGATTTATACCCTGGCTTGCTGCACACTAACTGTCCATATAGACAAGACCAAAGTGTAAATTGATGCAGTGCTTTCTGCCTGAATCTGCAGGCAGCTTGAAACAATGGCTCTGAGACGTGTGAACCACCCCACCAATCTATCTCATTGGGGTATTAATTCGAAAGCCTAACAGCACCACTTAAAAAGTCAGCATTAACTGTTTTGTTGCTTATCGTCTTAGTGGCCGGAATGGGGAAAAGGTAAGATAAGCCTCTGGAATTGAAAGTTGCAAGAAGGAAGAAATGCAATGGGGTGGGGGTGGAAGAAGGAGGAAAGAATCAACAAAGAGAAAAGAAACAAGAAAAGAGGATGGGGAAGGAAGGGAAAGTGGAGGCAGAAATAGTGGCCTAATATGTAATTGGGACAGAGAATCAAATATTCAAAAACAGCCTCCCAAGATATGTCTGCACTTTTTTGTGGATGCAAAGGATGGATTTATGATCATAAAATATCATCTCCCCCTTAAATTAGCATATTTTCCCACTGCTTGATGCTGAACATGACAATAAAAATCTCAAACAAATAACAATGATAATTAAGACCTTAAAAACAACAAGAAGTCCGGTGGCACCTTAAAGACTAACAGATTTATTTGGGCATAAGCTTTCGTGATGCTGAAGAAGTGGTTTTTTACCCACGAAAGCTTATGCCCAAATAAATCTGTTAGTCTCTAAGGTGCCACCGGACTCCTTGTTGTTTTTGTGGATACAGACTAACACGGCTATCCCCTGATAATTAAGACCTTAGTTACCACATAAATGCCATATTTTGCCCTTGATCTTTGTGAAAAATCTCTTCTTGATATCAGAGGGAGTTCTACTGTGGATGGAAGGGAGTGCATGATCCTAATTTAGAGGCCAACTCACAGGCAATAATTAACCATGGAGTTTGACCATCTGACAGACTGAGTTTTACAGACTTGCACTAGAAAGTACTCACAAGTCAGTTCCCTTAAACAAAGAGGACTTGAAGTTTTCAGACCAGTAAATGTCAATAGCAACGTTTTGGCCTTAATCAGTAGCTACAAGGATTGAGCCAGTGTGTGGTTGAATGAACACTGAAGTAATGTGAAAATAATGGGAAAACAGAAAATTAACCAGGCTGCATAATTCTGGAGGGCCTATCAAGGGTGGTGTCAGAAAGCAGCAGGGAGCCTAGCAAAAAGCCTCTTGCAAAAATCCGATCAAGAAACCACTGCAGCCTGAACTGAGGTTTTAGTAGCGGGGGAGGTCAAATCATGGATTTCTGAAATATTACATAAGCAAGACCAAGCAAGCGAATGAACTCAGATATGGAGTTTAGGATCCATATTATCACCTCATCAGATTACAGAGGTTCCATCTCAGGGCAGCTCTGAAGGTACAGTATGGATGCAAGATATCTGGTTAAAGTTCAGCTCAAACAAGAGAGAAGATTCTAAAGGACTTCGCTTGGTCCCTGATGGCCCCATTTCTGCCCTAAACAGAAGGATGGGCCTGATCATTCGGGCAGCTCCTGCAGAAGGATCTGCTCACTATTGATCACAGTCTAAATAATTACCTCTTTGTCACTGGAGTGTCATAGGGCAGATCAGGACAAACAAATGAAGAACTGATTAACCGTCTGAAAGCTCAGCATTCATTTCCAAGGAGGTCTGAATAGCAATGAAGGCTCCATGCAAACTAGTCAGGGAGAGACTAGCAGATCCCATACACCTCTAATGTCAACCAGTCCCAGGAAACCTCCCACTCACTTGTTTCTTCTCAGGATGAGGGATATTTATAATGATTTGTCAGGCTGACAATCCTGTTATCTCCAGTTACCCTAGAGAGGCTGAATAAACTCAAAGGCAAGCATCAAAGGACTGAACCCAATGTCATTTAATGCCTGTAAGCAAACCTGAAACCTGACTAAGTCTGCTGATCCTACATATGGTCCGGTGAAGGGTAACACTGAAGTTAGAAGACAATCCCTTCCCACCACCCACCAGTAAGGGGCACTTTATCCCTGACAGGAGGAGAAATCAGTGTGTTTCACACTTCTCCCAATGTCTTCCTCTCTCTTTGTCTCTTCATTATCTTTAATCTTTCTCTCTCTCCATTCTCTTACTCTCCTTCCTTGCTTATCTTCTACATACTTATCTTCGATCTCAATTCCTTACTTGAGGCAGAATTATCTAGTAGTCAGACACTGGGAGTGGAAACCAGAGAGCTCTGCCTTTCTAACACCAGCTGTGCCACAGACTCACTTTGTAGCCTTAGGAAAGTCACTTAATCTCTCTGTACCTCAGTTTCCCCAAATCTAAAAGTGGAATAATAAAACCTACCCTACTGGGAGGCGGGTTGAAAATTAATTAATTAACTTTCATAATGTGACGTTACACCCCATATTCATCATAGAAATATTGTTATGATATGAATATGGTATAACTAATATGTTTTATGCAAGATGGGTCATGTGAGGTATCACTGAAAAGGTAATGATCTACTGAATGTGTTTATCAAATTTGTATGCATGTATCATTTCTGTATCTGAGGTTAGGAATATTGACTTTGTAACAATTACAACTGTGTGTGTATTTGGGGGAATGCCCACCCACAGTAGGCCATCAGCCTGAATGAGCCATTTAAGAAGGACAATAGAACTTTGGAGATACTAATCTCCCACCATCCTGAGGAGCTTCCTGGGATGTTGCTTTGACACTGCAGGGTCATCTAATGATGCCACCTGGTATGGAGTACTGCCTGCTGGACACTGCTGGTATTTTTCCACTGGAAACAAAGGGTTCCTGCCTTATGTAAATTCTATTTAAGGCTGGGGAGTAAGGCAAATAGGACTCTTCTCCATTGCCTCCCCATCCAAGAAGGAAGATTGCTAAAAACACCTGAAGGGAAAGGCTGGGGCTGAGTCCAGGCTGAGACAGGAGGGTGAGATTCAGTATCTCTAAATTGCCTAGATGGTAAAATTATGTGACAAGTGAAAGGCACATTGCAGGATTACTTTAATAGCTTCTTAGTATCAGGTCTTATGCTTGGAACCATCATTAAATCGACTCTCAAGGCTCAGCAGCGTAGAAAAATAATAAGACAGACAAGGGAGGGAGATGCAAGGATGCGCGTGCCTCTAACAATCCAGGGCCAGATGTAACATCCCTGGTGTAACTCCGTGGAGATTGCGGCTGTAACACCAGGGATGAATGTGGCCCCTTGTGTTCAGAATCTAGGGGCAACATAATCCCACCTTACACAACAGGAGGAACTATGTCAGATGACTCCATGTTTCACTGATGTCACTGACCGACCTGCTCCTATTGCTGTTGAAGTCATGGGCAAAACTCACATTTGTGTTCGGTGGGAGCCAATCTGGGCCTGACAAGTCTAGTTTAAAAGCTTCCTCATCTCTCCATTAACGTGAGCCTAGCCTAGTTCTAGTTTGGATACATGCATGTGGCTATTCCTCTCCTCCACACTAATACAGACCAACCATTCATTGAACTGATTGTAACAGTGATTTGTAACTTTATGATAGGTGCACGGCTGGCCTTATGATTTGCAGGGTCCCAAACTGCTGCAGATGGAGGAAAGATTGGTCTGTGCATTATTTTCCAACTCTGGTCCACCTGTCACAGAGAGAGATCAAGCCAGCCTGGGTGACTGCACCGAGGCCCCAAGCACATTGCTTGTGCTCCAGGACAACCCTGAATAAGTGGATTTTTTAAAACCACATTTTAGCCATAAGATGGGAGAACAATTAGCCTAGGCTTGTTGATGAGAAGCCATCTGATCCGCAGGAGATGGTGAGAGAAAGGATTTGAAAAGGGTTTGTTATCATGGGAGATGGCAGGTGTGCTTCATACTAAACGAAAGGACTAAATCAAACAATCTAGGTCCCCAGGAAGTCAGTAGATGCAGGATGGGCCCCGTGTTTGTGGACTTGGTGTAAGACTGGTTCATTACACAATGGACCAAATGGAGTTACAGTAGGGATAAGCTTGGCCCGATAGATTAAAGCGGGAATTGATAGTCACAGAGCAGTGCTGGAGTCTATTTTGAGTAGCACACAAGCAAGATTGAAGACACAAAGGTGGGAAGTCACTATATAACAGTGACTATAATCCCAAACAGGATTTAGTTTTATGTAGCACCTTTCATACATAGGGCTAAATTCTGCTCTCAGATGAGCATATGCGGCTTCTATTAACGTTGCATCCATAATCACTGCCCATGAATTGCCCTGATTTTGCATACACAAGAGACCCAACAATAGTACAGCCTTGGACACTGGCAATAGGGACGTTGGTCAGGACACCAGAGGTACCTCAGAACTTGTTTCAAGATGCTCCATGGGAATCTTTAGCTTCCATCCAGAGAGCCACCAGAGCTGGGGAAGGGAGATCTTGGACTGATGTCTAATCAGGAGTTAGTCTTAGGGTTAATAATTAGGGGATAAATCTTGGTATCCCACAACAAAACCCTAGGAAGACAAGGTAATGGTGTCAGTTTCATCCCACGGGAGGCAGGTTTAGAACTTCCCATGCAGGATGCCCTCCCAAGCCACAGTTGTCCTGCGACCCACAGGGAAATCCCATGTTTTAGTGCATTCACACAGCCCCCAAGTGCATGGAGATCTCATATAGAGGGTTCCACTTGCTCAAACGGATGAGTATGGTACCATTTAGGTTCAGCCTAACCCCCTACTGCTACACAATTTGGCTATACTATTAGGCTATTCCCCCCCCCCCCCACACACACACACACACATGATCTGTCTGTGACGTTGCACTCCATATGATTTTATGAAAACATGCTTATGAGTGTGAATATAATGCAACTGAAATATGCTTCATGCAAAAGGTCTCTTGTAAGGTATCACTACAAAGCTTATAATCTACTGAGTCTGGTCATCCAATTTGTATAAATGTATCATTCTTGTATCTGAAACTAGAAATATGAAATATAACTCTGAGGTCCTATTGTAGTTATGCAAAGTGTGGGCCATTAATGGTGGTTTGGAATCTTGATGGCTCCCATCAACTAGGACAATTGGTTGTAAATGGCTCTGTTTACTTGCAAGCCTTCCTGTGAGTCAGGCCAGGAAGAATGAAGGCTTGGGGGGTCTCACAGGACATGTGACCATGTCACATGATACTGGAATCCATGTTTAACCTGGTGTTTTCCCATTTAGAAGGCGGGGTGGGAACCCAGAGAGAGACAAAGGATTCCTGCCTTGTGCCAAAGCTATAAAAGGGGGTGGAACAGAACAAGTGGGTTCCAGTCATGAGAAATCCCCTAGTTACCACCTGAGCTGGAGCTAACAAGAACTGTACCCAGGGAAAAGATTGGGCCCAGACTAGGAAGGAGTCGAGTCTGTGAAAGAAGCTTATTGGAACATCTCTGAGGGTGAGATTTACCTGCATTTAGTTTCCTACTGTATTAGTCTTAGACTTGCGTATTTTTGTTTTATTTTGCTTGGTAACTTTCTTTGTTCTGTCTGTTATTACTTGGAACCACTTAAATCCTACTTTTTATATTTAATAAAATCACTTTTGCTTATTATTGAACTCAGAGTTAGTGACTAAAACCTGGGGGAGCAAACAGCTGTGCATCTCTCTTTATCAGTGTTATAGAGGGCGGACAATTTATGAATTTGCCCTGTATAAGCTTTATACAGAGTAAAATGGATTTATTTGGGGTTTGGACCCCATTGGGAACTGGGTATCTGGGTGCTGGAGACAGGAGTACCTGCTAAGTGGTCTTCAGTTAAAGCCTGCAGCTTTGGGGGATGTGGTTCAGACCTGGGTCTGTCTTTGCAGCAGGCTAGCGTGTCTGGCTCAACAAGACAGGGTTCTGAAGTCCCAAGCTGGCAGGGAAAATGGGCTCAGAGGTGGTCTCAGCACATCAGGTGGCAGTCCCAAGGGGGTTTCTGTGACCCAACCCGTCACACTGTCCCTACCACCAGAAGGATAAACCAATCACTTAGTTGCCCAAGGTTTTCAGTTGGATCCTGAGAAATACTGGCCATGATTGCGTGTGTTCTTATGAAAAGTGCTACAAGACCTGCAGTGTCCAAGCAGAGTAGACAAGGCTTGACTTTTACAGTTTCATCCGCAACGAATAATTAGGACTAAAGTGAAACTTAAAAAGGAGACAGTGTAGGGACAGTGAATGTCAGGGCAGAACATTACAGAGGGGTGAGGGAAAAGCTGAATGAACTGGAATGGTTTAAAGCAACAGAGGGCAAGGACATTCTGGGGAAACAGGAAGTTAAGTCCATAGCATGTCTATACTACAAAACTAAGTTGACCACCGCAGTAATTCCATCGCTTGTGCGTGTCTATGCTTTGTTCCTTGTGTCGGCAGTACGCGTTTTCACCTGGAGCACTTGCACCAATTGAACTGTCAGTGTGGGGCATTGTGGGATGGCTTCTGAAAGCCAGCAACAGTCAAAGTAAGCAACACAGTGTCTACACTGACACTGCGTCAACCTAACTACATCAACATTGACTCTACACAGCTTCTGGAGGTGGAGTTAAGTCGGTATAGAGGGCGATTTACATCAGCGGGAGCAAAATATTAGTATAGACACTTACAGAGCTAGGTCAACATAAGCTGCCTTGCGTCAACCTAACTCTGTAGCATAGACCAGGGCCAAGTGTAAATGTGAGTCTGTCTGTTAAAGTAAGGCAATGTAGTGGAAGATACACACGCGTGTGTATATATGTATGTACCATTATGTACAGTTCATAAAATAAACCACAGCATTAAACTGATTTATACTTTCAATACTCTTTCTTTTCTCTATTTATTGCTTTGTTTCTGGCCTGATGTCCCCCAATATTAACCCTGACATCTACCCAGAAAAAGGTGCACTTAATTTTTTGCACCAATTTTCAGTTTTTGTTGTTGTTGTTGTTGTTTTTTAAATAAACACTGATAAATTCCCTAGAAATTTACAAAAATGAAGGGCTTGGCATTTTTTTTAAGTAAAGTATTGAAGAGGAGCTATTTGAGTGGACAAAGGATTTGCCTTGATGCCAATAGCAGAAGCATTTAACGCAGAAAGCAGGGGACTACTGGAGTATCATAAGGAACAGAATTTGGTTTTCATTTGTTCACTATATTACTTAATATGCTGAGGGTATGAGCATGCATCAGGGTATCAAAATGTGGTGGTGTAACAATGCTGGAGTCGCCAGTGCAAAGAACGAGACCCAAAACTGAAATTACTGTAAGGGTCATGGGTAGGTACTGTGTGTGGTTATTCAGTTCGGCAATGAGCTGTTTAAGATAATAAGGCTATGAATAAAGTAAGTCAACAGCCAAACACTACAGTACACTGAACAGAAGAAGGATCGGAAGACTAACCCTCATCCCAGTACAACCAGTGAGAGTTTTGCCATTGACTTCAATGAGAGCAGGATTGAATCCTAAGACAGACACAGCTCTGAAAAACACTGTTGTCATTCTGCTTTTATCTCCTTTTTAAAAGTAAACAGGAACTGATGAGTCAGAAGAAATGATTCTCGCACTGTACCCAGCCACTAGTTAGCAGAGTTAGTATTTTTGCTCTGTGACATTTTCACAGCAAAAATTAAGTTGCAGCCAACAAAGGAGCTGTGAATATTTGCAAATTTCTGCAGAGTTTTAACGCATGACTCAAGAACTTGTGATGTCTCTCCCTTTATTTGGTTCATGAAGAAGAAGCACGAATGAAGAAAGGTATGAGGAATGCCCTCAGGAAGTTTTGAGGCAGTTCCACAGCCCACCTGCCATATTCTACCCTGTTCGACTTTGCTTCTTGCACTGTGCTCTTCACTGCAGTATTTGAGCGCTTAGAACTCAGTTATAGGACTGTCCGCTGTTTGTAACCAATTGGAGTTCATAAACTATTTTGAAATAATCAAGTAACTAACATCCCACTGACAGAGAGTACGGTACTGCTGCAGCTCATTAAAACTGAGTTATCACTTATATTCTACACCCTTATTTACAGCTACTTATAACTTTCAAAAGAAAAGGTGCCATTTTTAGTAACCAATCATACACAATCATTTACTACAGGATGATCATAAAAGAAGAAGAACTCTTTTCGATAATATTTTTTACTTATATAGCAACTTTCACCCAAGGTTCTCAAAGCAACTTAGAAGAGTGGTTAAGTATTATTATCCCACAACTTTCATAAGCACAAATTATTCCTCAACTTTTAGCGCAAATGTGCTAGAGTTTCCTATGTTTGTTCTCTGCCCAAAAGTGTTTGTTTTTCAAATTGCATAACAATCTATTAGGCTGTTATTCACCGAAATTAGACCCCTTGAAAGCACAAGATTAGTTCCCACTTACTATATTTTCTCCAGTTCTTTGCTCAGTCAAGTATTAAAGGTCTCCAAGTTACTGCATTATTTAAGCATCAAAAATTAAGTTTTCCATCTGTCAGAAATTGTTCAGATACTTGCTTTAAGCTCCGATAACTCAAACAGCTTTGTTTTAAAAAACTTAATACTTAACCCTTCCTTAGTGCATTCCATCTACAAAGCACTTTACAGACATTACTTAATTCATTACAAACTAAAGCACTTAATACTTTGCAGGGAGCTGTGAATGAGGATAAGTGCTTCTGACATCGCTGAAGATCTGGGGGTTGAAATAATGAAAATGATGGCTGTTTAAAGACAGAATATTGAGCATACATTGCATCGCCACTTCCTTGAATCCTGTTATCAGCAGTGTAAATCAGTGTAGCTCCAGTGGCCGATCCCCAGCTAGAGTAAATTGCTGTAGTTTCTTTGAAGTTAATGGTGGTACCCTAGTTTACACTAGTTGTTGATCTGGCCCCTTAACTTTGGAAGGGTGTACACAGGCACAAGCTCAGAATGTTCACAGCTGTGAAAAATTCACAATGATCGATAGGACAGACAGATGGCCGAGGGGGAAGAAAAGCTTTACAAGTGTCACAGAGCAAGTTTGTGTAACGTCTAAAGACTTTGGATCTTTTATTCAATATAAGCACTCAACATCAGTTTCCCATGAGAATCACCTTCCTCAACTGTTGGACAATTTCATCTGTGTAAGCAAAAGGGGGACTGAACACTAAAGTATCAGGGGGTAGCCATGTTAGTCTGTACCCACAAAAACAACAAGGAGTCCGGTGGCACCTTAAAGACTAAAGAGTGTCTACTCGGGACTCGTTTTCCTAGAATTTCCCACTGTTATCACCTATGCTAGCAGTGGTGTTAGTGAAGAGCAGCTGCTGGCATTCAGTATGACAATGTTTGGCTGCTGGTGTCTTGGGTACTCTATTGCTCTTACTGTTATCACAGGTGGAGCTGCAATGGTGAGCCATTGTCGGATAATGGGCCACATCCTCTGCTGGTGTGAATCAGTGGAGTTCCANCCCCCCCCTAGTGTGGACCAGCCCTTAAAGACTAAAGAGTGTCTACTCGGGACTCGTTTTCCGAGAATTTCCCACTGTTATCACCTATGCTAGCAGTGGTGTTAGTGAAGAGCAGCTGCTGGCATTCAGTATGACAATGTTTGGCTGCTGGTGGCTTGGGTACTCTATTGCTCTTACTGTTATCACAGGTGGAGCTGCAATGGTGAGCCATTGTAGGATAATGGGCCACATCCTCTGCTGGTGTGAATCAGTGGAGTTCCACTGAAGTCAATGAAGCTAAACTGATTTGCACCAGCTTGGGACCTGCCCTGATATGTTGAGTGTGGACAAGACCCACAGAATCCCTTTATATTCAACACTATATTGTGCTGATGTGTAGCTCCTATTAGTGATAATGAATAACCAGTGGAGAGTGAGAGAAGAGTGCACCAAGCAGAGTGCTCATGTACTGAATAAGATATGAAAAGCAGCTGTAGCAGTAACTGGTATAAACACTTTTAAAGAGGAGTTAAAGAGTTAGGCTATGTTGGGAATCGTTAGGAAAGGGATAGATAATACGACAGAAAATATCATATTGCCCCTTGTGACGGGGTGTGCACACCCCGGCCGCACTAGCCAAGACGGGGTTAAACCCACATTATGGACAGCGGAAGTCCCGCCCCTTAGGCCGGACTGGGCATGCTCCAGATGCTGCAGCAATATAAAGGGAGGAAACCCAGGTCATTTGGGGCTGGATGCCGGAGGGGAAGGACCTGTGCTGGAAGCTTCTGCTGAGGACTGGCTACCAGAGGCGGCAAGTTGTATGGGACCGTGGTGCCCGTGCTCCACCAATATGAGAGCATGGGGGCCCAGCTCCACCAAAGTTCGGGCCCGGGTCTCTCCCCCGGCCCTGCCTGCTGCCCCTGCGTGCCTCCCCTGGAGCATCCCCCCTGGCCCTGCCTGCCACCCCTGGGCAATTTAAAAGGGCCTGGGGCCACCACCGGCAGCACAGCGGGGCTAAGGCAGCTTCCTGCCCACTCGCTCCGCTTCCAGAAGCGTCCGGCACGTCCCTGCGGCCCCGGAGGGGGCGGGGGGCCTGTCTCCGCACACTGCCCCAGCCCTGAGCGCCAATGGGAGCTGCAGGGGTGGTGCCTACAGGCAGCGGGGCGTGGAAACACCTCGGCCCCCCTCCCCCCAGGAGCTGCTGCCAGAGCGGGGTGCAGGTCACTTTTGGGAGCCACCCGAGGTAAGCGCCGCACCCCTCATCCTCTCCCGCACCCCAAACCCCTGCCCCAGCCCAGAGCCCGCACCCAAACACCTTCCTAGAGCCCAACCCCTCCCCCACCCAAACTCCCTCCCAGAGTCTTAGGCAGGTGGGGGGGGGGCACGACCCAAGGAAGTGACCGGTGCTGCGGAGCCTGGAGACCCCGAAGCCTCATGGACTGCCACATCGGAGACGACAGTAGGAAGTGACCCAGGGAGGGTGACGGAGTGGTATCTCCCACCCGTGGTAAGCTCAGCGTGTTTCGGTGGGATTCCCCGCTGAGCCAGTGATGGACCGCTCCGCCACTGCCAGGGCCCTAGGTCGGGGCCCAGTGGAGTCGTGTGGGCCCGGACCCCCCTACCTAGGCCGCCAGCCACCCTTGTTGGTGGCCCTTGGGTGCTGGCTACTAGGTCACGCTGCCCTGCCCTAAAGGGCCACGCTATTGACTCTGACTGCTAGGCCACACTGCCTGTATCGAAGGGCAGCACTATTAACTCTAGCCGCTAGGCCCTGCTTCCCGGGGCACTAGGACTATTAACTTTACGCTGGTCCTTAGACCCCAGGGTGGAGAGGTCAGAGTCGGACAAGCAGACTTAACGGCGGTGTCCACGTACCCCCTGGTACCCCCCACATCTTTATTACAGCATGCAGATCTGCTCACCCTATCTCAAAAAAGATATATTGGAATTGGAAAAGGGCAACAAAAATGATTAGAGGTATGAAACAGCTTCCACATGAGGAGAGATTAATAAGACTGGGACTTTTCAGCTTGGAAAAGAGATGACTGAGAGGGGATATGATAGAGGTCTATAAAATCAGGGCTGGTGTGGAGAAAGTAACTAAGGAAGAGTTATTTACTCCTCATAACACAAGAACTAGGGGTCACCAAATGAAATAGGCAGCAGGTTTAAAACAAACAAAAGGAAGTATTTCTTCACACAACGCACTGTAAACTTGTGGAACTCTTTGCCAGAGAATGTTGTAAAGGCCAAGATTATAACAGGGTTCAAAAAATTCATGGAGGATGGGTCCATCAATGACTATTAGCCAGGATGGGCAGGGATGGTGTTCATAGCCTCTGTTTGCCAGAAGCTGGGAATGGGTGACAGGAGATGGATCACTTGATGATTATCTGTTCTATTCATTCCCTCTGGGGCACCTGGCATTGGCCACTGTCAGAAGACAGGATACTGGGCTACATGGACCTTTGGTCTGACCCAGTATGGCCATTCTTATGTAATGGTGAAAGTGTAGATATACAACAGCACAGCTACAGCTGCATGGCTCTAGCATTTCAGTGTAGACACTCACTACAGTGACGGGAGGGGTTCTTGTCCCAGAAAGGTGGTAGGTAGGTCGCTGGAATAATTCTTCCGTCAACCTATCTCTGTCTACACCAAGGGTTAGGTTGACTTAGCTACTGCACTCAGGGTGTGTGGATTTTTCACACCCCTGAGTGACACAGCTGGGTCGACCTAACTTGTTAGGGTAGACTTGTCCTTAAACAATATACCGTGGGACAGAACTGCTTAACATAAAGTGAGAAACTGACCAGGGTTTGAGGCTTTGTTGTCTCCTTCTGCAATCTCCAATGTCCTTCTGCTCCTAAGAAAACCCAGACCAACAGCAAAACTTTGTTTCACATTCCGATAGGTAATTTGTCATGAGTCAGTGATGTAGGACCTTAGCTGGGGTATTTCATTTCACCAAGAAAATATTTCCCATCCGGGTGGGAAAGTTCTCTAGTGGACAGAGCACAGGACTGAGAGTCAGATCTGACACATTCAGTGACCTCAGGCAAGTCAATCCATTCACTTTCCCAGCCTGCACAGATGCTGATAACTCCCTCGTGTGGGTGTTGTGAGGAGTAGGTAACTTGATGTCTGCGTTGGAGTCCTTGGATGCAAGATGCTAGGGACGTGCCAATGTTGGTGTAACTTTCATTTTAAGAGTGTGATTTTTTTGTTTTTTTAAGTACGAGGTGCCAGTATATACATGTAGGTGAGATTTTATGCTAACTTAGAATGCAGAAAACCTTTAAATACTTTAGTGCATACACTCTGAATGCGAAGATTTACTGTTTCTTGCTCACCATATGGTTGTTTGAGAGTTGTTATATGTGTTTCTAGTGAGCGCCTCAGTGGAAAACTTCACTTAAGTTCTTTAATAAACTTTAAACATTATTCTGGTTACCTGCATGTAATTCAGAGGGCCAAATTATCTCCTGCATTTGAGCCCCACTCCGTGAGGGAGTCAGGGCAGTAGAGGGCTGGCATCTATGGATTCTATGCCAGTTGAAGATAAATGTAGAAGAGCACAAGTCAGCTACATTTTCCTAGTATCTGATAGGTCCCTTCCTTCCCCTAACATGCCCCCTATGCCATGGGCTGAGGGATGGCAGCAGTTGGCGCAGAAGCCACTTCTACATCTTTACAGGAGTGAAGAGCTCCCACACACCAGGAGAATGCTCTTCTGTCCACTTATTGAGCAGAATCCAACCTCTCTGTGCCACCTGGACCCCACAAAGGCGCCAGATCTCAGCTGAGAATCTGACTCAAAATATAAAAAAAAAATACAGAGGGCCAATGTTGAAACAACAGCACACACTAGAGCACGCTGTGGTTCTGGATATATATATGAGAATCCCCAGGATTTAACCTACTTCAGCAGATCAATGGAGAGGACATTTTTAATCATATCACATAAACCCTGCAATAAAAATAATTACCCCGGAGTTCAGTATTAAAGAAGCCTAATTATGTCTGACTTTATTATCATTTGTTATAGCCACTAAGCCCACCCTTTCCTGCTGTCAGATCCCCTCTCTAGAAATCTTTCAACATTTGGTTAGACTTTGACAGGTTCGTGTAAGATACGCAGCTGAACCTTGCTCGCCTTAGTGGTGCAAGTAGATCCATTGCCTTTAGGGGAACTCCTCGGGGACTACAGTGAGCAGGATTTGGTCTTCACATATTTTAGTAACATTATAAAAATGGGGGTGGGGTGGAAGGCAAGAAGGGGCCATTTCCTGGTGTGTGTGTGTCTGTTTCCTGTGTCTACGGGTCTGATCCAAAGCCCACTGAAGTCCACAGGAATTTTTCCATAGATATCAATGGATCAGGCCTAAAAGCTCACGTCACATGCCATTCTTCTTCTTGACAGTCTCCCAGAGTTCTATTCCTTCCTGTTACAGTCCCTGAGCCAAAACCCGCAGTTCCTGTTCGGGCAAAAACTTCCACCGTGTGCAACGGGAGTTCAGCCCAACTAAGGGCTGCCAGATCTGGCCGCTTGATTTTAATCCATGCACCTGTTTTCCTCCCCCCGCCCCCCTCCTGTTTACGTTGCTAGAATTTCAGCATCTGCGGAAGGGGGAGGAGAGCAGGGAGGGTTCCTGGAGTAAGACAGGACCACCCCTTGCATCTCAGTGAGCGGAGGTGACCTGTCACGGAGTTCCTCCTGTGTTGTGTGGTCTCTCTCCTCACCACTGCTGCTCCACAGGGAAGGGGCTTTAGGAGCCTGGCTATGCTCCTTGGCAGCATCCATGTGGAGATTCAGGCAGGAATTAATATAGCTGGGAGCTGAGTTAACTTCCTGTGTTTCCCTCCGCACCTGCCATCATGCGGCTCCAAGGGAACTCAATAGCAGCATGCCGGCATCAGTGCAGCAGCATAAATGCACCATTCAGGATGCCTCTTGCATCCATGCAGCTGGTCGGTGGAATGTCTTCCCTGAAGAGCCGTGAGAAGCATGGCACCCCTGCCATCTCTGCTGGCCCTTTTACTCCTCTTGTGAAATGATGCTTTAGCCCAGGGGTGACCAACCTGAGCCTGAGAAGGAGCCAGAATTTACCAATGTACATTGCCAAAGAGCCACAGTAATACGTCAGCAGCCCCCTATCAGCTCCCCCACCCCGCTCCCAGCGCCTCCCACCCACCGGCAGCCCTGCCAATCAGCGCCTCCCCCTCCCTCCCCACATCTCCCGATCAGCTGTTTCGTGGCATGCAGGAGGCTCGGGGGGGGGGGGAGGCGCGAGGGCAGGGCAGGCTCAGGGGGGGGAGGGCGGGAAGGGGTGGAGTGGGGGCAGGGCCTGTGGCAGAACCAGGGGTTGAGCAGTGAGCACCCCCCGGCACATTGGAAAGTTGGTTCCTGTAGCTCCAGCCCCGGCGTCGGTGCCTATACAAGGAGCCTCATTAACTTCTGAAAAGCCGCATGTGGCTCCGGAGCCACAGGTTGGCCACCCCTGCTTTAGAGGAACTCGGGGCATGTCTACACTGCAGGCTCACTGGTGACCGCATGTAGCGTATGTGTAGTGAAAAGCAGGCTGCATCCGCACTGTGGTGTATAGCTACGCACGGCAATGAAAGGCTCTGCCAGGGGGTAACCAGCAGGGAAAAGCTCTGGCAGCTCCCTGCTGCCCAAGTCTTTCACTGCAGTGGGGAAAGGCTCCAGCCCCGGGGAGGCAGCAGGACATTAGATGGGGGAGGCACCACTTGGGCACATAGAGAACTGTGTAGGGTACATGCCCTAAGGTTCTGGCCTGTTTCTATTCACCTAAGCAGTGCCTCAATCTACACTGCTATTTACACCCATGCTAGGGGGTAGGGTTGCCAACTTTCTAATCGCACAAAACCGAATACCCTTGCCCCGCCCCCCGCCCCACTGCTCTGCCCCTCCCCCTCCCCAAGACTCCACCCCTGCTCACTCCATCCCCCCTCCCTCTGTTGCTCACTCTCCCCCACCCTCACTTGCTCATTTTCACCGGGCTGGGGCAGGGGTTTAGGATGCGGCAGGGGGTGAGGGCTCCGGCTGGGGGTGTGGGCTCTGAGATGGGGCCAAAAATGAGGGGTTCAGGGTGCAGGAGGGGGCTCGGGGTGCAGGCTCCGGACCGCACTTACTTCAGGCAACTCCCAGAAGCAGCCAGCATGTCCCTTGGTTCTGAGGCAGAGGCACGGCCAAGCGGCTCTGCGCATTGCCGCTGCCCACAGGTGCCGCCTCTGCAGCTCCCATTAGCCACGGTTCCCAGCCAATGGGAGCTGCAGAACCGGCGCTCAGGGCGGGGGCAGCGCACGGAGCCCTGGCTGTCCCTCTGCGTAGGAGCCAATGGACATGCCAGCTGCTTCTGGGAGCCACGCAGAGCTGGGTAGGGAGCCTGCCAGCCCCACTGCACCGCCAACTGGACTTTTAATGGCCCTGTCAGTGGTACTGACCGAAGCTGCCAGATTCCCTTTTCGACCGGGTGTTCCGGTTGAAAACCGGACACCTGGCAACCCTAATAGGGGGGCGTGCGGTGTATGTACTTTACACACGGCAGTAAGGAGCATGCAGGGTAGCTGTACCCTCAGTGGGTTCAGCCCCACAAACCCTTCCTGCCTTGCAGGCCCCTTCCTATTCCCATGGGCTTCTTGCCAGGATGAGACAATCTGGTCCGATGTTCTCTTTATGCTTGAAAGCATCATAACTTTACTCGGAGAGTAATTCGGGTCACTTTCCAGGTTTCCCGAAGTGCTCTGGAGAATTTCTCTGCTGCCGCCTTGGGAAAAGTACAAGAGGCGTATTAGTGCCGCACACCGCGCGTCCTAGCACAGGCGATAGTAAAGCCAGAAGCATATTGAATCATAGTGAGAAACTTGGCCTCGTGTTCAGCCAGTGTCCTCAAGCTCCAGCTTGGCAGGCAGTGCTGCAACTATAAATACCCCACTTCCTCCCTATAAAGATGTTCTTAAACCCCCCCAGCTCAAGAGCGTTATCAGGAGGTGCAACAAATAAAGGATCTGAGGGTGGGGGGGTCTGACAACTTTGCAGCCTGTGTAACATTTTAATGGAGGGCCTGGTTCAGGAGGACGATAATGAGACACTAATCTAAGGATACGTGCAATTCTCATTAGCGAGTGGCCCAGTGAGCAAACCATAGGAGAACTGTAATTTTCTTTACACGCTGCTGGCTGAGTATAGATGAAGGCAGCTTCCAAAAATTTATGTTTTTTAAAATGTCGTGCATTTACCCAAATGATGTAAAGAACTGCCAGACCACAACCATAACCCATTGCAGAACAGCGAGAGAATGAGAACAGTGGGGAAGTGACAAATTATAGTGACTTTACATAAGCAACTCCCCTCCCCTCTTTAATATCTAAAGGCCTGATCCCACCAGGTACTGAGTTCCTTCAACCTCCATTGACTTCACTGGGAGATAAGAGCCATCACCCCACCTCAGGGTGGTGTCCTAAGTACTTTCTCCCAAACACTGGAAGAAAATGTGTCTTGAGTGGCATTGGGGGGACTGATACACTCATTAAAAACCAAAGACACAAACCACTAAAAGTCACAGCTAAGCTTAACATGAGAGTGTGTATTAACCTACACTTACAAAACTTGTGACATCTCCTTGCTTCAGCTTTTGTGATAGCAACCACCAGAGCAGGACAGACTAAAATAACAGGACCAGCGTTTCTTAGCAAGTTAGAGATTGGGAGTCAACTTTTGCCCTTTCTTGCATCCTCTGCAACCCCACTGAAGTCAACGGAGAAACACAGGATATAAATCAGGACAGAGTTTGGCCCAGTAGAAGAATTTTAACTGCATCTTCTCCCCAGAACTGGGTTTGTTTTAATGGGGTTATTTTTCTATGTTATTCACTCAATGATTTAGGGTTTGATTTTTTCCACTGCCCTGCCCCTTCTGTTATCATTTGCATCTGTGTAAAGTCAGTGCATAGTGGTTGTGAAACGCTACCATGGTGAGAGGAAATTTCTCATTTGGTAGTATTTAAAATGCATTTTGCATACACAAATGACTACTGAAGATGCAAGGCAGGGGAGAATCAAACCATAAATCTCTTTTTGCCAGTTACTCCTCAAATTTAAACATAAAGACTTCCACAGCAGTCCCGTGTTATTGAAGCCCAGGTGCCTAAAAGGGTTTAATAGGAATACTTCACTTTATAAATCAAACCATCCACAATATTTTAAAAATAGATCCTTTAAGGCTCAGGTAAACACTTGACGTTCCCAGCTGGTATTTTGTTGTGACCTGAGCAGGAAACATCAAATTCACCATTTTCAGGCTGATGACTGATGTGATCTTTAGGCGACACCGCCGATTCAGACCCACCATCCTTCTCCCAGATTAACACAAATACTGTCATGGAACAATAAAGTGAGCCATTTGTTATTCTGACCTCTGAAATTGCTACAATCACGTGAATTTCTGGAAATACATTTGCATTTATTTTACAAAAGCATTAAACTTCTACAATTATCTCACTTCATTCTTTCTGGCCAGTTTTGCCCTGGCATACACAGGATGACACAGAGCCATGTGGCAGGGTACACAGGGTATAAATCAGGGCAAAATTTGGTATATTGGGCCAGATCTTCAGCTAGTATAAGTCTGCATAGGTCCAATGATGTCAGCAGAACTAGTGATTTACACCAACTGAGATTTAAAATGCATACAATTAATATCTTACCTAGCATTTTTCTTTAATAATCCTGACAAATGCTAGAGCTGCCAGTCACATTCTCCCACACTCTTGCCAGGATGTTCATGCTATTAGTGCATGATTGGATTCCCCTTTGCACCAGGATCTCTGTCACAAATCTGTCTGATCAGATAGAACTTTTTCTGCTACCCTCTTACCTCTTGAGATAGTTTCTCCCATACAGGATCTGCTGCAGCAAAGTGACCACTGCAAAAGCGCAGATGAAGATGAAGAACAAAGTTCTGTTCCCCAACAAATCCCTGCTTGACGTGGGGTCACTGTATCCCATCCTTGTGGAAAAAGCTTACTTGAGCTCTGCTGGGTAGAATTCAGTTCATTGTAGCGTTCAGGCTCTTTTCACTGGAAGGCGGTGGGAAACATTTGCTAGCTTTTCTGTGAGAAATCCAAGGACAAGGTGTCCCATTGTTCAGCCTTGCTGCCCCCTTCTTGCCCCTTTTGGTTGTTAACTAAAGAACTGGGTGCGATGGCTCATTTCCACTGTAAAGTTTCCAGGACCATTAGATGTGGGTAACATCTAAAAATCATCTATTCACAGCTCTTTCAGACGGAGCAGTTTGTGCTGTGTGAGAGGCATTCTGTTCCCCGCAGTCTCTCTCATAAACCCGCTGCTAACAATTATCTACTTCAATCCCACTTTGATATTCCAGATGGGAGAAGCTGCAAATAAAACAGAAAACTGCAGCCAGTGGAAAATACAGGGCTCCCGCAACCTGCTTCGGCAGCACATAGTCATCAGCTCTTCTTTGCTTCTGCTCAGTGATTCCAGTGAAATGCACTTGCAGGGAGACGTGACCGGGGTATACTATTATCGAACAAGTATGTAATGATCATGAGGATTTCATTCAGCCCCCTGCAAAAACAGCAGCAGCAATCTGGTTAGGCTATCATGAAAAGCTGCATTTTATTTAACAAGGTGAGGTTCAGATAATGCCTTTGATACTGTAACGTTTGCGTACAGCATGCAGTGCCTTTCGTCATCACTGCTCTCTGTTTGGGTTTCTATGTTTTTCCTGGTTATTCCTCCGGAGTAAGCATAAGCAAGGTCACTGTGCATCTCTTCAAGGACAGAGCTCTCAGTTCCTGCATGCTGATTTATTGCAGGCTTTGGATAGCCTCACAGCCGCAGATGGGAATATTGACTTTCAATGCAATCTTAAAGAACTATTCAGCTAAAGAGACAAATATTCTGATTGTTCCTCAACCATGAACAGTTCTCTTGTTATGGGGTGAAATAGCGAGACCTTGCCTCCAGCCATCAGAACTGTTATTAAGCTTTCTAGCTCCTGGTAGGGGCTCGATCCTGCTCTCATTTGAATCAATGGGAGTTTTGTCCTGGATTTCAGTGGGAGCAGGAGCAGGTCCTGAATGTTTATTTCTGAAAGCAGTGACCTATGAAAGCTTTAACCACAAATAAAGTGGCTCAGCTGGGAGGTTATTTTACCTCCATAACACATGAAAAAACTATCTTTTGGAAAAAAATTGGAAAGTCCTTTGTAAAACAACAAGATTTTAATATGAATAAACCTGCAAACAACTAAATCAATGTCCAGCGTGCCATTATCCCAGCTGTTCAAACCAACATGCTGGGGCCTATACTGGACAGGGTCTGAGCTGGCACTGTGCAGGAGGGTGGGGCAAAGATAGTACCGGGGGGGCTGCACAGGTGGCAGAAAAGCTATCTGCCTCTGGGCTATTCTGTGGGATAAAATAGAGCCGTTTCAGGGCAAGACACAGATACAATTATATTATCTCTCAGTCCCATTCAAAGCTCCCATGTGGGATCCCTAGTGAAGTTATTACAATGTAGGTCTTGTCTGAAGTATAGTTCTATACTGACAAGTGGTTTGCACAGAAATGGGACAGTGGGGTCCATATTCAATATCTCTCACGGACTCTAGTCAAATGTGGTCCGTTTGCAAACAGGAAAACACCATCTTTTTAACTACCAGCCAGCAAATTCAGCCTGGGATCTGAGTCCAGTTCTGTTCTTGGCAGCTCACACATCACCACCACCAAAGATTCTGCATTCAGAACACAAGGCCCCGTCTCCGTAGTTTACAATCCTTTAATGATGCACGAGGCACTGTTGGATCCAGTACACTCTCCCACAGCTGTACTGAAAGACTAGTGGCAGCAAAATGAAGTCAAAACTTAATTTAGTGAGTACAATAATTATTAGGGTGTAAAATCTGGGGCAAAAACCATCTTTACTCTGAATTGATACAACACCTACCACAATTAGGTCCTGACCATGGCATCTAACACTATCATAATACAAATAAATAATATTAATAAACTAAGCAGATTTGATTATGAACTCACACGGGTCGACCTATTTTCCTCAGTTCATTTTAGCCCTTTAAAAACAAATTAGCGATTTACTTTGTTCAGAAAAATAAATGACAAGATTTTATTCATTCATATCACACTGAGAGGAATAGACACATTGACAGCTGTATAATGAAGCCACAGGCACAACAGGGTCCCATCTGTCAAAGTCTCCACCCACAGAACCAAATATGGTCCTTCTAAAAATGTATGCACTTAAACACATATAATATGACAGTAGTTTTATACCAGGATCCCCTGGGAGTTCCCTCCTGTCTAGCTGGGATCTAGCCAGCACCCTGTTGCCATTCAGCAGTAATGGAAGGGAAGCAGTCATGAGTCCCAGGCTGAGAACACATGTGATATGGACAAATCTGCCTGTAGAGATTAGAGGAGAGATTTTGAAAGGCATAAAAGGGGGCTCGGTGCTCATCTCCCATTGACTTTGAAAGGGAGTTGAGTGCCTAATTGCTCTTAGTACCTTTGAAAATCTTGCCCTAGAAACCTGGTTCTCTTTGGAACAAATGCTGCTCTGTTACAAATGCTGCAAATCTGGAGTAAGACTACTGACTGCACCAAACGTACCAGAGAGCAGAAGTTGGCCATTTACGTATTTCAAGGGTTAGTAGTAATCTCAGCACCTACCAGCAGTGTGATGCCCTGTGATCCTCCAGATCTTAGAGGGAGTGGCATTAGGGGGTGGGGGGGAGTGGGGAATCACACTAATATATTGTACTGCCCCAAACCAGAATATCCATTATTTATTTCTGATCCTGGCCTACATGCCAGTATTAGCTGCAACAACTCTCTCTCCTCAGCATCAACATGTGTACAATCACTCAGGAGTAGTCTGGCTACCTGTGTTTTTCACCTTCATCTGCTAAATCAGAGCTAACTGGAAAACATGGTCCTTGAGAACACTGAATTTTTGACATTCCCAGGAGAATTTTGAGTCCTTGAAGCAATGAACAGAGTATGAGGAAATATCTAAGAAACTGAGAGGTTTCCTGTGACAAATACAATCTTGTACAAATACTGTCCCCGGTAATGTGTGTAAAGGAAATTTATACTCATTGCCTTCAAACCAGCACTACAACATATCAAAAGAAAACATAAGAACGGCCATACTGGGTCAGATCAAAGGTCCATCTAGCCCAGTATCCTGTCTTCTGACTGTGGCCAATGCCAAGTGCCCCAGAGGGAATGAACAGGTAATCATCAAGTGATCCATCCCGTCGCCCGTTCCCAGCTTCTTTCAAACAGAGGCTAGGGACACCATCCCTGAAGAAACACCTCTCTGCAAGAACTGAGAAATAGGATGTCGATACTCAAATTTTCAAATATTTGCTGGAGCATCCATGTGTGATTTTTTTTTTTGCACTCACATGTGCATGCAAAATTGTTAACGATTGGCACAATTGCCCATTTGCACACTTGTTTCAGCGTCCTTTTGACAATCTGGCTTTTCATTCGTGACCATCTTTTAAAGCTTCCTACTCCTGGGATGAGTCAAATGAGGAATTATTGGTTAAATTGGAAAAGATGGGGATCGATATGAAAATCCAGAGGTGGATAAAGAACTGGTTAAAGGGGAGACTGCAGCGGGTCGTACTGAAAGGTGAACTGTCAGGTTGGAGGGAGGTTACCAGTGGAGTTCCTCAAGGTTCGGTTTTGGGTCCAATTTTATTTAATCTATTTATTACTGACCTCGGAACCAAAAGTAGGAGTGGGCTGATAAAGTTTGCGGATGACACAAAGTTGGGAGGTATTGCCAATTCGGAAAAGGATCGGGATATCCTGCAGGGAGATTTGGATGACCTTGTAAACTGGAGTAATAGTAATAGTATGAAATTTAATAGTGAGAAGTGTAAGGTTATGCATTTAGGGATGACTAACAAGAATTTTAGTTATAAGCTGGGAACGCATCAGTTGGAAGTAACTGAAGAGGAGAAGGACCTCAGAGTCCTGGTTGATCGCAGGATGACTATGAGTCGGCAATGTGATGTGGCCGTAAAAAAAGCTAATGCGGTCTTGGGATGCATTAGGCGAGGTATTTCTAGTAGAGATAAGGAGGTGCTAGTCCCGTTATACAAGGCATTGGTGAAACCTCATTTGGAGTAGTGTGTGCAGTTCTGGTCTCCCATGTTTAAGAAGGATGAATTCAAACTGGAACGGGTACAAAGAAGGGCCACTAGGATGATCCGAGGAATGGAAAGACTGTCGTATGAAAGGAGACTCGAGGAGCTCGGTTTGTTTACCTTAACCAAAAGAAGGCTGAGGGGAGATATGATTACTCTCTTTAAATATATCAGAGGGATAAATACCAGGGAGGGAGAGGAATTATTTCAGCTCAGTACTAATGTGGACATGAGAACAAATGGATATAAATTGGCCGTCGGGAAGTTTAGGCTTGAAATTAGACGAAGGTTTCTAACCATCAGAGGAGTGAAGTTCTGGAACAGCCTTCCGAGGGAAACAGTGGTGGCGAAAGACCTCTCTGGCTTTAAGATTAAGCTTGATAAGTTTATGGAGGGGATGGTTTGATGGGATAACGTGATCTTAGTCAATAGGTCAATAACGTGTCATCACTGGCAATTAGTACCAATGGTCAATGATGGGATATTTAAAGGTCTTTTTCCTGAGTGTCTGGCTGGAGAGTCTTGCCCGCATGCTCGGGGTTTAGCTGATCGCCATATTTGGGGTCGGGGAGGAATTTTCCTCCAGGGTAGATTGGCAGAGGCCCTGGAGGGTTTTCGCCTTCCTCCGCAGCATGGGGCAAGGGTCGCTTGCTGGCGGATTCTCTGCAACTTGAAGTCTTTAAATCATGATTTAGGGACTTCAACAGCTGAGTCAAGGGAGAGAATTATTTCAGGAGTGGGTGGGTCAGCTTTTGTGGCCTGCATCATGCGGGAGGTCAGACTAGATGATCATAATGGTCCCTTCTGACCTTAAAGTCTATGAGTCTAAATGAGACAGATTTTTTTTTAAATTTTTACACCAGGTGTGAGCAAGCATCCGGCACAGAAATTGGCTATCAGGAATGCAAGATGGGGTTGCAGTACTTTGCATCATGCATATCGCTGGAACTAAAAGCCAGGTTGCATGCAACAGTGGTTTTTGAGCTCTGGTGTGACCTTGGTCTTACGCCATACCATGGGCTACCAGTAGCATGGGATAGCCTAGAGAATGTTTCCCAGCCAAAAGCCAAGCATGCGAGAAGCCTCTCTCATGTCACGGATATGAATAACACATGCAACACAATACTGCAGCCTAGACAGCACCATATTGGAATGTGTAAGAGTCAGGTATAATAATGATGATATTTTCAATGTCAATATCATCTTTCGCCTGACAATCTCCTAGTGCTTTACTAACACAAACTAATAAAACCTCAAAATACCCCTCTGAGATTGGTTTGCATTTTATTTCCATTTTACAGTAAACTGTCAGGGGATAAGAGGGAAGGTCCTCTCATGAATCGGTAACTGGTTAAAAGCTAGGAAACAAAGGGTAGGAATAAATGGTCAGTTTTCAGAATGGAGAGAGGTAAATAGTGCAGGGCCGCCCGGGGTGGGGGGGCAAGTGGGGCAATTTGCCCCAGGCCCCGGGCTCTGCAGGGGCCCTGCGAGCCCTGGCCGAGAATCCCTTTCCTGGCTAGAGGCGCCTTTTTAATTTTTACTCACCCGGCGGCGCTCCGGGTCTTCGGCGGCACTTCGGCGGCGGGGGGTCCTTCAGTGCCGCGGAAGACCCGGAGCCAGTGAAGGACCCGCCGCCGAAGACTCGAAGCGCCGCCCGGTGAGTACAAGCGCCGCAGCGGGTGGTGCCTTTTTTTATGTCCGCTCCCCTGCTTTGCCCCAGGCAACCTGAATCCTCTGGGCGGCCCTGAAATAGCGGTGTCCCCCAGGGGTCTGTACTGGGACCAGTGCTGTTCAACATATTCATAAATGATCTGAAAAAAGGGGTAAACAGCGAGGTGGCAAAATTTGCAGATGATACAAAACGACTCAAGATAGTTAAGTCCAAAACAGACTGCAAAGAGTTACAAAGGGATCTCAGACAACTGGGTGACTAGGCTACAAAATGGCAGATGAAATTCAGTGTTGATAAATGCAAAGTAATGCACACTGGAAAACAATCCCAACTATACGTATAAAATGATGGGGTCTAAATAGCTGTTACCACTCAAGAAAGAGATGTTGGAGTCAGTGTGGATAGTTCTCTGAAAACATCCACTCAATGTGCAGCGGCAGTCAGAAAAGCGAACAGAATGTTGGGAATCATTAGGAAAGGGATAGATAATAGGACAGAAAATATCATATTGCCTCTATATAAATCCATGGTACACCCACATCTTGAATACTGCGTGCAGATCTGCTCACCCCATCTCAAAAAAGATATACTGGAATTGGAAAAGGTACAAAAAATGAGCAACAAAAATTATTAGGATTATGGAACAGCTTCCATATGAGGAGAGATTAATAAGACTGGGACTTTTCAGCATGGAAAAGAGATGATTAAGGGGGGAATATGATAGAGGTCTATAAAATCATGACAGGTGTGGAGAAAGTAAATAAGGAAGTGTTATTTACTCCTCATAACACAAGAATTAGGGGTCACCAAATGAAACTAATAGGCAGCAGGTTTAAAACAAACAAAAGGAAGTATTTCTTCACACAAAACACAGTCAACCTGTGGAACTCTTTGCCAGAATATGTTGTGAAGGCCAAGACTATAACAGGGTTAAAAAAAAACTAGGTAAGTTCATGGAGGATAGGTCCATCAATGGCTATTAGCCAGGATGGGCAGGGATGGTGTCCCTAGCCTCTGTTTGCCTGAAGCTGGGAATGGGCGACAGGGGATGGATCACTTGATGATTACCTGTTCTTTTCATTCCCTCTGAAGCAGCTGGCATTGACCACTGTTGGAAGACAGGATACTAGGCTAATGGACCTTTGGTCTGACCCAGTATGGCCATTCTTATGAACAATAGGTGAAGCTGAGACACAGAGAGGTTAAGTGACTTGCACAAGGTCGCACAGTGAGTCAGTGGCAGAACTTGGAAAAGAGCCCAGGAGTTCTGACTCTCAATCCAGTACTCTAATGTTTCCTCCTCCCATTAAATTGCTGGGCTATCTAATTCTGTGAAGCACCTTAATTATCTGACGTTAAAACTACAAATATTGTGGCAAAGTCACGCCTCTTGTAGCTCTAGGTACACAACACTCTGATGCCTATACTATGAGGCTGCAAGAGGCAGCCTCTCTCTCACATACTGCTGGCCCATATTGTGGTATGTGACATGTTTGCTAAATACTGTCAGAGATAATCCATTGTGAAAAATTCTTTCAGATTACATGGTGAGACTCCGGGTGCCTCAGCACAAACATGAATGTGCTTCAGACAATGATATAGGGAGCCCATTGTTTGCTCAGAAGCCAGAATGAAGCAAAATTGAATTAACAAAAAAATACTGATATCTAATCCCAAATACTGGGGGAGATCTTCATTGAAAGCGGATTCTGTGCATCTGACGTCTGCAAGCCAGCTCCACTCAGTGAGATTTGTAAAAGGACAGAATCTGGTAAGAATCCTACTGCACTTCTCATGTGCAGAGGTGCACCAGAATTTTCCTTTCTTCATAGACATCATAAGGGCCTCATCTTGTAAACTGCAGCACATCTGAGAGCAAATGGGACAGAGGGATGCACATTCTATTCTGCTTTTTTATTTCAGTGGGTCTATATTTGCAGATCTGATTGAGGATTTTCATATCATTCCTTCCACCAAATCCTTGTTTAACTCTTTAACTGATGATGGGTTGTAGTTTTATTTGATGACAAAGATATCTAAAGCCTTAGATAGTTATTATTTGGGGGTCGGGGGCTTTTTAAGTTTCTTTAAATCGAAATAACTGTTATAAATAGCATATTAAATTTGAGTCAAAATTTCAGACATCATATGTCGCTTCAAAATTAAGCAAAATAAGCTCACGACTCATAAGTGGAAATTCTTTCAACCTTCTCTTCACTCCACCCCTGCCCACCACACATCATACTCAGCCTTTTTGTGGCTGCTACATATGGTAAAGAACCTACATCCAGTATACCTGAGCAACCTGTATTGCAAGAGATTTTAGTTGAATGAAGACTATTTTTAACTTACTTTATGCTTGTGCTAATTCCTGGGGCCCTGATTCAGCAAAGCACAGGCTTAACATGCTTAAGTGCTTTGCTAAATACAGAATTTTTAAAATTAAACATGTACTTAGAATCATAGGACTGGAAGGGACCTCAAGAGGTCATCTAGTCCAGTCCCCTGCACTCAAGGCAGAGCTAAGTACTAAATCAGTGGTTCTCAAACTGTAGGGTGACCAGATGTCCCGATTTTATAGGGACAGTCCCAATTTTTGGGTCTTTTCCTTATATAGGCTCCTATTACCCCCCACCTCCTGTCCCGATTTTTCACATTTGCTGTCTGGTCACCTTATCAAACTGTGGGTCAGGACCTCAAAAGTGGGTCACGACCCTGTTTTCATGGGGTCGCCAGGGTTGGCTTAGACTTTCTGGGGCCAAAGCTGAAGCCCGAGCCCCACTGCCTGGGGCTGAAGCCCTTGGGCTTCAGTTTTGGCCCCCCCTGCCCAGGGCGGTGGAGCTTGGGCTTTGGCCCCCACACCTAGGGCAGTGGGGCTCAAGCAGGTTCAGGATTTGTTCCCCCCTCCTGGGGTCCTGTAGTAATTTTTGTTGTCAGAAGGGGGTCGCAGTGCAATGAAATTTGAGAACCCCTGTACTAGACCTTCCCTGACAGGTGTTTGTCTAACCTGCTCTTAAAAACCTCCAATGATGGAGATTCCACAACCTCCCTAGGCAATTTATTCCAGTGCTTAATTACCTTGATAGTTAGGAAGTTTTTCCTAATGTCCAACTTAAACCACCCTTGCTGCAGTTTAAGCCCATTGCTTCTTATCCTTCCTCAGAGGTTAAGGAGAACAAATTTTCTCCCTCCTCTTTGTAACAACCTTTTATGTACTTGAAAACTGTTATCATGTCCCCTCTCAGCCTTCTCTTCTCCAGACTAAACAAATCCAATTTTTTCAATCTTCCCCCATAGGTCATGTTGTCTAGACCTTTAATCATTATTGTTGCTCTTCTCCAATTTGTTGACATCTTTCCTGAAATGTGGTGCCCAGAACTGGACACAATACTCCAGTTGAGGCCTAATCAGCACGGAGTAGAGCGGAAGAATTACTTCTCACGTCTTGCTTACAGCACTTCTGCTAATACATCCCAGAATGATGTTCGAGGGTTTTCTTTGCAAGTGTTACACTGTTGACTCATTTAGCTTGTGATCCACTCTGACCCCCAGGATCCCTTTCCGCAGTCCTCCTTCCTAGGCAGTCACTTCCCATTTTGTATGTGTGCAGCTGATTGGTCCTTCCTAAGTGGAGCACTTTGCATTTCTATGTAAGTGCTTTGTGGAATTACTGCCTAAATGAAGCACATTGTTAAATATTAAAATAGAGCAAATCAATATTAAATCTGTTGCAGATAAAAACCAACATAGATGTATTAGCATAATCTATTACCCAACACAATGTCTGGGGTCCCTCATGGGTGCCATAAATCCCAGAATGATTCAGTTAAGTCTGAGATCCAGATATTAAATGTGAGTGCAGCAAAGCTGAAAGTGTCCATGGTCTTTTGAGGCCATGAATAGAAGCCAAAAGGCATTCCAATTCCATATCCTCTAACAGTGGAACTGTCTGGGTGGGATGAGACCTCACAGAAGCAGAATATGGTTTGCATATTGAATGCCTATTAGATTATATATTGACTCACATGAGCTAATATGAAAGCAGCTCCATTCATATTACAGTCCATTGACATATGCAACTTATTTAAAAAGTGAGATTCACACACAGAGATTGCAACACACATCTTTTCCACATTGCACAAGGGATCTCTGCATGGGTCAGTGAATGGGATCCTTCTTCCTTGGGCAAGAAGCTCCAGCACAGCATCGGTCACAGTTCATCGGATATAGTCACTGTTTTTTTATTGTTAGTGGCAGCTTATTGCAGAGTGCGGGATAGACTTTAAGAACATAAGAATGACTGTATTGGGTCAGACCAAAGGTCCATCCAGCCCAGTATCCTGTCTACTTGGGATTAGGTCCTGCTTTGAGCAGGGGGTTGGACTAGATGACCTCCTGAGGTCCCTTCCAACCCTGATCTTCTATGATTCTATGATTCTATGATACTGACAGTGGCCAATGCCAGGTGCCCCAGAGGGAGTGAACCTAACAGGCAATGATCAAGTGATCTCTCTCCTGCCATCCATCTCCACCCTCTGACAAACAGAGGCTAGGGACACCATTCCTTACCCATCCTGGCTAATAGCCATTAATGGACTTAACCTCCATGAATTTATCCAGTTCTCTTTAAACCCTGTTATAATCCTAGCCTTCACAACCTCCTCAGGCAAGGAGTTCCACAAGTTTCTAATAGCTGCTATATTAGCCAGTGAATTTAAAACAGTATGGTACTGAATCTAACTATTATTTGTAATACAGTAGTACACCAAGACTCAAAGCAAGATGAGGGCCCTAGTGTGCCGAGTGCCCAGAGCTGGGTGAATAGCAGATGTTTCCATTCACTGGCAATTCGGAGGGGGAGAGGGGGACTCATTTTGAGTTCAACCAAAAATTAAATTTTAATAAACTTTTTGGAAAATCAAAAAAGTTAAAAAAAAATTCATTTCAGGTTCAATTAGATGTTTTATTTAACCCAAAACAAAAATGTTTCATTTAGATTTTGAGCATTTCATGTTTAATTTTTTTAATCGAATTAAAGGATCNTTTAACAAACTTTTTGGAAAATCAAAAAAGTTAAAAAAAAATTCATTTCAGATTCAATTAGATGTTTTATTTAACCCAAAACAAATGTTTCATTTAGATTTTGAGCATTTCATGTTTAATTTTTTTAATCGAATTAAAGGATCGTTCTAACCAAAAGATCATTTCAAATTGAAAAATAAAAATGTTTAATTTCCAAAACATCGAAACAAAACGAGTTGATTTTTTTCAGATCGGGGGGCAGGACGTTGAGGGCGGGATGTCAAAAATGTCACCCAGTTCTGGCCTTCCCTGAAATGTTTACATACCACTTCCTTCAGATTATTAAATACTTTCCCACTTATATAGCACCTTGTAAGTGTAGCGCTAAGCGCTTTACAGAGTTGGGTATTAAAATTGCCATGTGACCAACAGAAAAAAATGGAGATAAAGATAAATGTGATGACAGCTCACATCATTGATATATGTTACATATATGTGGGGGACTAACATAAGAAAAGCCACTTTCGTACTAATTCATATGAGTCAGTACTTGAACTTACTCAAATCCTACTGATATAGACCTAAACTTTCCAAAATGGCTAGTATTTAGGATACCTCTGATTTTGGGTTTCCAACTCGAGTCACCTTAAAGGGGCCTGATTTTCTGAATGGCATCTCAAGTTGGGCTCTCAAAAATTGCGTCACCCAAAATTGCTAGCCATTAATGAAAATGTAGGCCACAGAGCCTGATTTCTGTGGTCCTGCCTACCCAGAATGCCAAATGAAGTCAGTGAGAGCTGTCGGTGCTCAGCATCTCAGAAAAATCTGGCCCATGTTACTTACGCAGCACAGCACGGGGGAGGGATAGCTCAGTGGTTTGAGCATTGGCCTGCTAAACCCAGAGTTGTGAGTTCAATCCTTGAGGGGGCCACTTAGGGATCTGAGGCAAAATTGGTCCTGCTAGTGAAGGCAGGAGGCTGGACTCAATGACCCTTCAGGGTCCCTTCCAGCTCTATGAGATAGGTATATCTCTATATATTACATGTGTGTTACAAACACTGGTTCCACTCTGCTTTTGCATGGGGGCCCAAGGCTTGGCTCAAAAGAAACAATCCATGAGCTGCTGAATGAGCCATGCATGTTCCTAATGCTTGAAAATATCAGGACCTTGCTTCTGCTCCCTACTGAGTTCAGTGACAGCAGGATCAGCATCACTGGGTGAAATCCTGGCTGTACTGGAATCAATAGCCGAACTCCCATTGACTTCAGTAGGGCCAGGATTTACCTGTTAAGTTCAAGTATGGGTGATGCTCTTGAAGTTTCTTTTTCCACTAGGTACAGTATTACTAGTATAATGAGCAAGAATCTCCTGAGCTTAGAATGGGGAATACTGCTAGAACCACACCTCATTTACTGGCAAAGTGCCCTTTGTGTATTTGTTTTATTGTTGTTGTAAATGTGCTTCTCCCTGCACACACATTTGTGTTACTGTAACAATGATATATTTCAATCAGAAGAATAGATTTAATTGAGAAGGACGACTAAGATCTGGTCTTGGCACATAGTTTGCTGTGACAGTGAACAACAATACTCGAAATGGGGAAGGGGAATAGTATTTTTCTCTTCCCCCTCCTAACAGATTCCTTTGTATTGTAATAGTTGGTGAATTAACTGAATGATTTGATAATTCGACATTGTACAGTTATGCGGGAAGAGATCAGAATTCAGAAATGATGGGAAAGTCACCATTGTCCTAAATGTTTCATCGTTCTGAATTAATTTTGCATTTGTAAGAATAGGGTAATCAAAATGAATATATTCATTAGCTCCTTGTTACATGTATTTCCACAGTTGTCCCACTGTAATTCAGCTTTGGCTACTGTTCATTTAATAAAAATCTCTTCTGAAGGACACTCTCTTATATCATTCATTAGTAATCAGATATTGAAAACAGCAAGGATTGATCTTTGACCAGATGTTCATACTAGTTAATTTTCCAGACTAAGCCGATATATTTTTAAAAGCCTGAACATTGTTATTTTAATGACTCAATCTCGCTCCCTAAATTATTTCAGTCTAAGGCACAAATTCAATTTAAAATAAAAATTAAAAAAAATCTCCCTCTGGCTTTCATTGACGTCAAACAGCTCACCCCTTCAAAAAACAATTTTTCCTGGGCTTGTGGCTTTCTGCATCATGGAAGCTTATCAGAGTTTCTACTGAAACTGTTCCAAAAGAAGGAAGCCTCTACCCAGATAACACTGCTAACCCTAGATATACACGGTCAGGGTCTCTTGGTTTTCCTTTTATGTTCATATTGTGGGTCTAATTCATAAATTGTGCCCACACAATGTCAGGCCTAACTTGCATGCACAGTTACAGTGACTGCTGGTTCAAGCAAACCTAGAGCCCCCTGCAATGCCATTCTACCGGGCCTTTGGCTCAGGGTCAAAATCCACTGTGTGATCCTCTAATCCAGAGGTTCTCAAACTGGGGGTTGGGACCCTCGGGGGTCACGAGGTTATTACATGGGCGGTCACGAGCTGTCAGCCTCCACCTCAAACCCTGCTTTGCCTCAAGCATTTATAATGGTGTTAAATTAAAAACACTTTTTTATAGATTTATGGGGGGGGGGTGGTCACACTCAGAGGGGTCACCAGTAAAAAAGTTTGAGAGCCACTACTCTAATCTGCCATAAATGTCTATGCCATTATTACTTATTACATGTATTACAATAGCATCTATAGGCCACAACTGAGACAAGATCCCCATTGTGCTAGGCACTGTCTAGATCAGTGATTCTCAAACTGTGGGTCAGGACCCAAAAGTGGGTCACGACCCCATTTTAATGGGGTCGCCAGGGCTGGTTTAGACTTACTGGGGCCCAGGGCTGAAGCCGAAGCCCGAGCCCCATGGTCTGGGGCCAAAGCTGAAGCCTAGGTACGGAGCTCAGGTTACAGACTCCCTGCTTGGGGCTGAAGTCCTGGGGCTTTGGCCCCCCCGCCCGGGGCAGTGGGGCTTAGGCAGGCTCAGGCTTAGGTCCCCCCCGTTCCCGGGGTTGTGTAGTAATTTTTGTTGTCAGAAGGGGGTCACGGTACAATGAAGTTTGAGAACCCCTGGTATATGTGCATAGTAAGAGGCAATCCCTGCCTTGACGATTTTATGATCTAAACAGACATCACAGAGAAAAGGTGGGAGAAAGGAAGTATTATTAGCCCCATCTGACAGATGAGGGACAGAGAGATTGAGTGACTTACCCAAGATTACAGTTAGGACCCCGCGGGATCCATGCTGAGATTTTAACCACGTCCAAAGTTTGGGGATGTTTGGAACTGCTGTTTTTCTCCGACAGGTGGAAAGAGCTTGAGATGAGACTACGGTTAAAGGCCACCATAGATGATCAGCATCAAGAGAAGATTGCATCAGAGTCTCTTTACTGGCAAAATGTTCTGAAAAGGCTCATTGCCATTGTGAGAATGCTTGCTACCCAAAACCTAGCACTGCGTGGCACTTCAGATCAGCTGTATGTGCCAAACAATGGAAACTTCCTTAAAATTGTGGCGCTGATGGCTGAGTTTGATGCTGTACTCCAGGAGCATCTAAGAAGAGTCACCACCCAAGAAATGTACACACACCACTACCTTGGAAAAACAATTCAAAATGAGATCATACAGTTACTGGCAACAAAAGTCAAACAGAAGATTGTGGCAGATCTGAAGTCAGCAAGATATTACTCTGTTATTCTGGACTGCACACCTGACATCAGCCATANGCTGGTCGGCCTTGCAACCATCTCAATAGAGCATGAGCTGGCCCAGACTGTGGACCTTCAGGAAGCAGTTCAAATCTTTGCAACCAAGAAGGCACGGAAAGCACCACTTTGATTATTCAAACAGATAAAAATGCCAGTGTTTACTATGCAGACAAGAAAAGTTAACTTTCAAACGCCCGAACAGCAAATGTAAGTGTTACTTAAAATTTTTGAACAAGGCATTTTAAGTTGTTAGTTCTCCTTTATTGGGGTAGGTAGCAGAGCAGTACCATGAGAGGAGTAGAACAGGAAGAAGGCAGAATTGAGACCTTTCAAAGTTTTGGCCCAAGCGAGGGGGCATGGGGGTGTCATTTGAGCTCCCCGCCTCAGGTGCCAAAATGCTGTGGGCTGGCCCTGTAATGAAGTCTTCTCAGGTTGAAGTCTTAGATTTCCTGTTCCAGTATGGGGCCTGATCCTGTCAAGTCCTGGGCTGCAGTGCCCACCATGCTGAGATCAATGGGGCTGTAGGGTCAAACACAGTGCCTCTGGCCCAAAGATATTTAGACTCCTAACTTCTACTGAAGTCAGTGGAAGTCAGGAGCCACCTTTGAGGATCTGGGCCTCTTCACTAAAGCAGTTCTGGTCAGACCTGAAACCTCTAGGGTGTGCTGCCAAGGAGACCTAATCCCATCACTGAGCTTTCTTGAGTTTTGCTTTATCCCATAGAACCCAGCAGTTTACTTCTTCCTAACAGTACATAGCCAGCACAGCATTGCTATCATAGGTCACTGTAATTTAGGTCAAATGCTTTCTGCATTTAGCAGTGTGTGGTAACAACCTTGCAATGGCTTTACCCTTTTGCTGTTTAAGCAGCAGGGGATTTGTTTCAATAATTGAGACGACTGTTTTTGATTGTGGGTTTGTTTTTTTTCCTTTAAGCATGACAAAGGGAGAAGACGGCATGATCGTAAGAACAATAATAACCACAATCCATTATTAATCCTAGATGCAGGGAAGCTGGGACAGCATTTGGCCTACGGGATGCAGCTCTGCATAAACAGGCTTGCAAACAAGTCTTTGACAAGGACAAGCATCCCCAGGAGAGCTGCAATTTGAGCAGAGGGAAGCAATGTGTGTCATTTAGCCATGAGTTTTCGCAGAACGTTCTCCTGCCTTTAAGCTTCTGCATGATCATCATTAGTAGTAGTACTAGTATTTAAATGTTGCTTTCAATCAACCCTAGACATTCTATTCGAGCTGCATGCAGTAACTCCTCTGGAGTTAAAAGGTCTGTGGGTGTTTTTCACTGCAGAGTGGGTGGGAAGGTATATGGGGGACACTGTAATTCAGTCACTTTAAATTGAAACTTCATAATAAAAAAAAAAAAAAACCCCCCACACACACACAAAAGTCAGCCTGAGAGCAGTTTCCAATCAATTAAGCCTTATTTTAGCATCGGGGAAGCAAGTTAAAAAAAAAAAAAGTTCTCTTGGCACTTTCTGATGCTTTGTCAAGCTGTTGCTAGAAAGGGCTTGCTGGTAACAAATGAAACTTGCTAGGGCATTTTGTGGACTGCATTTTTTTTTTCTTGCTGTTAAATGACAATCAACGAAATCAGCAGAAAAACAAACACACACAGATAACCTGCAGGAAATCGAAGCCTGAAAGGCAGTAAGAGGAGCTGCACAATGCAAAGGAGGGCAGGGGAACGGAATCCTTCATCACTTCACCCCCGGTTACAGAACACTAGCAGAACCACCCTGGGTTTGCTGCCCTCCCTCTCACAAAAGGAGTGGTTCGAGGGTGGATTGTCTGACCACACTTTCACCCGACCCTAAATCCCAAACCACCCTCTGTGTTTCTGCAGATTAAGCCCCTGCACCAGGGTAGTACTGATCCCGCCTGCATAAGCTGTCCTTGGGCTGCCTCTCCTGCTCCTCCCCCCCCCCCCCCATCTCTGCATAGTGGAACTACATCTATTGCCACTTTGGCCCTAAGTGTGATGAAATGATGTGTTGAATTGCTCTATATTATTCAGTCAGTAGATGTCTCTGTATGCGGTATAGAGCAGTAGTTCTCAACCAGGGGCTGCGGATCTCTGCAACTGAAGCACACGGCCCTGAGCCCTCGCGCCCCCCACAGAGCTGAAACCAGGAACGGAGCTGCGGGGCTGAAGCCCCAAACCCCCACCCAGCCCACAGATGAAGCCCCAGCACCCCTACCCCCCCAAGCCTGGTGGCTGAAGTCCGGANTAAATCAGCAGAAAAACAAACACACACAGATAACCTGCAGGAAATCGTAGCCTGAAAGGCAGTAAGAGGAGCTGCACAATGCAAAGGGCAGCAGGGGAACGGAATCCTTCATCACTTCACCCCCGGTTGCAGAACACTAGCAGAACCACCCTGGGTTTGCTGCCCTCCCTCTCACAAAAGGAGTGGTTCGAGGGTGGATTGTCTGACCACACTTTCACCCGACCCTAAATCCCAAACCACCCTCTGTGTTTCTGCAGATTAAGCCCCTGCACCAGGGTAGTACTGATCCCGCCTGCATAAGCTGTCCTTGGGCTGCCTCTCCTGCTCCTCCCCCCCCCCCCCCATCTCTGCATAGTGGAACTACATCTATTGCCACTTTGGCCCTAAGTGTGATGAAATGATGTGTTGAATTGCTCTATATTATTCAGTCAGTAGATGTCTCTGTATGCGGTATAGAGCAGTAGTTCTCAACCAGGGGCTGCGGATCTCTGCAACTGAAGCACACGGCCCTGAGCCCTCGCGCCCCCCACAGAGCTGAAACCAGGAACGGAGCTGCGGGGCTGAAGCCCCAAACCCCCACCCAGCCCACAGATGAAGCCCCAGCACCCCTACCCCCCCAAGCCTGGTGGCTGAAGTCCGGAGCCCTGAATGCCCCCTCAAGTCCCACAGGGCTAAAGCCCCGGAGGCCCCACACACACATCCGGTGGCTAAAGCAGGAGCCCTGAGGCCCCCTGCTGGGCCCTGGAGTTTTTATAGTATGTTCCGGTAGAACCCCTGGCATAGAATTCCAGACAGGCCATGGCCCTTGGTAAACAAGGAAGACAAAGCAGGGGCTGAAGCAGCGTGGAAGTCTGGTTGTTTGAATCTATGCGTTTAGTTCTTTTCTTGAATAAAATGTCTCCAGTTTAAAAATCATGATACTAAGTAAGGGAGGGCAGAATCTGGGTCCGAGCCCACAAAGGTAGATATTTCCCAGTAGTTTAATAACAAATGTCAGAGTTCAGTTACTACAGTTTATAGCACCTAATTATTTTCAGAATGATGCATGGGGGTTTCAGTTCTATTACTCTCTGTGAAGGGGCACTCTCCCCCTTTCCAACTGTTTCCTAGTTGGAGGGCAGAATAAAGAGATTATTTGCAGGGATATTTGGGATAGGAGTATTAGTGTGCTAAGGCCTGGTGTATTTGTTATTATTGAGGCAGTCATGTTTGTGTAGGCTGGTCACCGTGCCAGATTTACAAAGGTATTTAGGTGCCTAAAGGTGCAGATAGGTACTTTTGAAAACCCCACTAGGTGCCTAACTCCCTTTTTTCCAGTGGGAGTTAGGCACTTAACCAGGTTAGGTGCTTTTGAAAATCCCACTAGGCACCTTTCTGCCTCTACCTTTGGCAATCTGACCCTAACATCCTAGGCACATGGCCTCTCCAAATTAAGTCCGCAGGAGCCAGATAGCTAAAGCCGTATGTGTTACACCTGTGCACCGTTTGATGAAGATACACCTTTAGTTACTATAAAGGATTCTATCATAGTTCAGAGGAAGTGCCCAACACAGCCAAAGATTCTGCCTAGAATTTAGGGCCGCATTCTAGTCTCCAGTACACACTTGCAATCCTGATTGAAGTCACTGAGAGTTGTCTGGGCATATCCAAAGACAGTATTTGGTGGTTAGCATGCAACTTGTTAAATCTGTTGGATCTGGATTTGAAATCTATAATTTTTCAATATTCAGGCCGTTTCAAACCCAGGCTTTCGGCTGGTGCCTGATAAGCAAAATCAGCATCTCTTTGTAATACATGCACTAAGTAAATGAATTATAATGCCAGCTTCAATCTGAAAGGGAAACTCAAGCTTTATAGGTCCTAAATTTGACTACCCGATAAAGCTCCATGAAGTATTAATAGCTACTAATAAATAAGCATTCATTGGGGAGATATTTAAAAAAGCAATAGCTAGTATTTTAATGGGTCCTACAAAAATGTCATATGTTCCCCCAGCTCATTTACGAGCAAACTAACAACTAACGTTGGCAGAGCCATGTACTTCTTCATTGGTGAGGCTGTGTTCCCAAAGTACCAAACTGTCTACTCAAGAACGGATGGCAAACAAAAACATTACGGTGAGCTCATCTCCCTTCAAAAATACAGTGAAAATATTTGCCCAATAAAAAAAAAAAGACAGACAATATTGATAGGGAAATTCTCCATTTTCATGGCTGTAGGTTGGCAAGACCTAGAGCAGAGGCGATGCAAGTTACATTGGTAACAGAGTTTAAACTGATGTAACTTTCTCGCTGAGAAGCTATGAGAGAGGTGCAACAGGAAAAGAAGCTATCAGGAAGGCCCAAGTTGGTGCAAGATAGAGTACTTCCCACTATTTTAACTTGCATGTTTTTTCTAGTCCTTAACCTGCTGCTCTGCACCACATGGAGTCATTTACACCCACGGAAAATGGATAAAAAATGCTATTCGATCAGAATTCTCCACTCACCACCGATAGCATGTTACACTCACTTTGCACAGGTTAATTGATTACACAAGATGCAAGACACAGCAGAATCAGGACCATTCAGCATGTAAATGACACCAACTCAGGCTCCCAGATACCCATTTACATGTAATTTACACCACCTTATGTATAGCCTCTGGATGTGGCTCAGAGACTGTAAAGGAAACTTTAGTTGTTGACCTGCTCCGTTTCCGACCTGGGCCGGTTCACCCCTCCTTAGGCAACCTGGTGACCCCAAGCTTCCCAGGGATCACCAAATCGATGCCGAACTTGGTGCGGACACCCGATCGGCATAGCCCACTGCAGCCCAGAACTCCTGAGCTCAAGCGATCCGCCAGCCTCAGCCTCGTGATGGCAGCCTGCCTAGTCCCTGGGCAAAGGAAGAGCACATCTCTTCTCTCATTAGCATCCCTTCCAGCTGACGAAGCACTGAAACAATCGCTGTCCAGCCTGCCTCACCATAGTTTCATTATAACCATAGTTCTGTGACACATGAACAGGCAGTGAATTTGTTTTAATGGTCACCGCCTTTATAAGAACAAACACTTGGAGGGCCAAATTCTGCTCTGAGTGACACACAGGCAAACCTCCCAGTTCCAAAAAACACTTGTATTCGCGGGAGCTGCAGCCTAGAATCTGCACTTCATCATTCCCTAATTATTATGCACGGCTTGCCTTTAGCCCTGGCCTTTGCATTTCACATTTCTACAGTCATGGAATCCCCCCCGCCGCAGAATTGAGCTGCAGAATCTAAGCTTTCATTTAAAAAAAAAAAATCAATACTATGTTTCTAGCCCTCACAGTGAAGACAAATTTGAAAACGTGCAGTGAGTATGAACCGATTCAGTGATATCTGCCTGAGGCCATGCCTACACTGTGTTGCTGCAGTGCAGACGCTTCCTACACTGACGAAAGGGGTTTTCTTCCATCGACCTAACTGCACCTACGTCAGATTAGGTCGGCATAGCTATGGTGCTCCGGGGTATGGATTTTTCACACCTACGAGTGCCGTAGCTATGTCAGCCAAACTTTTAAGTGTAGGCCAGGCCTGAGTTTGAAGCAAACATCAGCCACAGGAAGTGTGAACTGGGTTGTTAACACTAAAACCAAAAGAGGCAATTCAAATGTCAACACTGACTATTTCAGAGCGGATTATTTTAGCAGAAATGTCCAACGCACGTGCTTATTCCAAACCGCTAAATTGTCTCCCACATTTCCCAGGGGTCCAAGAGTACCAATCACCCTTACCCCGCATTCAGCACTACCCCGAGGGGGCAAAAGCCCTAACTATCACCTACCAACCGCTAACAGAACAGATAGTCCAGTGCTTTGGGTGCTAGCCGGAGGCCTGGGCTCAATTCCCTGCATTGCCAGACTTCCTACATGACCTTGGGCCAGTCATTTAGTCTCTCTATGCCTCAGTTTCCCATCTGTAAAATGGGGATAATTGCACTGCCCTACCTCACAAGTGTGCTACCTACATTAAAGATTGTGAGGTGATCAGATACTACATACATAGTGCCTCAGATAAAACCTTCAACTTTGGCATACAGTAACTCCTCACTTAATGTCCTCCCACTTAACGTTGTTTCGAAGTTACGTCGCTGCTCCATTAGGGAACATACTCGTTTAAAGTTGTGCAATGCTCCCTTATAACGTCGTTTGGCTGACTTTACAAGGGAGCATTGCACAAGTTCCTCTTCTCCGCCTCCTCCCCATCCCTTCCTCCCTCCCTCCCTCCCTCCCTCCCAGCGCTTAGGACTTTCTGGAAGGGAGGGAGGGAGGGAGCGAGCAAAGCTGCCCCCCCCCCCCAGCAGGCAGGGCCACCCGGAACGCAGGGGCTTTAGGGGCTGCAGGGCCCTGGACTAAGGGGGCCCCGGGGCCCTGGCCTGCAGCTCTAAAGCCCCTTTCGGAATGTGGCCCTGCGAGCACGGGCCGGAGGACTCAGGAGGAGATGGGGCAGCCGCGCAGCCAGTGGCCGGAGAGAAGCAGCACTTTCCCCTTCAAAGCACCGCTTCTCTCCGGCCAGCTTCGAAGGGGAAAGCGCCGCTTCTCTCCGGCCGGCTTCGAAGGGGAAAGCGCCGCTTCTCTCCGGCCACTGGCTAGTAAATCCTCTCCGTTACCAGTCCTCCTGCTCTTACGATTTAAACAACAAACTAACAAAACTAGGAAACCCATATTCATCAATATTTTTTACTCAGCAGCACATGCAAGAGTGGATTTGGGACCTTGCATTTTTTACTTATTTGAGAGACATGAAGTGATAGAGGTATAGACAATAATGAAAGGTCAATCAGGTGCTTTCACTTACCCTCTCTCACAGTACTAGAATTTAGGATGTAATTAAAATTAAAAGGTAATACAATGAAAACTGGTCAAAGGAAATACCTGTTTATACAACGCAGAGCCTTTGGAACTCACCGCAACAATGTCAAGACTTTGCCAAACTGATTTGACTGTGTCTTCGAATGAAGAATAAAAACTTTTACAATGACATAGATTAGATATAAACCTTCGTGACTCAGGGCATAAATCAACCGCAGACTGCTTTTGGGCAGATTATTCTGTAGCAGGGCCGGCGCAACCCATTAGGCGACCTAGGCGGTTACCTAGGGCGCTACTATTTGGGGGGCGCCAGCGCCCCGGCCGTCCGCAGAATTTTGGGGGCGGGACCTTCCGTCGCCGCTGTCGGGGGCGGCATTTCGGGGGCGGGACCTTCCGCCGCCTAGGGCGCCGAAAAAGCTGGCGGCACTCCTGTTCTGTAGCTATTCATTACGGGGTTTTCTTGCACCTTTCTCTGAAGCATCTAATACTGGCCAACGTCAGAGACAGGACATGGGAACAAATGAAGCACTGGTTTGATCTAGCATGGCAATGACTAGGATTACTCTAGATAAGGCTTACTCCTAATTCTATCTAATCTAGGCTTTACACCATGCCCATCACTGTGATATCTGAGCACCTAATTCACCCTTGAAGATAGCCATCATATGGAGCTCTGGGGACAAGGGGGATTGGGAGAGGGATATGAAAAGGGAGGGAATTAGGACGTCAGGGCTCCCAAGAGAGGATGCAGAGATTCAAACTCACTCTGAAAGAACCCCTCCTTTTTAAAGTCATACCTAAACCACATTGGTGATGTCATGCTCCTGGAGTTTAAAATTTAAACACCATTTTTGCTGTGTGGGTTGCTAACATCTGCACACCCAGGCTAGGCTTCCCAGTACTCAGCTCTGCTTGTTGTGAATACTTCAGGAAGAGAAATTAAAACGCCAGCTGCTAACAAATGGAAACTTCACTCTCTGTACAGTTTGGAGGTTTTAATAGAAACCGATGCTCTAATAATAAACACTTAATGAGTGAGCAGATGCCAAATTTCAGTGGAGTTATGCCAGGGATGAATCTGGCCCAAAGAGTTTAATGCACACATCTCATATAAAATTGAATAATTGGGCCAGATTCTGTGCCTCCACTGACTTAGAGCCCAAATCAATTCCAATGTAAATCAATGGGAGCCTGTCTATTGATTTTCATGGGGGATGGATAGAGGTAGCGCAATCTGGATCATTATGTTAGGTCAATTCAGGAACTCTAATTGGGTTTCTGCATCCTGACCAGCATGTGCAAGCTTAGTACATAAAACGGCCGCTGAAGGCCTTACCCTGCTTCCAGTGAAGTCAATGGTGAAACTCCCATTGACATCAGTGATGTAGCAGCAGGNGGGGGGGGGGGGGAAGATGCTGGATTTCTTGCAAGTGGTGTGGTGGGGCATAAAGGTTTTATTGGTCCATGTTTGGGGTGTCCTGAATAAGTGACTTGTGGCTTCATCACTCATGAGAAAGGTAACCGTTCCCAACAACTGCTGGTGAACCGGTTAGACAACATCACCCATTATATGTATTTGTATACACGTACATTTACAAAACTTGAGCTGATTTTCCAGCAGCCAGTCTGTTCAACTAAAGATGATTAAAAAGAATAGGTCACCTTGCAGTGTACAGGTGGCATGGTTGCCTCCTGAGCACCCCCTTTATGGCTGAATGTGGTGCTGCCGTGGCCTGCCTCAGTTTCCCCATCTCAATAAGGTCACAATGAGGTCATGTAAGAGGCCCAGTCAAGGAGAAGCCAAACATTCTGCTTTACAGCAGTATATCTCCCTTCAATAAAGCCTTCTGAAAGGAACACTCCTACATAAGTTTAAAGGCTCTTACCTCAGAGCCCAGATAAAACTTAAAAGTCCCCACACAAAAGTCTCTGGGTTCCAGCAGCGGTTCCTTCTGCTGTAAGGCCTCAGGCTTCTCCACTGCTTGGAGAGCTCTGCAGTCTCTTTCCTGCTTGGTCAGTGCATGACACTGGCAGACCAGGTGCCAGCTCACACCAAGACTCCTAGGCCTCACTGAACACTGACAAATGCATAGCTGGAAGCAAGTCTGACTCACCTGAGTGTTGGCATTGTTAAAATAGATATTACGTTTATAACAATGTGTTTAGACTTTATGAAATGCTTGTAAACTGCTGCATGCATTAATCTCTCTTAAATACTACCTTATAACATAAGATACAGATAAGTGTTTGCTCTGTAACTATAAAAAAGTGTTTACTATGAGACTGGAAACCCACACAGTCAGGAGAAAAGCATTACCAAATGTGAACACTAGTTCACCACAAGAGGTGTCATCTCTGGCCCAACAAAAGAAGGCCTATAGATATCAGACAAGCCATTGTGGAACATGAGTGGACATGTTTCCTCCCCCTCCGCCCCCCCATGAAGGGCGGACATGCGCAAACACTCATCCCATCACAGTTTGAACGCTAAGGGAAGGGAATAAAAATCCCTGTCAAAGAGGAATTGTCACTGTGCTGCTTGGAATTCAGAGGGCAACATTTCTAAGCATAAGCAGGGATCCCCAAGCTGCCTGCTTTGGGTTAGCCCGAAAGGACATATAGAGCTTGAATACTAGAGCAGCTTCTATTACCTTTTGGAACCTAAGACTGTTTCTCACGTGTAAGTGTGTGTATGTTTACCTGCTTTGACCTTGTAAATACAGGTCTGTCTCATCTTACGCTGGGGTTACGTTCCGCGGTCAGCGCGAAAAGCAAAAACCACGTATAGTCAAAATCCCATTGAGTGTAATGGCGGGCGGAATCGCCCGCACTACAGGAATAGTACATAAATTGCTATTTTTCTTCTTTTGTTGTTGTTTTTGCCGACCGCGTAAAGCCGAAATCGCGCATGTTAAATGCGCGTAAGATGAGACAGACCTGTAACTCATTTCTTTTCCTTCGTTAGTATTATAGGATTGGCTACAAGCGTTGTCTTTGGTTTGAGGTCTGAAGTACAATCGACCTGGGGTAAGTGACTGGTCCTTTGGGACTGGTAGTAACCTGAATATTGTGATTTTTGGTGTAAGTGACCATCGATCAGAAAGGCAGGCTTGCCTGGGTGGCAAGATAGAGTCACAGACAGTCCCCATGGGCATCTGGTCTATGTTAAGGCTGTTCTCGTGCTTGAGGAGTTCACATTTGTTATTTGGTTGGTGAAGTCTAATTGTAGAACATACGACCAGTTTGAGGTGTGCGCCCTGTTCCTTGACAGTCTGCCTTGAGGTTAGCACTCATGCCCATGAGCTACTCTAGAGAGCCCGAGTCTGGGTCTCTCCCAGGACTCCCTGTCTGGAAAGTTCTGCAGTCTTTCCTCTACTTTATCAGGGTCTCTCTGAGGCCTCCCTACCTAGAAAGCTTTTGACTAGTTCAGGCTCTCTGGGAGGCTCCCCTCCTCAGGAGCTTCATTTAACTGATCTGTCCTAAGCCTTTGATTAGACCCAGGTGTCACATCCGGGTCACGAGTGGCCAGACCTAGTAGTCAGATCCAGGGTCTGCAGTCACAATACAGGAGTCAGCTGGGTCAGTATACCAAGAGATCAGAAGCAGGAGACAAACTGGAGGTCAGAACCTCAAATCAGATACTAGGAAATCAAGCCAGAGGAATAGGAGCAGGAAGCACACAGTCCAGAACAGAGTGGAGCCCAGTTGTTCAAACAGCTCCCTGTTCCTGCTGATGGCTTAAGTAGGGCCAGCAGGCCAATCAGCTGCTCCGGGACTCAACCAATAAGACTGCAGGGGCAGAGCCTCAAACTGGGGCAGGGCTTCATGGGTCCCAGGAAAGCAAGTATCAGCAGGCTACCAGATAGAGGGTTGGAGTGTGACTCATCCTATAAACACTGTGGCTCCAGGTTTAGACATGGGTTGGTTCATGCCCTTCACAGAACCCTGTCACTGGTAGGCTGGGCATCTGACTCCCTTAAAGGGCCAGCCTTGTGACAGGTGATGAAATCAAAAGGACTGAGAGCAAGAAAGATGTTGGGTTCTAAATGCAGCAGAGCCACTGATTCACTGTGTGACCTTGGCCAAGGCACTTGACTTCTCTGTGTATGTCTACACAGCCCACAGCAGTGAGCCTCTCATCCTGGGTCAACACACTTGGGGTTGTGGGGCTTGGGCTACCGTGCTAAAAATAGCTGTGTAGACACTGGAGCTCTGACTTGGAAGTCTAGGGAGGGGAGTGGGCTTCAGAGGCCAAGCCGCAACTTCAAAGTGCTGTTTACACAGCTATTTGTAGCATGTGTCTGTCGACTCAGGCTCGGTGCTGCTGGCTGTGTAGATGTGTCAACCCTGCTGGGAATGTGGGGAAAAAAATCCAAGGGCAGCAAGACCCTGGTACTGTGGCTTAGCTAAGCTTTGCTGGGTAACACAATTAGAAATCCTAGGGCCCAAAATAACAGTGATGCAGGAAGGCTCTGGGCATCTTCACCAAGGAGCCTTGTTTGCGCCAGCCATTAATCCAGGAGAGTGCTGTTAATGGCATCAGATTGCGTTCCTTCTATTAATGCCATTGAAGGTCACCTTGAAAGATACAAACTTGCCTATATTTTCCAGTCTGAGATTCAGGCAATGCACTCAAGCCTGGGCCAAAGGGGGGGGGGGGGGGGGGGGGGGGGGGAGGAACTGAGGGTTTCAGGGGATAAAAAATAGACAAAATAATGAGATGTTAAAAATATTAAAAATAGAGTCTAACATTGATATGACCATAATAATAGAGAAAGAAATTGTTGGAAAACAAGCAAGTGAGGAGCTTTGTTAAGGAAATTAAATGCCATCTAGTGGAAGCAGAAGAGTAGTTCAGCTCTGCAAAGGGAAACCTACATCAAAGATAACCTTTAAGGCAAACGTCTCCTCTTGGAGCCCCACCGCAAAGCTCTTTTCTGCACTGTGGATCTCTATTGCCTATGCTGCGTTTCTTCAACATGAAGACTCATCACTGGTGCCAATGGGAAGCTCCACAGGAGAGCCAGTGCAGATCAGAAAGCTCCTCTATAAGGGCAACATTTGCCTAACTTAGTGTGGCCCATTGCATCAGGTCTTATCTGTACAAGGGGAAAGCCAAACTCACCGGCCCCAACCCAGTAAACCAGCTCTACAGGGGAAAAGTATGCTCACTTAATCACTAGCAATCGCATGAAGGTCGCTATTCATAATAATTCTGGGGCTAATAATGTTACTTTCTAGTGCTCAAGCTCCACCAGTAGCTAGGGACTTTATTCATCACTACTTCACTTACGCCCATAGGGGCAGAAGTCAATTGGAGTTTTTCAGTCCAGTCTCTGGACCAGGACCATGTGATCCATGTGGGATATGACTGGGTCTAATTGTGAGCTCCATTTTGTGTTGTAATCTCCATTTTGGATTAGGAGATCCATTTTGTGTTGTGTGCTTACCTTATGTCTAACCTAAGATTATTATAATGTAGTCCAGACAGCCAACCTGCCCAGGAAAGGCGCTTAAAAGCTAAATGAATGACTATGACTGAGAAGCCATCACAGAGCAATCTAGAGCTACCAACTTTGATTGTCTCTCAGCTGATGGCCCAACCCCATGGAACAATGGGTTTTCTACACAGGGGCACCAGCATGGCTGGTAGATCTGCAGCTTCTCACCCAGGCCCCATACCCAAAGAGGGAGACTATATTTAAGGTGAGGATGTTTCTCTCAGCAGAGGGGAGCATCCATCACCATATTCAAGAAGAGAGGTCTGGAGAGAGAGAGAGAGAGAGAAGGCGGGAGGGACTCCACCTAGTCTGAACCACTGAGGAGACCTCAGACTCATAGGAGGGGTGAGATTAGATTAAAAGCAGGAGCGCCGCCAGCTTTTTTGCCGCCCTAGGCGGCGGAAGGTCCCGTCCCCAAAATGCCGCCCCCGACAGTGGTGGTGGAAGGTCCCGCCCCCAAAATACCGCCGATGACCGGGGCGGCCGGCGCCCCCCAAATGTTAGCACCCTAGGCGACCGCCTAGGTCGCCTAATGGGTTGTGCCGGCCCTGATTAAGAGCAGGGGGTGCATCTCAGGACTTGTTATTTTGCAAAGATCTGTAACTCTCTAGTGCTTTTCTAAGAATAAAGCTCCTGTGATTAAGAAGTTCTTTTGCTAAGTCTCTGTTCTTGCTTTCCTGCCACGTTGTCCCCAAAGTAATTAAATTAGAAGTCAGAGAGCCCACAGCAAGATGGAATTCTGGAGGAATGCATGTAAGCAATTGAGGGGCTCAGGAAGTCTGAGACTCTTTGTCCAGGGTCTGGGGTGGTTGGACTATAGAATCCCAGATCCCAAGGAAGGACCCAACAATAGGTCTGAGTCTGGGAGTGTCCCTAGAGACCCAGAGCTAGAAACAGTGACTAGACTCAGCGTAGACCTAGTTGACTTGGAAGAATATGGGGCCCAACACTTGGATCCACTTGCAACAAACTGGTGACCATCCAGAGTGGGACTGAGCCAGGTTGTAACAATTCAATCTTCTCAGTGAAGTAATTTTGCTATGAACTACAGTGAGAGGAGGATCAGGATCATGTATGGCGTCTTCATTCTGTGTACTGACAGCTGGGTGGAGGTCAGTTGCATGCTTGGCAGAAGAATTTGACTAAATGAAGAGAGAATAGACAGCTTCAATCCATGTGAGAAGCAGTCTCTATTAGTCTGTAGCTAGGCTTTCAGATCAAAATAGGTGAGGATTACAGTATCTTAAAATACTGTTTTGCCTGAATCCACCACTTGTGACACCCCTAAAATTACTTCACTCTGTGGTCTTTAATTCTGCTGCATGATTTCAGGCAACGAGACAAAAACTAACACTTGGATCCTTACTCGCTAAGATAAGTTGGACCTCCACCATAGATCTAGCAATACTTAAGATCACTTGATGACTCCATGATGCTTCGAAGATGGACACGGCCTTCAGCTCTGCTATATTGTAAGGCTATAAAATATTCATATGCTGTAAGGGTTCTCATAAACACCTCTCACTTTTAAGTGTGTGTGAGGCTTTGTGAACAGTCCTAGTGCAGAGATGGGCTTGACCCAAAATGTTTGGGTAGAAAACCAAACTATGTTCCTGAACTCTGTCTCTATTCTGAGCACAACGAAAACTCCAGATCTGAATAGTCCTGAAATATGAAGATGTTCCTCTCTGAAACCAAACTCCAGGGCTTGGTCCTTTCGTCGTGATATTTTATACCATTCATATTCTACCAACTAGATTGAATGCTTTCACAGGGAGTCAATTAGAGATCCACAAGTGGAATAAGGAGGAGCTTTATAGCTCCAAGATTCTTTTCTTATACACTATAATTAAAGAAAATTCTTAATATACTGTACATGAACATTAAGAAATCGAACCATGCTTTATTAATTGTGAGTAATATTGTAGCTCAGGTATCAGTATCCTTCCCCCCCAAAATGATGCCTTTAAAAAAAAAAAAAAAAAAAAAAGGTAGCAAGTTATAGAAATGCAGGGCCTGATACTACACAGCTGTGAATGCCACCCATCAGCGGGATTACAGATATCGGCTTGTTTTCTACAGGTTTCAGAGTAGCAGCCGTGTTAGTCTGTATCCACAAAAAGAACCCACAAGTACTCCTGTTCTTTTTGTTTTCTACAGTCCCCCAGGAAAACTTACATTACGTATTCTTCATAGTGAGTGACAAGTGCAAAAGTATTAAGCAGCATCATACCTCCTGGGGCTGGTCCGGAATATACTGATTCCAATATAATTAGGGATCTGATGGTTTTTATGTCTCATCTTGTTCCTCTATTTTTGTGTTTCACCAATCCTAAAGAAAGTCAGGGTAACTGGAGCATGTAATTTCAGAAAGGTGCAATGCTACTGGCAACCTCCCATGGATGTGACTGAAAGATTCATTATTGTAACTGGCCCAACATTTTTGAGTAGCTTATATTGGATCCAAGTTCAGAGCATCACTCAGAAACAGGAAATAAGATCTGGGATAGGTCTCCTCAAGGGACATCTGTGAGGAATATTCACCTGTGATTAACTTGATAGATGATCTTTAACTGCTATGAAGATGCTATCTATCAGCTGAAAAAAAATAAACGACCCTAAGAAGTCAAGTTCAATCAAGCCAGTTTCTGGGTCATATGTCATATCACTACATTTGACTTCTCATTTGTTTATTCCTCATTAAACAGTCATCTTTCATTATGACACCTATTTATTTCCTACTTCTGTTAGCATTCTACACATTTCCATTATTACCATAAACTATCACTGGATAGTAAAGCACTTTGAGATCTTCAGGTGACAAGCCCAGCATAGTTATTACACTAACAAATCCCTTTACCAAATCCTTTAGGGGGAGATTTTCAAAGGCACAAAAGAGAGTTCATGCCTAACTCCCATTCACTTTTGGGCCTTTGAAAAATCTCTCTCCTGGTACAATGCATTTATCTGCATGCATCTGACATCTCATTTGTACTGCACTTTCCTCTGAACTCTCTTATTTTTATACACAGAACATCTCAATTTAGAATACAGACATTCCATTATGAAAATGAAATCCTAAACTGTTTGGAGTTGATTTGCATTTTTAAAATCCAGGAGGCTTAAGCAGATCACCAGGGATCTACATTTTGTGTAAAAGTTTGAATGAACGGATCAGAACGTGCCCCAGGAGAACATCACATGTTACCAGCTGCAAGAGCTCCAGACAGAACAGTAGATCAGCAGCAATCAGATTTTTGCCAAACAGACTAGCAGACTATGATTTCTCGTTTACCTTCAGTGAGTGTGGCAGCTTCTCTATCATCCCAGCTCCCTTCTCTTTCTGCTTCTCCTCCACTGTCAATCTCATCTTTCTTAAGCTCTTCAAATCACCAGGTCTCCCCACCCCTCACCACCTCCTATACGTGTCAAGCCAGATCCAGCCTCTGCCTCTGCATCACGGATATTTGCAATCAATGCACTGTCTAGCCTTCCCCCTGAAGTCAAATTTCAGTCCGCCCACAAAACACTCCCCTTGCCTGGGCAGTTGTATCAGTAGCTGGAGTGCCCTCCCGCACTGAAATCCTGCCGAGGAGGTCAGCAGGGGACATACAGTGGAATCATGGGGGCCTGCTCCCGTAGAAGTCAATGGGAGTTTCATGGCTTTATTAGCTATAGGATCAGGCTCATGCTGTCCATGAGCTGCTAATACTTCACTCCCTTTCAGCCCCCCTTTTCGACTGGATCTGCAATATCTGGCCTATTTCTTCAGGAGCTTTCCTTCTCCTTTATGTGACAACAGCAGCTGTTTTTGCTAGCAGAGCAGCCTGTTTCTTGAGTGAAATCTCTGCTTGGCTCATGATACGCAGCAATGTCCAGTGTCCCTTTGAGAAGCATTTCTAATATCAAACCATATTTCCACTTTAAAAAGAGGTTTTAGTCCCTGTTGGAGGGGATTCCCTCCCTTTCAAATGTGAACAAAAATCAAAATCAATTCAGCTTTTTAAAAAAAATGTATAAGGCAAGACAAAAATCGTTTTATTTAAAAATTTATTTAGGCCTTGATCCTGCATGTGAGCAGTTCCCGTTGACTTCTTTGGGACTACTTGGGTGAGTAAAGTTCTACATGCAGATACAGGTCGGTCTCATCTTAAGCTGGGGTTACGTTCCGCGGTCAGCGCTTAAAGCGAAAACCGCGCATAGTCAAAATTACATTGAGTGTAATGGCGGGCGGAATCGCCCGCACTACAGAAACAGTATTTAAATTGTTATTTTTCTCTTTTTTTTTGTTTTTTTCTTGTTTTTGCCGACCGCGTAAAGCTGAAATCGCACATGTTAAATGCGCCTAAGATGCGACAGACCTGTAGATAAGTGGTTGCAGAGTCAGGGTCTTAGATTATAAGCTATTTGGGGCAGGGACAGTCTTTTATTGCAGTGGTTCTCAACCTTTCCAGACTGCTGTACAGGGCCGGCTCCAGCTTTTTTGCCGCCCCCAGACACATGGGGACAGGGGGAGGGGTGCAGGGCCACATGGGAATGGGAGGATTGAGTGTCTGAGTGGGGGTGGAAGGACACATGTAGACAGGGGGTGCAAGGACACATAGGGGTATAGGAACACATGGGGACAGGGGCAGATGTGCCTGACTGAATAGGAGAGGCTAGGGGTCAGCCAGGGTCTGCATGGGGGAAGCTCCCTAACAATCCCTTCCACCCCCCCCCCCCCCNGACATAAAAATACAAGTGTCCCAGCACGCTGTTACTGAAAAATTGCTGACTTTCTCATTTTTACCATAAAGTTATCAAATAAATCAATTGGAATATAAATATTGTACGTACCTTTCAGTGTACAGTATATAGAGCACTAGAAAACAAGTCATTGTATGAAATTTTAGTTTGTGCTGACTTCACTAATGCTTTTTATGTAGCCTGTTGTAAACCTAGGCAAACATCTAGATGAGTTGATGAACTCCCTGGAAGTCCTTGGCATACCCCCAGGGATACGTGTAGCCCTGGTTGAGAACCATTGTTTTAATGTATATGTAACCCTTCTGCCAGGAGGAGTTGGCAATAACAAGGGCTGGGGTCAATATCTAGGGGCTCCTCTTAACAACAGATGATAGAACCAGCTCGAGCACCCATCCAGTAATTTGGGAAAATTCACCACCACCCTGGGCACCGCTCAGCGGCAACACTTCCCCAGTCGCAAGCACGGAGTCTGTGTATAGCAAGGAAAACGTAATAAAAAGAGAAAAAGGAACCCAGCATTAATTTGGGAAAAATACCTCAACTATGATTGAAAAGCATCTGACCGTGCGCAAACACCCACCCCAGAGTACACTGGGCAGCGTCCTTTGCCTCAGTTTCTCATCTTGTGGTGTGAAAGTCCAACAACAAATGTTCCTTTAACACATCACTCCCCTCTTCTTCCATTGCACCCCCACTCACAGTTGCTGTCCTGCGTCAGTGAAGACCCAAAGTTGAGAGGTGCATTCACATGAATTCACCTTCTACCCCCTGCAAGGTGGGGGGATTGAGCAATGCTTCAGCTATGATGGCACATTCTGAGGTTCCACCACTTGACCCAGCTCTCAGGGATTTCAGTAGTTAGTGGGGAACCTCACCGCTAGTGCAGGCTGTGTAGTCTTTTTTCACTGCAACACTGTCCCACACCATGTGCAAGGCTCAGCACCCGGTTATCAGTCATTTCAGCTGTAGCAAAATAAGGACTCTCAATTGAATCTAATTGAATCTAATCACCTCTGTCTTTAAACAGTGGAGAGAGGAGGGCCAAATACCATTTGGAACTCTCTAGGCAGAGCCCCCCCAGTAGAAACACCTGTCCCCACCCTCTGTCCCTCTTTCAGCGGGATTTGGCATCCCTACCTCTTGCTTAGTGAGTGAGGTACAGTTTAGGGGAAATCCCTGAATCAGGACAGGCTAAGTACAGTTCTGCCACCCTTTACTCATACAATAAGGATAACAACATTCCATTATCCCCCGCACTAAAGTGATTTGTAACCCAACACCAGCCAAAACTGATCACTTTGGCAAAGCAGCTCCGTCTGCGGAATGCCTAGGCAGAGTAGATTACTCCTGGGGGAATTCTGTGCTTCTGCATGCGCACATAATTAATGAGGTGCACATATTTTTAATTTTTTGCGCAGAAAAAAGCTTCTGCCAAAATGTTGCTTCCGTTCCGCCTTTTGCCCACCAGAGGGTACTGTGGCAATAGAACAGCACAGCAGCTCCCGGCCAGCAAGGGAAGAGAAAGAGCCTGAAGAGCTTTCTTCACAGCAGGCCAGGTCAGGAGACAGGGGCTATTGGGAGACAGACAACATGGGGCTGCTGGGGGGTCAGACAGGGGCTCATAAGGGCTAGTGGGGGAGGACAGACTGGGGCAGAGGCTGAATGGGAGTGGAGGCACAGGGCCACATGGTGATAGGGGAGGGGGTGCAGAGCTACATAGGGACAGGGGAGTGACTGGGTGGGGGCACAGACACATGGGGACAGGGGGAGGGGTGCAGGGCCACATGGGGATGGGAGGATTGAGTGTCTGAGTGGGGGTGGAAGGACACATGTAGACAGGGGTGCAAGGACACATAGGGGTGTAGGAACACATGGGGACAGGGGCAGATGTGCCTGACTGAATAGGAGAGGCTAGGGGTCAGCCAGGGTCTGCATGGGGGAAGCTCCCTAACAATCCCTTCCACCCCCCCAAAAAAACCTGTCCCATACTTTTCCCACCCACACCCAACAACCCTCCAAGTTCACACCCAGGCTCCTTCCCAGCAATTTACTTCCCGCTCCCTCAGTGCCTCCATTACCCCTGACTTCCCCAAGCCTTTGCACTGCTTCTGAGGGGTGCCAGAAATACAGTTTCAATGAATTATTACTCAGAGTTCTGTATTAATATGCCTTGTAAGGAATCTATTTGTCAAATAACATTTCCCGAATCTTTGTTGTCTGTATTGTTACAGACATACTTGCTGACAGGTATTTTGAAATAAATGACCAAAAATAATTTAAACTGGTGTGATTATATGGTGTTATTTTGGCAAATAAAATATGCAGAATTTTTAATTTTTTGGCACCGAATTCCCCCAGGAGTAGTAGATGTGTTTATGCAAACACAGTCTGTTCCCGAAGTCTTTTCCCCTAGCTCATCACTAGATGTCAGGGGAGAGCTCATCCAGTCCCTGTTTACATATGTTTGTATAGTAGATAGTACAATGGAGCTGTTTGGAGCCTTTGCACACCTCAGTAACATAATTAAGCAACAATAATAATAGTAGATTGGTGCCATCTGGAGCAGCCTCCCTGCCTCATCAACTCTTCATCACTTTTCACACCTCAACCTACCCTTAAAGTTTTAAAACCAGATTGAATAAAACACTAGCAAATATACAGTAATGTACCTACATTGTTCAGATGATGAACTAAAAATGATGGAATGTGTTTTTCCATCTCTGTTTTCAATTATTCTGTCTAAGCTGAAAAATTTATTTATTTTAGGTGCTCGTCCCAAACTCTAGGTAATTGATTTTGTTTAAAACACCACAGCCATCAAATGTAGAACGTTCAACCTAACGAAGTCAGCTACTCAATTGCACAGCAAGAACAGTGAACCAAATACACCAGACTCCAACTTCACCATCACTGGGTCTGCAGCGCTGCTGGTATAAACCCACATTTGTCCCAAATGGTCTTGCAAAAGACATGGGCTTTGCTTTATCTCTGGAAGGTGGAACTATGTACAGGTCTGTCGCATCTTAGGTGCATTTAACCTGTGCAATTTCAGCTTTATGCGGTCGGCAAAAACAAGAAAAAAAAAAAAGAGAAAAGTAACAATTTTAATACTGTTTCTGTAGTGCGGGCGATTCCGCCCGCCATTACACTCAATGTAATTTTGACTATACGCGGTTTTCGCTTTAGGCGCTGACCGCGGAACGTAACCCCAGCGTAAGATGAGACAGACCTGTATTTCTCCCCTTGTCTATGCACCGTAATATCTCTTCCCAGTGACCAGTCATATGAATGGGTATGTGACAGGGGTGTGCTCCCCACATGAGCTCAGCAAGAGCTGGATTAGGCCAGGTGGGCCCAATCAACGAATTAGGCTGCAAACAGGAGAGATTTAAACTAGGAGGGGGCCACTAATTTTGAACAGGCTCACATGTGGAGGAATAGGCAGGGCTTGTATAAAGCCAGGTAGCTGGGGGTAGGTGGAGGCTGCTGCTGAAATAGGTAGTCCCTGCTTGGGAAGAGGAAGGAGTGTTAGGGGCAGCTGCTAGGAAAGGCTGCAGTGAAGTAGGTTGTGAATGGAATGGGGGAGGAAGGAGACCATGGCCCCATCACTTTTACACATTTACTGGCCATAAGGTGAGCAATGGGGTGGAGAAGAGCAAGTGTGGGGGGGCCCTCAGGGAGAAAGGGGGGTGGAGGTGGCTGTCTCCCCCCCCACACACACACACTTTTAGGAAGCTTCTGCTGCTCCTGTATGGAGGAAGTTTGGAAACAGGCAAACCCAGAGAGGGAGGAATCCAGACATGTAGGAAGAAGCTCAGAGAAACAGCAGCTAGAGGTGGGACTGTACAGGGACTGTGGCTGCTTGTTATAGGGTCCCTCGGCTGACCCCCCTGTGTAGAGGGTAGGCCTAGGTTCCCCTATCCACCATTGGGGAGTGGCAAGGGCATTGAAGGCGCCTGACAGACAACGACTTCAGTGACCTGGCTGGAGGGCCAAGCTACAGCGAGGAAGCTGCAGACCCAGAAGTGAGCAGTAGGGTGACCATACATCCCGTTTTGGCCGGGACAGTCCCTTTTTTAAGCCCTGTCCCGGCCATCCCGACTCTTTCCAAAAGGAGGCATTTGTCCCGTTTGCTCTTGCTGATTTGATCAGTTGGCAAGAGCAAACAGGACAAATACCCACTTTTGTCAAAAATGTGGGGTGCAGTGCAGAGGGGGTGAGCAGAGATGCTACCCCCCACACACAGGGGAGAAGCAGCATTCCAGCATGCACCCCTCCCCACAGGCTTACAGCGACTGGGCAACAGCAAGGGGGGGCCCTCGGGTGAGCAGCTGGGGGTGACCTGTTTCCTCTTTCGGAAATATGGTCACCCTGGTGAGCAGGGTGGCAGAGCGAGACAAGATGGGAGAAGACCATATCAAAGGGAGAGTACAAGCTGGGAGAGCTAATCCCCACAATGGCCAGCAGGAGGCGCTGCAAGTAGTCTGCTACCTGTGACAGGGTCCCATCATTTTTTCCATGTGGTACAATGGGGCTAACAAGGGACCGTAAACGCTAGATGGTAACTCTCCTGGAGTTTTCAGAACATAATTCCCTCTAGCATGTTGGGGAGGGAGGGGACAAGCCTACTGCTCAAATCCAGGTGACACAAGGAATGGCAAGCCTTGAATTTATGGGCACAGGAGCTTTTGTGCACAGAGAGTTGCCTCTTAAAGATGCTGTGCTGGTCGTCACCTCACCTTTGGCAGTATGGCTCCAGTCTCAGCCCTGTTGCCATTGGTTGAGTCTCCACCCCAAAGACTCTCAGTAGTATCCACGGTAGGTATTCTGTAGGAGTTAATGGTGTTCCAGGAAACTTATGGCCACATGATATTATGGAGGCCATGAGCTTAGCAGGATTTCCCAAAGGGCTGGATACTGAGCATTGTAGAACTGATGAATGAAATTTTTAGTTGTTCACTTTATTAATGTAACTTCATAGGTAAAGTTATGAACGAAACAACGTTCATTCATAAAACCGGTTACCTCAATAACTGGCTAATTGATAATTACGCCGCTTGTTGAGCTCCCACGGTTAAGTCCGCTGCTGCTCAGCTCAATTAAGCTGCTTGTTAAGAGCCACAGTTGTTCAGCCAGCTGCCTTTGTAAATTTCACTGTCAATCCAACTCCTGCTTAAGTCACTGAGACTTGCACTGTTTCAGTATTGTAACTTCTGTTCACCATTCATTACGCTTGCCTACATTGTAACTTCTGTTCACTGTTTGCCATATTGTAATTCAAACCCCATTTTAAAACGCTTACTCCATTTTGTAAAAGCCTGCTGCAACCTTCATTTTTGCCAACCCTGCTGTAATCTTATTAGTTTAGATGTGTGAATGAGGTATGTATGGATGATGGAATCAACCTCCAGCACCAGCCTGTCCTGATGAAAAAGTTCAAACACCAACGGCTGAAGATGTAGACAACAGCCCTAACAAAGTAAAAAGAGTCCACCCTAAAAAGAAAAGAACAAAGGTACAATAGAAGGAAGATCAAAGCCAGGTCCAAGGCTGAAAGTCATGTCTGCAATTGACGGGTGATCAATCATCAAACCCAGAGACAGCGTGACACAGCAAGACCTATAGACTTTGAATTCAAACTAAAAGCCTATAAAAAAGATGGGTGAGATGGAAGACTTTGAGTAACGTTCTGCTATCAACATTGAGGGGCATCTGTGCACGCCCGACAGAGACCCAGCCCTTCCTCGTGCCCGGCTTTCCTGGCCAGTTAGCTGCCATGAGCTACGATACCAAGCTGCGAACTCAAGCTACGTTCAGGACTGGTAACTATCCAGCAGTTGCAGAATATTTGGGGGGAGAGGGGGGTGTATATAAGTAAGATATTAGTTATTGGTCATAAATCAAATTATCATAATAAATGTGGCATCTTTGTCTTGCCCCCTGAAACGATCCTGTGTAGTTTTGTCTGCATAACAGCATGCCCACATTTACATTAGAGAAAACAAACAAGTTTTAGGAGACATAAAACCTCTCCTGCTTCAGAGCATAAGCCAACCACTAACCTGCCTGAGATTAGAAAGACTTCCTCTGTGGGCTGATTATTCCAAAATTGTGCATTGCAGGGATTCACACACCTTCCTTGGAAGCAGCTGGTCCTGGCCCCTGTCAGACCGGTTACTAACTAGATGGACTACTGGTCTGATCCAGTAGGATAATTCCCATGGTTCCATTGTGATCTGAACAGAAGAACTATTAGAGAGAGAGAAGGTGGGTGAGGTAATGTTTTATTAGGCCTTGCCTCACCAATATCCTGGAACATAAATCCAGATCATCACTCTGGGATCCACACAGAGGGGACTCTCCACCCATGAATCCCTCTCTGCCTATCTGGATGTCCCTGCTCTGGAGCTCTGCAGAGTTCAGGATACAGGGCCAAAAAAACCAAAACCACCAAAACATGCAGCATGATATTGTCCATCCTGCAATACTATGCCCTGCAGAGCCCACCATTTCTTCATGGAAAGCTGAGCAGCAAGTAACATAGCTCAGAGCTGTAGCACTTCCTTCTCAGTCCTCCCCAAGGCCTGCAGGTTGGGGGATGCCATTGGATTAAGCCAAAGGCAGCTAGCGTGGCTGGAGCAGTACTGCCTGGGGGCAGGGGAAGCTGCGGATGAGAAATTGCACCTTTTGGGGACAGTTCCTGTCTCAGTGTACATATGGATGAATTTTATTCTCCAAGCATAACTCTGTTAATTTCAACTCCATCACCTTGTCTCAGTGGAGTTACACGTGGAGTTAATTCAGCAAAGTGTATTCTAGCAGCAGGCAGTCTGACAGCAGAGTCTGGAAGTTTATGCTGTGAAGGAGCGAATAAGGACAGCAGCAGCCTGAGAAATATAAAAATGTCAGTGGATGTACCATAAAAAGCAGGAGGAGGAAGAGGACTAGCAGCCTTTAAAGAGAGTTCTGTAAATGGTGTACAAGTCAAAAGGTACTTTGGGTAAGAGAACTGTCAGTTCTCTAGGGGGAGACGGTACTGTACATGATGTAAAACCATATGTGGAGGGTGAGCCAGATTAAGTCCACTCTTTGGTGGAGCATGTTCATTTGGCAAATATTCTACAGACTCATGCTCTGTTACGTGTGTTTTTCTTTGTAGCTAACATATACATTGGAATGTACTAATCACAACAGAAAATAAACCTAAATATACAATGGTGAGTATTTCTAGAATCATTTCTGAGCACCAGACATGCAGCATGGCTCTAAGACTTTGTGTGAGCATGCTCTAAAAAAAGTGTTTTCTTAAACCATCCACTCTTAAGAACCAGCTCTCTGACACAGAAGCTGCTGGATTATAAAAACAAATGGAGTGGTGATTCAGTTTGTTGTTTTATAAACTTTGTGCTTAGAGAAATAAGCTAATTTGCTGAGAAAAAAAATTGTCTTGACATGTTACTGCAAAATAGGGCTTAAGTGAATGTTAAGTGATATCTAAGGCTGTGCCGAGCTTCTGCCTCTGTAAGGAAATCCAAGTGAGTGAGGCAATTCTTCAGCACAAAACAACTGTGTTTTTCTACTCTGCTGTGACATGACCAGGTTGATTAAAGGAAGCTGCTTGGTGTTGGTGCTTGACAACACTAAGACATGTTATAGGGAAAATGCGCTTCCATGCAAAAAAAGCTTGTAATCAAAGTGTATGGTCACATTTCCTATTGTGCAGGGAAGAGAAATGAATATCACATATAAATTCACGAACGCTGAGTGACAAGAGCCCCTTAGCCTTTTTGAAGGACTCTGATTAATAAAACTAGCTTGTGGTTAGTTTCACTTACAGTAAATCGAGAGCAAAGAGAACGATGCTTACCTCTACTGGGAAACTTCGCAAGGTGGACTTGGTAGTGAAAGATTCTGAGCTCTAAGATTATTCTTTCCTCGGTTATGTTATTGCTTGGAGCAGTAAGACACACCGAATAGCTCCTGTTAATGAATTGAGTCTTTAAAATTAAATGTAAAGCCAAAGTCCTGCTAACTCCTTATGGCTATTAAAATTGATATGCCTTTTTTAACAGACATAGGGTTGTGTGACCCAGGGGGTCCCTCACTGCCAACTGGCAGAGGGCACGTCATACTATAACTCGCATCACACCTGCACACTCATTGTCCCAACACACTGTTGCCATAATCTGTATCTAAAAGGTGTCATGGGAGGTATCATATGCGACTGGCAATAAGATGGACATTAATATTGTGTGATGTATGTAGGGGGAAGTGTATAAAGAATTAGACGTGCTGTGAGCAGGCTGCTGCTGTCAGGGCTTTGATCCAAAGCTGTGCAGCACAGAAGCACCCAGGGTTACAGGGCAGGTGGTGACAGAACTCCTTACTGGTCTGGGTAAACCCCCATAGCGTCACACACCTTCCCTCTTCCAGTACTGCAGGAGGTCACCTATAGGCAGTGGGTCAGAACCCTCTTTCCTGGACAGGGCATTTGCCACTATATTTTCTTTCCTCTTAATAGCCACAATTTCCATGTAAAATTCTCCAGGCATCATGCACCACCACAACAGCTTGGCATTTGCACCCCTGGTCCTGTGTAACCAGACTAATGGAGGAGACTCATGAGTCAGGACCTTGAATTGCTTGGTAATGAGATAAGGCCTGAGCGGCTTAATTGCCTACAACATTGCCTAGATAGAACATTCTTTTACTGGGACAGAAACATTTTGTTCAATAGGTGTCAGTTTCTTGCTTAAGGGGGTGGGTTTTTGTTTTTATTTTCCTCTGATTGCACCAGTACAGCCCCTAAACCAAGGTCTGGTGCATCTGTACCCAGCTCAAACATTTTCTCAAAGTCTGGACTGGCCAGAACAGGCTTTTCAGACAGGATTTTCATCTTAACAAAACCCTCTAGACATGCCTTTGACCATACAAATTTGTTTGGTTTTATCTTTTTGCACAAGTATGTGTTTGCAGATACGATATCACTGAATCTGTCCAGAAATCAGCTGTAATAGTTGACCACGCCTATGAATGACTGGACCTGTTTTTGGGTCAGGGTACAGGCCAGTTAGCTATAGCTTCTATATTCAAGAGATCTGGAGAGATTTGCCCACTCCCTTCTCAAAGTCTCAAATAAGGAACTTTAGCAGCTCCTGTTTTACATTTAGATACCTTTATAGTAAGACTCAGGGATGCAGGTCTTGATAATGCAATCCCCAAGTGTCTCTTGTAAGCTGACCAAGAGGTGATAAATATCACGATATCATCCATAGATGCCCATGCAAAGTCTTGTACTCCACTTAACACATGGTTGACCAGTCTCTGAAAAGTGGCTCCTGCATTGAGTAACCACAAATGTAACATTTTTAACTCACACAGCCCCATATCCGTAATAAAAGCGGATTTCTTCTGTGCATCATTGTCCATCTGCCAATCCCCTTTTACCAGTTCAGTTGTGCTAAGGTATTTTGCTTTACCCAAAGTGTCTAATGTCATCAATTCTGGGCATAAGGTATGCATCTGGACCTGGGACAGCATTAAGTGTGTTGGTTTTTTTAATAAGCAACACAAAACCTTGCGGTCTTAGGGACCAACACCATAAGATAGGTTCAGGAGCTGTCAGATTCTTTAATTATTCCCATATCCAGCATACGTTGTATTTCTTTATGACTCTGTCATTGTACTTTGTACACCCTAGCATTCAGCCACCAGATCAATGCAGTGTGTAACAGGGACTTGGGTGACCAAGGGGCCTAATGGTTGGATCTCCTGGCTCTCAGCCCCCTACTGGCTGAGTGGCCACAACCTTTAAGGCAGGGGAGGGTTAGGGGCAGATACAGGCCCTCCCTTTCCACTGGGTCCCAGCCCAGGGCCCTGTGTAGGTCAACCCCTGAACAGGGAGGTTGGTGTCCCTCCCAGCAGGGAGTCAGAATCCACTGACCTGGGCTACTTCCTACCAGTCCATTCAGTTTGGGGTGCAGCCTCTCTAGTCCAATCTACTAGGCAGCTTGCTTCTCACAGGATTCCCTGACACGTCCGGACAGCACCTTGCTGCGGTCCCAGGCTCCTTTGGACAGGGCAGCCACAAGCTGGTGAAGGCTAGTCCCTCAGTGTCTCTGGGGTTTGCTCAGTCACTTACTTCCCATGCTGGCGGTTTCTCCCTGGTCTCCCTTGGCTGGGAAACCAGTGCTTACTTCCAGGTGGCTTCCCTGGCTGGCAGGCTAGTGCTCCATCCTTTCAGACAGGGAGGCACCTAGCTTCTGCCTCTTCACCAGTCAGCCCTAAACTGAACCAGGCTCCCTTCTTTTATCCCCCCTCCAGGCCTGGCATTGGCTGCAGGTATAGCAGGGAGGGGCTAGCTGAGCCCAAAGACTTTCTTTAACCCCTGGTGTGTTGGCTGGCAGTTCCTCTGCTTCATCGTAAGGTGTAATGCCTGAGACCCCCTTCTTCACAACACACCATATTTGAAACTGCTTCTTTATTGTGATAGGCTTTAAGCCTATTAACATGTACTGTCTGTGGAGCAACATTACTGTGGGGTCTTTTCACCCCATATGCGACTTCATTCTCTTTCTCTACAACCTCACAAGGTCCCTGCCATGAGTTTTGCATTTTGTGTCTTTTCACAGGAACCGGCCCTGATATTAAATCCCCCACCTCAAAAGAGCTCTCACAAGCATTTTTATCATCTCATGCCTTTTGTGCGGTCAGGCTATCAATGAGGGTAGTTTGAACCATTTCCATCGTGTCTTTCAACTCCTTTCTGAACCTTTGTACGTATTCAGTCACTGGTTCCCCTTCTGGTTCAGTGCCTCCTTCCCAGCAGTCCCTGAGCAGATCTAGGGGTTTACTCCTGTACAAGAGGGGGGAGGGATAGCTCAGTGGTTTGAGTATTGGCCTGTTAAACCCAGGGTTGTGAGTTCAATCCTTGAGGGGGCCACTTAGGGATCTGGGGCAAAATTGGTCCTGCTAGTGAAGGCAGGGGGCTGGACTCGATGACCCTTCAAGGTCCCTTCCAGCTCTATGAGATAGGTATATCTCCATTTATTATATTAAAGAGATCAAAAGGGGCATACCCTGCAGACTCGAGACACTTCCATCTAAGCAAATAACAGATAGGGGAACGTTTCGTCCCAGTCCTGGGCCCTTTTATTTGCATACATTCCCAGCACGGTCCCATTGAACCTCTCAACCAAACCCTTCAGGCACCTCTGTGGGTCCGGTGTTTACAATACCCGCATTAATCTGGGCTGGGGCTGGATGAGGTGTGGTCTTAGATTCCCTTTGCTTAGGGCAATTGTCCCTCAGGTGTTCGGTGGAGTTACATGTGAAACACCCTCTGGGGTAGTTCTCCTGTGGAGGGGGTCTGCGAATGTGATTTCAAGGAGGGGAGCGGTTCTGGGGAGGTGAATGCCTGGGCTCCCACCCTTCCTCTTTCTTCACAGGTGTAAAATGGGCCTGCACCCTTTACACAGGGCTTTTAACCTTTCCTTGGAGACTTGTGCTCACTGGAAACTCTGGCTTGTATATAGGAATCAGCCAAATTGGCAGCCACATGTGCAGACTTTAGGGATTTCTCCCACATAGCAGCTCTGATTTCTTCAAAAAACACACTCAGAAAATGCTCTTGTGCAAAGAAGTCAAGTAATTGGTCATAATTCTCTAATTAATTTCCATACATCCTGTATGACTCATTAACGCCCTTTTTGACATTTCTAAATCTCCCCCTGTACACTACGCTTTTGCAATACAGCCTTTTTCATCACATTTCAAAGCCTGTTCAACTGGCATTTCTTTAAATACATGTAATGCTTTACTTGAGAGCTTTGTAACCAGCATGGGAATTTTCTTTTCTTCTGGGACTTTATGGAACTCAGTCTTTCAAAGTAGTAAGATATTCCTCAGTACAATCTGATTCTTTGTATGCAGGGCATAGCTTGTCCCAACTGGGTGTTTCTTGGGAAGAGAGAGTACCTCTGGGCTGTGGGATCTGTTCATGCTTCTTCATCATGTCCAGGTTAGAACAGCCATTCTCTCTCCCTTTCGTGGGCTTCCTTTTTGTTTAGTTCCATGGTTCATTGGTGTGCTTCCTCCTGCTGATGCTTGGCTGCCTCCCTCTCCTTGGCTCTCAGCTCAGCTTCCCACCTCTAGTGCTCTTGGTCATTCTCCACTTTAGCCATCTCCAAATTGTTGGTCCGCTCTGCTACCTCCAACTTCTGTACCTCTGTCTCAGCCAGTTTGAATTGCATGGCTGCCTCGCTGAGGGCTGTCTCTTTGACCACTGACTGTTTCTTTTGTTACTTTAGTCTATCTACTCATTTTACACTTTCTTTTGTTCTATTTCCTCATCCAAAATAAACAAACAGAAAATAACACTGGAACCTTTCTTTGACTGCTCCCAGCCTTCTCACCTGAGAATCAATTAAAAAACGTAAAACCTCAGGCTGTGTGTAAATCCTGTTCGACTACACCAGGATGACGCTATGGGGCTTCACCCAGACCACCAAAAGGTTCGGTCACTGCCTGACCTGTAACCCTGGGTGCCTTTGTGCTGCGCAGCTTTGGTTCAGAGCCCCGACACCAACAGCATGCTCACAGCCCAATGGTCTCATCCTGAGCTTCCACCACCCAGTTACTCCTTGCCAGGTGGCATCAACAACCCATCCTGGAATAGTTTTGTAATAAAACAAGAATACATTTATTAACAAAGAACAGACAGTTAAATGATTATACGCAAGAATAGAAGACGCAGATATGGTTACAAGTAGAACTGAACAAAACATGCTTACAAGTGACTATAACTTCTGCATGTTACAATCTTTGTCTAAACAGGTTTCTCGTGTATAGTCAGTTCCAGCTACTCTTGGATTTGGATACTGCAGGATGACTTCAACACACCCCCAGTCTTAGATTTTTCCCCAGAAATGTAAGTCCTGTACTGCCCAGCCCTCTCCTGGACAGTACAGGTTATATTAGGTCCGTTATTTCTTTAAAAGGAATAATATGCACACAATTTGCCACCCCAAATAGAGCTTCCCTGACACTTCAGTATAAACACACTGGATTAGATAAAACAATACAAGTTTATTAACTGCAAACAGATAGTGTTTGAGTATGTACAAGTAGTGAGGCATAAAAGTCAGAAATGGTTACAAGAAAAATAAATATAAAACACTGCTGGTGCCTAACTTAACAAACTATGTTAAATTCAAAGCAAAGTTTCCTCAACACATGCTCTCAGCAGTCTTATCATCCAAACATCTTAGGTAAGGATCCCTTCCCCAGTTCAATGGCTGCTTCCTTTGTCCCTCCAGGTGCAGCAAATCGATGAGGGGGGGAGGTACCTTGGGGTGTTTGTCCCCCTGACTGAAGAACATTTCCCTCTGGGTACCTGGAGACAAAAAGTCTATGTGGAAGGATGTTCCCTGCTACTTTTTTCTCACCTGTTTGAGCTTCCTTTGTTTCCCTTCCTACTTGATGACTCTGTTTACTGCTTACATTCAAATTAAGCAGAACACACATTCCCTTGTTTGAGACAGACCTGTTTGCCAACCTCAGTTTGGAACATGTGTTAATAACACCATAAAGAGAAGTCTTATAACTTCACACATAATGTTGCCACACATAGTTTAACAGGATTATACTGATAAGCAAATGATGAGTTTTCAAATGACACCTTACAAAGTGTACTTTGTACAAAGATTATTACAATAGTGAGTAGGATGTGACTAAAGGCGTATGTTCTGTCACAGTGGCACAGGGTAAGCTGGAGGAGCTAGGTGGTGGGGGTAAGGTGGCAATGGATGGGGTGGGAGGAAGCTCATAGTGGGGGGAGGTGTAGGGCAGTGGTGCCGGAACAGTGGGCCAGGGGGCCATGACCCTCCCACTTTTCACCACTGCAAACCACGCCCCCTTCCCCTCCAGGAATAGCTGGGTACCGAGGGCGAGCTGGCATGGGAGGGAATAGGGGGAAAGCTGGCACGGGAGGGGGATGGGGAAAAGGTGGAATAGCTGGGTACTGGGGCAAAGCTGGCACGGGAGGAGGGCAGGGGGAGGGTGGAATAGTTGGGTACCAGGGGGTGCTGGCACGGGAGGGTGGCAGGGGAAGGTGGAATAGCTGGGTACCAGGGGGAGCTGGCATGGGAGGGGAACCAGGGAAAGGTGAAATAGCTGGACACTAGGGGGAGCTGGCATGGGAGGGGATGGAGAGGGAGGTGAAATAGTTGGGTACCGGGGAAGCTGGCACGGGAGGGGATGGGGGGAAAGTGGAATCAATGGGTAACGCGGGGACCTGCCATGGGAGGGGACAGGGGGAAGGTGGAATCGATGGGTACCGCGGGGAACTGGCACGGGAGGGGAACAGGGGGAAGGTGGAATCGATGGGTACCGCGGGGAACTGGCACGGGAGGGGAACGGGGGGCAGGGGGAATCGATGGGTACCGCGGGGAACTGGCACCGGAGGGGACAGGGGGGAACTGGCATGGGAGGGGAACAGGGGGATGGGTACCGCGGGGAGCTGGCATGGGAGGGGATGGGGGAACTGGCACGGGAGGGGAACCAGGGGAAGGTGAAATCGATGGGTAACGCGGGGAACTGGCACGGGAGGGGAACCAGGGGAAGGTGAAATCGATGGGTAACGCGGGGAACTGGCACGGGAGGGGAACCGGGGTGAGGGTGGAATCGATGGGTACCGCGGGAAGCTGGCACGGGAGGGGACGGGGGAGCTGGCACGGGAGGGGAAAAGGGGGAAGGTGGAATCGATGGGGACCGCGGGGAGCTGGCACGGGAGGGGGACCGGGGTGAAGGTGGAATCGATGGGTACCGCGGGGAGGTGGCACGGGAAGGGAACAGGGGGAAGGTGGAATCGATGGGGACCGCGGGGAGCTGGCACGGGAGGGGGACCGGGGTGAAGGTGGAATCGATGGGTAACGCGGGGAGCTGGCACGGGAGGGGGACGGGGGTGAAGGGGGAATCGATGGGTACCGCGGGGAGCGGGCAGGGGAGGGGAACGGGGGGAAGGTGAAATCGATGGGGAACGCGGGGAACTGGCACGGGAGGGGAACAGGGGGGAGGTGGAATCGATGGGTACCGCGGGGAACTGGCACCGGAGGGGACAGGGGGGAACGGGCACGGGGGGGGAACAGGGGGAAGGTGGAATCAATGGGTAACGCGGGGAGCTGGCACGGGAGGGGACGGGGGAGCTGGCACGGGAGGGGAACGGGGGGAAGGTGAAATCGATGGGGAACGCGGGGAACTGGCACGGGAGGGGAACGGGGGGAAGGTGAAATCGATGGGGAACGCGGGGAACTGGCACGGGAGGGGAACAGGGGGATGGGTACCGCGGGGAGCTGGCGCGGGAAGGGAACAGGGGGAAGGTGGAATCGCTGGGTACCGCGGGGAGCTGGCACTGGAAGGGAACAGGGGGAAGGTGGAATCGAGGGGGCACGGGGGGAGGGGGGAAAGAGGGGGACAGGGGGGAACTGGCACCGGGGGGGACGGGGGGGAACTGGCACGGGAGGGGAACAGGGGGAAGGGGGAATCGATGGGGACCGGGGGGAGCTGGCACGGGAGGGGAAAAGGGGGAAGGTGGAATCGATGGGCAACGCGGGGACCTGGCACGGGCGGGGAACAGGGGGAAGGTGGGATCGAGGGGTACCGCGGGGAGCTGGCACTGGAAGGGAACAGGGGGAAGGTGGAATCAATGGGTAACGCGGGGAGCTGGCACGGGAGGGGAAAAGGGGGAAGGTGGAATCGATGGGGACCGCGGGGAGCTGGCACGGGAGGGGGACCGGGGTGAAGGTGGAATCGATGGATACCGCGGGGAGCTGGCACGGGAAGGGAACGGGGGGAAGGTGGAATCGTTGGGTACCGGGGGGAGCGGGCAAGGGAGGGGAACAGGGGGAAGGGGCAAGGGAGGGGAACAGGGGGAAGGTGGGATCGAGGGGTACCGCGGGGAGCTGGCACTGGAAGGGAACAGGGGGAAGGTGGAATCAATGGGTAACGCGGGGACCTGCCATGGGAGGGGACAGGGGGGAGGTGGAATCGATGGGTACCGCGGGAAGCTGGCACGGGAGGGGACGGGGGAGCTGGCACGGGAGGGGAACGGGGGGCAGGTGGATTCGATGGATATTGCGGGGAGCTGGCATGGGAGGGGAACCGGGGTGAAGGTGGAATCACTGGATACCGCGGGGAGCTGGCATGGGAGGGGACGGGGGATCTGGCACGGGAGGGGAACAGGGGGAAGGTGGAATCGATGGGTACCGCGGGGAGCTGGCATGGGAAGGGAACAGGGGGAAGGTCGAATCGATGGGTACCGCGGGGAACTGGCACCGGAGGGGACAGGGGGGAACTGGCACGGGAGGGGAACAGGGGGAAGGTGGAATCGATGGGTACCGCGGGGAGCTGGCACGGGAGGGGACGGGGGAACTGGCACGGGAGGGGAACAGGGGGATGGGTACCGCGGGGAGCTGGCACGGGAGGGGACAGGGATGGGGGGTGGGGAGCAGCCTCCAGCCCCGCGGCCGGACAGCGGCCCCGCCGGAGCACGTCCCGCCCGCGGGGGAGGCGGGCGCTCCAGCGCGGCTGTGTTGCCCCATCCCGGAATCTCCCTGCTCCGGGCCCGGCTCCTCCTGGCTCGGTCTCGGCTGGGGCGGAGGCTACTAAAGCGCAGCGGCAGGCCGGGGTTGAGGGCGGGGGAAGCATCCGGAGCCATCGGCCGCCATGGTGAGTGCCCCCCGGGCGGAAGGGCTCCACAGCCCTCCGGGGCAGCCCGCCGCGCCTCCCCGAGCCGGGCCGCTCCGCTGGGGCAGCGCCCCCCGCCTGCTCCGGGGCGTGAGGAGCGGGCCGCCGGGGCGGCCATTTTCCCCGCAGGGTCCCTCACACCGCGGCGTGTCTGTCCGGGGGCCGCTGACTCTGCCTGTGGCCCCGGGGTCCCGAGCGGGATTAGCCCCCCGGAGAGCCCGCCCGGGGCTGCTGGAGCCTCACAGTGGGGTGGGAGCTATGGGGGGCGGGGACCTTCCCAAACAGCTGCTCTGAGCCTTCCTGCTGCTTGCGCAGGAGTCACAATGCTCCGAACTGCCCCTGACTCCGCTTTGGGGTCGTTTATACGGTGCTATTGCTCCACCTCACTTCCGGGTTCTCTTTCTGATCCCCTGCTAATCCCTGTTGTTTCCATAAAGATGGCAGGCGTGTGAGTCAGGCAGCAGAGAGAAATGCTGCTCTGTTTTTAGCGGGTGGGGGGGTGCTGGAGATCATGACACACGCTAGGACTTTGTTTTGTGTTGTACATGTTGCCCATCCTTCCTTGAGCCACAAGTTCCCATACGGTTCTGGAGTTAAATGATGGAGCCGGCGCAGGTAGAGAGAGGTTTAGAAACACGGACGGGTAAGGGAGGTAAAAGGTACCACTCCACTTTAGACGAGATCGGAAGGGTTTTGTGTGTGTGTGTCAGTACACATCCTGTGTGATACCTGCTCAGATCTGTTGTGCCTGAGTCAGATCATGTGGGTTTTCCTAGGAAATTGGAGACACTGCAGGGTTTTTTTTAAAAATGTATTTGTGTTTATTTTGTTGGCAAGCCAGCCCTATTACTTTAAATAGCACTAGCTGTTAATAATGCATCTCAGCTCTGCTGAATATTTTTATCGTAGGGATCAGTCTGTAATGCGTCTGGTTCTGTGATAAATAAATGCCATCACGATTTTGCTCTTTTCTTTAAGGTTGTTAAGATCTCTCAGTTCAGTCCTTCTATTTCTGTAACTTTTGGGGGGGGGGGCATGACAATATGTACACCTTTTACTGACTTATACCTCCCTTACTTGTGTTTACATCAGCAATAAGTTTAGATGGGGTTTGTACATATTTACTTTATATCACTGTCTGTTCCTGACTTGAAAGTGGGTTGTGGGGCATTCCTCCCTGCCTTACAGGGGGGATCTAAACACTTCCAAGAGAAGAGGGAAGCTTGTTATGGGGGAAGCTTGTTATGGGGGGAGGGAGGTTGATTCTCCTGTGTCCCGGTGCTGCTGAGAGCCGGTGAGAAGCACTGGTGCAGTATGTGCAGCCAAGATGATGTCATATAATTGCCCAGGAGTGATTCTGGTTTCTCACAGTTGTGGCTGTAAAATTTGTGGGTTTTGTTGAAAATCTGCTGTATTTTACTTGTGGAAGGGAGAAAAATGCTCTACATTTTTGGATTGCCTTTTCACCTGCCCTGTCTCCATACTATTAAGCCCCATCTACTCTTTTGCAAGCTGGACCTACGTTTTGTGGAAGGATTCATTTCTACGGCAGTCTGGTGCAGCATACTGGAAATTCAGCAGCAGCTTTGGTTAAAAGTAAAACAAAATCCTGTAAATTAATTGAATATAAAGAATATCTTTTTATGCGATGTCCATATTTCCAGATTTCTTTATGCCAAAAATTTTTGTATGAGGAATACATTACAGTAACAGAATTTGTCAGGGGTGGTTTTAGAGGTTTTTACAGTTGAGTAAGGTTTTAGTGGGGGCTTTTGAGATGCAGTTTGGGAGGAATGTGAGTAGTATATGGCTCGATAACATTCATCACCATGCATTTTTGACAGGTTTCCACACCACATTTTGGGCTTATGTCCCGCCCTCCATTCCCATTTCCGTTGGTGTCAAGGTTTGGCACAGTCGGCCATTTTGAATTTTTTTTTCCTTATTTTTTATGTTTGGTCAGTGGAATGTTACGTGATTGTGCTTTGATACATTTGGTTGATTATTTAGAGGAAAAGGTTGAAAGAATAGAGTAAGAGAGCTTAAAGGAAATGATTTTTTTTTTTTAAAGAAAGTTTTGGTTAGGTTTAGAGCAGGGGTGGGCAAACTACGGCCTGCAGGCCGGATCCGGGCCCTTGGGGCTTTGGATCCAGCCCGCGGGATTGCCACCCCCATGGCGCCGCGGGCCCCACGCCGCTCCCCGAACCCCTGCCGCACCCCTCCTGCACCCCAACCCCCTGCCCTGAGTCCCCTTCCGCAGTCCTCCCTGCACTCCTGCTCTGAGCCCCTTCCTGCACTCCACACCCCCTCCTGCACCCGAACCCCATTCCCTGAGCCCCCCCATACACCCCACACCCCTCCTCTGCCCCAACCCCTTGCCCTGAGCCCCTTCCTGCACACTGCACCCCCTCCCACACCCCGCACTCCCTCCCGCACCCCAACCCCCTGCCCCAGCCCTACATTCATGGCCCTGCATGCAATTTGCCTACCCAGCTGTGGTTCTCGGGCCAAAAAGTTTGCCCACCCCTGCTTTAGAGGAAAAAAGGAAAGAAAGCTTATTAAACAGAAGAAAGATTGTTTGGTTAGGTTTAGTAAGGAGAGATGATTTTTAAATAATAGAAAGAGGAAAAAATAAGCACAGGGCAAAGAAAAAGGGTTTTAGAGAATAAAAAAAAAAATAACGCAATAAGAGAGTCTATGTTACTGAACACATGCAGAGCAAAACATCCTAGCCTAGCGACTGCCGGTAGTGAAATGATAGCTCCCAAGGTTTGTCTCCCAGAACAGCTATCCCCGCCTCTTGATGGACCAATCAGAAGCTGTTTTACAGCTATGTCACAGAATGCACTTTTTGAACCAGTCCTTTCATGCCAAGATTTTAAAAGAATCCCATTTCTGAAAGGCTCTATCGCAGAGTGGATTATTTAAAAACTCTAACCAATGAGCATTGACTGTGTGTACAAAGCCACCTATTTTTTTCGAACTGCGGCTTTAAAATCGGGAGCCTAGACACAACAGCCATGTCCTTTTACAAGACGCCCACAGACGCCAAGAAGCCTGAATTGCCTATGGGTGGGCCAGCTCGTGTTCAGAAGAGAAGATCCATTTACACTTAGTTTGCTAAAGAGGCAGCACCGAACCCCGCATTTCATCCTGAAATTGAACTGAAGAAACAGGAAGACTTTATGGAGTGGGAGGTGCTGGGGGGGAGGGGTGGGGCAGGAAGAGGCAGGGGGAGTGGGTGGAACGGGGTGGGGCGGGAAGAGGCGGGACAGGGATGGAGAAAGGGGTGGAGTGAGGGCAGGGCCTGGGGCGGAGCGGGGGTCGAGCACCGGATACTGGGGAAGTTGGTGCCTCTGCCTCTTTCATATCCAGAACATTTACCGGTATACAAGCTTATACGTGATGTTTGTAGTTGTATGTTAAGTCTCTTTTTAAAGCTGTAATTTATAACAGATGGGCATATTTGGAAATAAACATTTAATTCCAGAATTCTTTGATCCTCTGGAGACATTGGAAAGGAATTTTTGTCTCCTAAACCATCTAGACATGTCATAACTTAAATTGTCTGCAAACCATTATGTAGATTGTCATGAGAAAGCTCTCTATGGGAACCCTACAGGGTGGTTCTGTCTTCTGCTCCTTTCTCTTCTCCCTCTAGACTTTATTCCTGGGTATTCTCAACTGCTTTTGTTTCTACTTTAATCTTTATGCTGCTGATTTACAAGTCCCTCTTCCTGTCCTGTATATCTAACTTTGTTGTTTTGACTTTATATAGCTGAAGTTTAGGGCCAGATTCACTCCAAGTTTGTTGATTTTGCCAGTGTAACCCTGCTGCAGGCTACCTTTATACATTGTAAGCAAAAAAAGGCACAATTTTAATTTCTTTGTTTTCTAAAATCCTTCCTAGGCCAATTTTAAGAAAATGAATGTAATCAGTTGTGATTATATTATCATAAATGCATTACTAGCACTGATTGCAATGATACATAGAAACATAATAATGTATTCTTTAGCTTATGAGAAGCTAGTCTTCACTTCAAGTTTTAGAAGGACTTAGAGGGGCCTGCCCAGGGAAGCATGCCCAGCAGCCTCCCTCTTCCTCTTTCCACATATTGAGCAGTAGTGAGAAAGCTTGTAATGGACAAATCATGGAAATCTCCAGATCCTTGGGGCTCCTTTCCTAAAGTAGCTAGCACAAACCACAGCCAAGGCCACAGAGTTTGTCAGGGCTTTCCACTTCTCTTACATTCCACCTTCTATGGACACATGCACTTGAAACAGAGGGATTTGCTCTGGTTATTGGACCAGTGGCCTCTCCTCCCCATGGGAGACAGAAGCCAGGAGGAGCCTCCCAGGTCTTCTGACACCAATATTCACTCAACTCTGAATCTTGACGTCTGGGAGCCTGCTTCTCCACTCAGTGACTTCAGTGGAACTACACTAGCAACTCCCCTGGATTTTTTTCCCCTGACTTCCATTGGTTGTTGGTCCCCAGAGCTGGCCTTACCATGAGGTGAACTGAGGTGGCCGCCTCAGGTGCCAGACTGTGGGTGGGGTGCCACTAGGACCCAGAGTGTAGAAAATTGTGTCTGCTGCTGGTGCATATGTATTCTCTCTGCTCTAGATGCACAGAGATGGTGGAGTGCTGGGCTGGAGGAAGGAGGGCACAAGAGACATACCAGGCAGGCAGGCGAAAAGATCAGAGGGAATAACAGAAAGCAGCAGGAGCTGCAGGGAGAGAGAGGAGGAGGAGCCTCTTATGTATCTCTCTAGCATCCCCAGGAGCCTGGACTGATTAACACCAGCTTCTCAGGGACCTTCCTGCCACTTCCCTGAACCCACTTGAGGAGAACAGGCAGTCAACTGAAGTAGTAGGAGCCAGTTAAGCCCTTAAGACGCTGATATCTTCCCTCACTCAGGCCCTGCTACCAGCCTGCTTATTTGTCCCCTTCAATTGAGTGTTGAGAGCCACTATAGCTGGCACAGAACAGCAGTCATGAGTGAAAGAAGAAAACGCCCTCTGGGGCAGCATTCAGAAAAAGAAAGACAGAAAAGCTTCCTTTGCTATCTAAGCAGGAAGGAGCTCTCCTGAGATACATAGACACAAATGTTCACGGTGAGCCTTGCGGCCTCAGTGAGGATGTGAGTGGTGAGGAGATACCTGATCTTCCAGTTAGAGTGCAGGTGACCTGGCAGCTACTGCAGCATCCATATCTCCATCTCAAATGGATGTAACCATGCACATTCCTGAAGAAAAGTGTAGATCAGAGAAGAGTGTGGTGGAGGCGCAAGAAACAGCTGTTGCTGAGTTTAGTTCCTTAAATCTAGATAATCCAGGTCTGTGGGCCCACTTGAGCAGTAGCCTGAGGGACTTCCTTGTACGGCATGGGCCATAAGAAGTGAAAAACTTCATGTTCCCCAAAGACAATGAAAATAGAAGTTTCCATCCAACACATTACTGGCGTGAAATCCCCAATGGTGACAAAGTGGAGAGGCCATGGCTTATGTACTCAAAAACCCAGAATGCTGCATACTGTTTTTGTTGCAAACTCTTCCAGTCTAATGTTCCAGCCACATTGGGTTCTACCGGAACAAAGGACTGGAAAAATCTGGCATGCCATCAGAAGGCAGCAAATCACCAGAGAGCATTCCATAGGTGGATAGAGCTTGAGATGAGAATAAGGTTAAAGGCCACGATAGATGATCAGCATCAAGAGAAGACTGCATCAGAGTCTGTTTACTGGCAAAATGTTCTGAAAAGGCTCATTGCCATTGTGAGAATGCTTGCTACCCAAAACCTAGCACTGCGTGGCACTTCAGATCAGCTGTATGTGCCAAACACTGGAAACTTCCTTAAAATTGTGGCGCTGATGGCTGAGTTTGATGCTGTACTCCAGGAGCATCTAAGAAGAGTCACCACCCAAGAAATGTACACACCACTAGCTTGGGAAAACAATTCAAAATGAGGTCAAACAAGATTGTGGCAGATCTGAAGTCAGCAAGATATTACTCTGTTATTCTGGACTGCACACCTGACATCAGCCATACGAAACAAATTACTTTAATGGTGTGTTTTGTAACAACAACAGAACCTAGTGAAAATGTCCCTGCAATGGTGACTGTCAGAGAGCATTTTCTAGAATTTATTGACATTGATGATACTACAGGAGCTGGTATGACAAATGTGCTTCTTAAAAAGCTGGAAGATACAGGAATTGCGATAGCTGACATGAGAGGTCAGGGCTACGATAATGGTGCCAACATGAGAGGAAAGAACAGAGGAGGGCAGACACGGATCCGAGAGTTAAACCCTCAAGCTTTTTTTGTCCCATGCAGTTCTCATTCATTGAACTTGGTGGTCAGTGATGCAGCATCAGCTTCTAGTGAGGCTGCTGAATTTTTTAATGTAATTCAAAGCATCTATGTATTTTTCTCTGCATCAACTCATCGATGGCAAATTTTGAAGCAACATCTGGGAACATCCTCTCTGACACTGAAACCACTGAGTGCCACACGATGGGAAAGTCGAGTGGAGGCGATAAAGCCTATCAAACACCAAATTGGGAAGATAGATGATGCCATAGTTGCCATTATGGAGGATAATGCNGAACATCCTCTCTGACACTGAAACCACTGAGTGCCACACGATGGGAAAGTCGAGTGGAGGCGATAAAGCCTATCAAACACCAAATTGGGAAGATAGATGATGCCATAGTTGCCATTAGGGAGGATAATGCTATGACAGGAACTGTTTGTGGGTGAACAGTGGCAGAGGGAAATGGAATCACCAGAAACATACATAACTTCAAATTTCTGTGTGGCTTAGTGTTGTGGCATGACATCCTGTTCGAAATAAATGTTGTAAGCAAGAGACTCCAAGGTGTTGACCTTGATATCTGGCGCAATGGAACAACTGTACAAATCAAAGTCATACCTACAGTCTTACCGGTCAGATGAGGGATTTCAAAATGTTCTGAAGAGTGCACAGAAGTTGGCAGAGGAACTTCACACTGAAGCTATTTTCCCACCCATTCAAGAATACAAGAGTCACCGAAGAAGACGACATTTTGATTAAGAGGCATGGGATAATCCCATGAGAGACCCCAAACAACAATTCAAAGTTGAATTCTTTAACCAGGTGCTAGATTGTGCAATACCGTCAGTTGAAGAACGTTTCATGCAGTTCAAAGAACACAGCAGTATATTTGGGATGTTGTATGATATTCCAAAACTCCTCACTATACCTGAAGATGACCGACACCAGCAATGCAGGACACTAGAGACAGTGTTGACACATGATGACATGCGCAATATTGATGCGAGTGATTTAGGTGATGAACTGAAAACCCTTTCAAGATACACTTTAGCAGAATCAGCTCCCAAGACTTCTTGAATATATGTGCACAAATAAGATGACCACCCTCTTTCCAAATCCTTATGTTGCTCTGCGCATACTTCTAACACTTCCTGTAACAGTTGCTAGTGGAGAACGCAGCTTCTCCAAGCTGAAGTTAATAAAAACACATCTACGCTCCACAATGCCACAGGAGAGGCTGGTTGGCCTTGCAACCATCTCCATGGAGCATGAGCTGGCCCCGCCTGTGGACCTTCAGGAAGCAGTTCAAATCTTTGCAGCGAAGAAGGCACGGAAAGCACCACTTTGATTATTCAAACAGATAAAAATGCCAGTGTTTACTATGCAGCCAAGAAAAGTTACATTTGCTGTTCAGGCGTTTGAAAGTTAAGTGTTACTTAAAATTTTTGAACAAGGCATTTTAAGTTGTTAGTTCTCCTTTATTGGGGTAGGTAGCAGAGCAGTACCATGAGAGGAGTAGAACAGGAAGAAGGCAGAATTGAGACCCTTCAAAGTTTTGGCCCAAGCGAGGGGATATGGGGGCGTCATTTGAGCTCCCCGCCTCGGGTGCCAAAATGTTGTGGGCCAGCCCTGTTGGTCCCCTTCATCCCGCCCTGACCCTGCCTAACTTCACTCTTCTGCTGTTGTGTTTATCTCCTTTCCCATCTACCACTCTCCTCTGTTTCCCTCTACCGTTTACGTACTCCCTTCTTTACCCCTTCAACCACTCCCCCAAAAGCAATAGTAATATAAATAATATATTAAACATGAAAAAGCAAACCCTTAGAACTGACATTCCATGTGCGTGGGATTAACTGGTCACTTTGCTTGTATGCCGTATGCCTTTCCTGTGCCATTATTAATTATTATTATTATTATTTATTTGCATTGCCGTAGCATCTGAGGCCCCAATAAGGGACAGGGGCTCAATTGTGCTAGGCATTGTACAGATATATAACAGACAGTCCCTGCCCTGAAGAGCATGTCCTTCATCTGTTTTTTGTCTTTTCAGATCTCTTTGGGATAGGGACTGTATCTTCCTATATGTTTTTATGACACTTAATACAAAGCCCCCTGCCCCCCTTCCTGGTTGGGCCTTCGGTTGCTACTGTAATGTATATAGTGATGTTGGAAATACATGGCATTTCAAATCTGAAATGTACAAATTTTCTCACTGATAACAGTGTAACTCAAATGATAGGAGCAGCTTTAACACCTTTTAGAGAACATCCAGTCCTGTGAAAGAAGTGTGTGAACTGTAATCCTTTTATTCAAGCTGACAACTAATATTGAAAAACTAAACAGCTGCATGGAAAGCAACTGTGTTAAAGCAAAGAATACAGAAAATTTAAGGCCATGTCTACACTACCACTTATGTTGGCAAAACTTATGTCATTCAGGGGTGTGAAAAAAACTACCCCCCCCCCCAGCAACATAAGTTTCACCAGCATAAGCACTCGTGTGCACGCAGCTTCTCCTGCCAACATAGCTGCTGCCTCTTGTTTAGGTGGTTTTATTATGTCGACAGGAGAGCTGTGCTGCTGTAAGTTCAGTAGTGTAGACGTGACCTAAATAGGTAATGTGACTCTGACCCTTATTTAAAAAAATAAATAATCAAAACAAATGTAGTATAATTGTAGGTATCCAAATTCCCTTTGTCCGAAAATCCTGGTTATCTGAATCCAGGGGCATCCTCATGTTAATCACTAGAACTTCTGCTTATCTGAATGCCCAGTTTTGGATGTCCCCCAGGCCCTTTGGATAAATGGGAGTAGACAGTACATTGTTTGCATGTGTATGTGTAGAAATAACTTTCTACTTATATAAGCATTGTATGGGGGGGGGGGGGGGAGAGAAGAGCAGCAAACCAGGTATGTTTTAAAGAAAATAAATGATAAAGTTAAAGGAAATAAAGATACAATATTTACATAAATTAATAAAATGGCTTAAATGTAGGCCTGGCCTAGATTCCTATGACATGCAAGTAGGGTATCTACAAATACAAATGAAAGGGTTTAATTAGTAAGAGCACATCTCATAATACTTTTGTTTTGTTAGTTATCTATAGCCACACATGTGTTCCACCTAACCGCTGTATCTCCTGACTTGTGGGAAATAGGATGGGGTCACATTGGGCCAGCTTATGCTGCCTCAGCAAGTTGATACATTTTTTTTAAGAAATTGCCAATTTGTGCTGTGGAATCGAAGTAATTTTTAAAATGAAGTTTCTAGACTTCATAGTTACAAAAACTATCTGCAAAATTCCCCCACTTGGTAAGGGAACTCCCATCTTTTCATGTGCTGTAATATATATACACTGCTTACTGTATTTTTCACTTAATGCATCTGATGAAGTGGGTTTTAGCCCACGAAAACTTATGCCTAAATACATTTGTTAGTCTAAGGTGCCACAAGGACTCCTCGTTGTTTTATCTGCAAAATGTGAACTGAGTATATCTCAATGCAGTGATGTCTGTAGTAATAGCTCAGAGAGTTAGGAACTACTCCATTCAGCTCTCTTGTATTTGAACTCTGAAGCCTAATGATGATGATTTAAAATGTCACAATTAACAATAATACAAAATAAACAATTTTCATGAGGGGAAATGTGTATGTAATTTGCTTCAGATGTCATTGAAGTATAAAATACTATCTTTTTATCCTATAGAAGTCATCTATAGCACTGGTTCTTTCCCCCCCTCAGGTGAATTTCACTGTAGACCAGATCCGAGCGATCATGGACAAAAAGTCCAATATCAGGAACATGTCTGTGATTGCTCATGTTGATCATGGCAAATCAACACTGACGGACTCTTTGGTATCTAAAGCAGGTATCATTGCTTCAGCCAAAGCTGGTGAAACACGATTCACAGACACGCGGAAAGATGAACAAGAAAGATGTATCACAATCAAGTCTACGTAAGTACCATAAAGTTATTTTTAAACCTTTGTCTGAATCTTGTAATGCAACACTGTAAAACTGCCTCGTCACAACCCCACACACACTCAGATTTTTATGAGAATATTCATACATGGATCAAGGTTATTGTTAATAGAATTAATGTTAATAGACCATGCTGTCTGTCTGCATCACTATACTTTACTAAAGCATAGTAGCGATTATTTTCAGAATTCCTTACCTACAGAAGATACAAATGTTAGTGCTAGATTCATTTTATTAACTCAACTGACTATCAAAGCATTGCTACAACAATGCCAGGACCTTTAATTTACAGGATAGATGGGGATATCTTCTTTGTTAATTATTTGCTGTTCCACTTGTTTCTTTTGAGCCAATATGTCCTGCAGCTATGCTTCTTGAATTGAGAATATATATTATATCCTCCATATAGATATGGTGATCTTTATTTTTAAAGTGCTAAATCATCAAGTGGAGTCTTATGGGTGCACTCTTCTCCTAATGTAATATTTTCTATTTGTTACTTGAAACAGCACACATTTAAAATGAAATCCACTAATTGACATTAAATTTGCCATTTTTCTTCACTCGAGCACTTAGAATTTAAATACTGTGATGGCTTTTAGTTTTAAGAATCTAATATGAATGTTTTTAAATGATTTTAGTTTGTAGATAACTTGTAGGTAGTGCTAATTATATTAGAGTTATTTTTGTAACAAATACTTCTGTAAAATGGACGATATCAGGGTTCAGCTTATAAACGGCATGTAGTGGTCTCTCCTACTTGCTTTGGGCCAGATTCTGACACTTTTACTCATAATGAGTAGTACCTTACTCTGAGTAGTTCCTTTGATCTTAACAGGATTACTTGCAGTGGAGTAAGGGTATGTCTATACTACCCGCCGGATTGGTGAGCAGCGATCGATCCAGCAGGGGTCGATTTATCGCGTCTAGACACGATAAATCGACCCCTGAGCGCTCTCCCGTCGACTCCTGTACTCCACCGGCGCGAGAGGCGCAGGCAGAGTCGACAGGGGAGCGGCAGCAGTCGACTCACCGCAGTGAAGACACCGCGGTGAGTAGATCTAAGTACGTCAACTTCAGCGATGTTATTCACATAGCTGAAGTTGCATAACTTAGATCGATCCCCCCTGCCAGTGTAGACCATGCCTAAGATATTACTCACTGACCAGAGGTGGCAGAATCTGGCCATTTGTGATGATTGAGAATAGCATCTCGACATGTGACATATGACTCAGTGCAGAAGTATCAACCAGTTGAAAATAAGTTTGTAGAGCAAATGATTTGGGTCATGACTACAGCGTTATAGCATGACAGCTATTCTGCTATGTTGGTCATGAATCAAAATAGAAATTCTTTACAGTCAGAGCAAAATGTTGGATCCCAAGAATTGTATGAGCCCCAAAATAGTGTTGAGTAGTTCCTCTTTCATTTTCCTTTAATTTATGTATATCATGATGATCGTGTTTTTTAAAAAGGAGCTGCAGGAGACTACATAATGTAGGTTTCAAATTACTGAAATAAAATGTTCTCTCTTGTAGGGCAATCTCTCTATACTATGAACTCTCGGACAATGACTTGGCCTTTATCAAAGAGGGCAAAGATGGTTCGGGTTTTCTTATTAATTTAATCGACTCCCCTGGACATGTAGATTTCTCCTCCGAAGTTACAGCAGCTCTTCGTGTCACTGATGGTGCCCTTGTAGTTGTTGACTGTGTTTCAGGTGAGTGTGCTTTAATTACAAGATTTTGCTGCATCAGTAAAAAAAACCTGGTGGGTGACTTAATGCACTGGCCTTCTTGCTTTGAAGGTTTAGTTTCAGTTTGGAACTAGACTGAAAGTGAATTGATGGTGGGTCTTAGTCCCTAGCATGTTCTCCTGTTCACGTTACGAGGGATGAATCTTCTCTGTGGGTGAAGTGCAGAGTGGCTGGGGAAGTGAAATCCATCCTCCAACCCAGCATCAGAGTGCAAGGCTGCTGCTCAGACTCCCCATTTCTCCTCCCAGCCTTTTACATTTGCTGTTCAGGCGTTTGAAAGTTAAGTGTTACTTAAAATTTTTGACCAAGGCATTTTAAGTTGTTAGTTCTCCTTTATTGGGGTAGGTAGCAGAGCAGTCCCATGAGAGGAGTAGAACAGGAAGAAGGCAGAATTGAGACCTTTCAAAGATTTGGTCCAAGCAAGGGGGCACTGGAATAATAGCTGCAGCCTGTCCCTGCCAATTGCACAAAGCACTGAGGCTACACAAGGAATTCTGTGCTAGGATTCTCTGGCCAGTTTATATAGCGTAAAGTGGTCTTAGCAGACTGAAGAATCTGAACCATTGACTTTTTTTCCCTCTTAGGGGTGTGTGTTCAGACAGAAACTGTTCTGCGTCAAGCAGTTGCTGAGCGCATCAAGCCAGTACTGATGATGAACAAGATGGATCGTGCTCTGTTGGAGTTACAGCTAAAACCAGAGGAACTTTATCAGACCTTTCAGCGTATTGTGGAAAGTGTCAATGTCATCATTTCTACCTATGGAGAAGGTGAAACTGGACCGATGGGTAATATTATGGTAAAGAAAACTCAAGTTTTGCTTTAAATGATACCAAGAATTAATGTATCCAGAAGCTTCTGTGGTAGTTCACACTTTCCTTATCAGGATCCCGTTGCAAACGTGTTTGTAGATTTTATATAGGAGAATGAATTAAAATATTTCCACAGTGGAAGCTGGCAGTTTCCTGAACTCAAGATCCTCTGGCCTAGCACATGAACATACCTCTGATCAGCCCCCTGCCGCCTGTATTGCTTCATCCTCATGCAGAGCAGGAAATGTATGAGAGAGGGGCAGCCAGTTGAAAAAGGAAGCAACTAGAAATCAGGAGCTGAAGGGGGAGAAAAGGTAGCAGGAGGGCGTCAGAGAGATAGCAGGGAATAGATGGAGCAACAGGAGGGAAGACAGCTTGAAGAAGAGGAGAGAAATGTAGATACTCCTATATCCATGTTGTGATATTAAAATATTGTGAATTTTAAAGCATTTCAGGGTGAGCATTTCTTCTGCCTTTGAGAGAAGAATAAGGTGTAGTCATAGGCATAGCCTTGAGGTTCACACCAAGGACCAGGAGTTAGGAGATTTGGATTCTTGTGTTGATTTTGCTATTTAACTCATTTATGACGCTGTGCAAGTCCTTCGCTGTGCTTCTGTTTCCCCATCTGAGGATAACAATATTTTACTACCTCACAGGGATTTTGTGAGGCTCCTTTAACAATTATATGTGACGCCCTTCAACATCATCAGATGGCAGCTGGTATTAGAAGTTTAAAACATTTTTGTGGTACACGAACTGGATTTGCTGTCCTCTGATCTACGTAATTAGGCTCTTTGGAGCTAAAACCATTGACACAGTAATAACATGTTATACATAGAACAGCTTTCATTCAAGGCTATCTGGTGCTTGACATAGATGTATGAGTATTATTCCCATTTTGCAGTTAGGAATAGCAAGTCATGGAGAAATTATGCAACTTGCCCAAGGTTACAGTCAATATGGAAGAGCTTAAAATATAATCCTGACTATTAGTCCTGTGTTCTAACCACTATATCATACTGTAGTAAGTATTGTGTAATCAATTTCATACATTAGCTGTGAGACAAGCTAGTTCTTTATAGCCACACATTTCAAGCCTGGATTCCTAAAGTTTAGCTCCTAAATCCATATTTAATTTTAGAAGCAGCCAACTTTGAAAATTGTAATCTCAAAGAACTAACTTGTCTTGCAGCTAACTGATAAATCTGACAATACCTATGTCACATTTTGGGGTTTAGACCAATGAGAGGTTTTGTCTTCTTCTGCCCTGTAACGGTAGGTGCCTTAAATGCTCTGCTGCTACAGTTCATAGCGTGCACACCAACAGCCAGCAAACATGCAGTTCCCTGAATATTTGTGTGCTCTGCAGCCCCTGTTCAGTACTCTGCCCCCAGCAGCCTGCCTACAACACAACAGCCCCACCGTGGTCTCCACCAGCCTTGGTTACTACTTGCAGGGTGACCCCAATATACGCCCAGGCCCTAATTTCTCCAAAAGTGTGCGCGCTGAAATGTCCAGCCCTCTCCTGGAATATTTGGAGGCATAATAAGGTCCATTGCTCCTTTAAAGAGTCAAAAGCATAGGAGCTTGTTCCTGTAACTGGAGTTAATAATCACTTCAAGTCAAATACAGTATGGGGTTGATTTAGATTTTAGACTAAAAGGTAAAACAAGTTTATTTAATTAAAAAGGAGGTGTTGAGTTCAAATATAAGGGATAAAGTCAAAATGGTTACAAGCAAAGAAAAGTAAAATATGCTTTCCAGTGGCTAAGACTTAATTCAACAAGCTACAGCCTTAGTTCCAGGTAGATTTCTTACCTTTTTTTTCTTTCCAGCCACAGCTGACTTTCAGTCAAGACCGTCCACAGAAGTACAAGGTGCTAGTTCCCCTTGTCTTTCTCAATAAAGGGTCTTTGCCTAAGCAGGTTTCTCACCTATATTCAGTTCCCAGAGTCTTCAACCCCCTTGGTTGAAGGACCCATTTTTCTGAGCTTGCAAGAGCTCTGTCCCTTTGTATCTGTACAGTGATGGAAGCCAAGATGGCATCTTCTTCTCCCCTTATAGCTTCCCCAACTCACTGTTTTGTCCCCAGACTCAGGATAACCTCATGTTGTTCTTCCCTAACTGTGGAGTATGTAAATGGGGCTTGCATTATATTTGGTCACACCTTGCTTAATTTCAGCAGTGACAGGTAGATAGCTGCCTTCCCTCCTGTCTGGGAGAAAACCTGTTTTTGTCACAGACTTTAAACCATAATGAGTATTCATGACTCCTCCATGTAGTGTTAATACTTACATTTCACAATTATATGAAAGTTAATGACACCCTGGTGATTAATAAGAGACCTTTCTTGATACACTTATTATAATACAGCAATATTGTATACAGTCAGTTGATTAAATTACTTATCATTTGAGATTCAGACTTCCTGTCTCTATAGTCCAGTAAACCATTGAAATGTATTCTCAGATAAAGATCCTTTTCTCCTTCTAGGAAGAGATGCCATGTTGTCTGGTGAAGAATTCATGCTGATTCCTCCCCAACTGGTGATAATTGAGTCATTACCTCCTCCCCTTGTTAGCTTGATGGTTGTGTTTACCTTTTGAATAAATGCACCTTCATTGGCTCTGTCTGACAGCCAGGCTGGTCAGACAAACAAATACACTGGTCCATTAGGGCAGACTGGGCTTATGCATTGCTTGCCAAGCACATAACTAGCATATATTCATAACTTTCTATGCACCCGGTACCTATATCATGCAAGAATGTTAATGATCAGTGAGTTATTGGTTTTGCACTGATATCTTACACAATATCTTTTAGATACAGATTATGACAACAGTGTGTTAGGTGTAGTAAGTATGTCAGGCCCGACAAGAGCTGCTGCAAAGAGTACTGAACTACCAAATGGCCTCTGTTGCAACCTACTACGTCATGGTCTGGTGGTTAGAACAAGGGCTTATTAGCTAGGATTGTATCCTAGGCTCTTTCACACTGGGGTTCAATGGAGCTGCAGATACCCAGCCACTAAAAATCAGACCACTTTGCCTAACTTTAGGCACGTAGGTTTCAACTTCCAGAGGTAATTCAATACCAAAAATTCACAGAAATTCATGGAAATATTTGGAAGGCTTTAAATAAACTTTTGCTGTAGATATCTTTGTAAAATATAATCAAAACTCTTTGAGTGTAATTGGATTAGCAAAATGGGACAAAATAGAACTCCTTGCTTCAAAGTAAGATCCAACAAGACCAGTCTTATCAAGACTGCGGAATATTTTGGGAGTCTCAGTCACATGCTACATCCCACTGAAAGCAAAGTGTCTTGTCACACGCATTAACTATCATTCTGTTTTTAGATTGATCCCCTTATTGGTACTGTTGGGTTTGGCTCTGGTTTACATGGCTGGGCATTTACTTTGAAGCAGTTTGCTGAGATGTATGTGGCCAAATTTGCTGCCAAAGGTGAAAAAGCACAACTCCTTCCAGCCGAACATTCAAAGAAAGTAGAAGATATGATGAAAAAGCTTTGGGGAGACAAGTGAGTGATGAAATACACATGTATACATAGGCACATGCTTAGATACCACAGCAATAGGCTGTTCAAGAATATCTTAATGAAGTGTATATATTTAGCACAGTGGCTTGGTTTTCCCTCCCTCTTTAGGACCCTTTAAGAACTCATTATTAGGGCCCTACCAAATTCACTGCCATGAAAAATGTGTCACAAACCGTGAAATCTGGTCTTTTGGGTACTTTTACCCTATACTGTAAAAGTATACAAAAGTACACGTCGTTTCTCAAACTGGGGGTCCTGACCAAAAGGGGGTCACAAGCCTATTGTCAGGGGGTTGCGGTATTGCCACCCTTACTTCTGCACTGCCTTCAGAGCTGGGTGGCCAGAGAGCAGCAGCTGCTGGCTGGGTGCCCAGCTCTGAAGGCAGCACTGCCACCAGCAGCAGCCCAGAAGTAAGGGTAGCATGGTATGAACACATCCATGAAATTTGCTATTTATGCCATGACCAACTTGCAAAAAAAATGTGTGATTACTCCATGATTTAAGTAGACCCCTACTTATAGTTCAAGAGTAGTTCAACCGGTCCCCACAAGGGGTCCCATTTATTTAGTCCACAGGGTACTCACTGGCCCTTCAGGCCCCAACCCCAGTTCAGTCTCTCTCTGTAGTCAAAAATACCACAGTGTATTTGAAAACAGAACACAGACTCCCACCATCTTCACCCCAGTTTCAGCTAGACACAGCCCCGTCCTTCCTGAGGGCCTATCTGCTTCCCATTACCTCCTGCCTGGAGTCTGTCCTTCTCCACAGGCCATTCCAGGTAGGCCTTTGCTATCTGTCCCCTGCTTCTTGGGCGGGATCTCTTCTTGCCTTGAAAGCTTTCTCCTGAACTTCCTCAGCTTAGTATCAGGCTTCCTGCCTCTAGCAGTCTCCGTTGCTCTCTCATCCACCATCCCCTGCAGTTGCCTGCTGCACTTAATATAGGAGTCCCCTGATTTCTCTCAGGTGGGGCTCATCTTGTAATCAGGGCTGGCTTAGCCCCAGGCTCTCCTGCCCCTGGGCAAGGCACCCTGTTACAGTATATATATTTAATGCAGACAGATTGTGGAGAAGTAGCTTATGCTTTTACAAAAAATAAATGTTAATGAGCAGTCTGAAGAACTAGACATAGTTAACATGTATGGCTCAACAATATGTCTGTGTGTGTGTATATATAAAACAATTAAGAATACTACATGTATGTGATACAAATATATTCCAGAGGGGGATTCTAATGGCATAAACCATGGGGGGGAGGGGGAGAGTGAGAGAGAGACTGGATTGTTGCCAGAACTTGAGGACGGAGTTTGCTTTTATTACAACATGTGGATAAAATGAATGTGCAGCAAGTTAGATTATGGGCCTGATCCAAAGCCCACTGAAATCAGTGGCAGTCTTTCTATTGAATTCAGAGGGCTTTCTGTTACCCAGAGTTTTCGGAACCCAAAGCAGTGGTAACTTAAATGTTTCTCTCCAGGCAGTGTCAGGAATAAATCAATGGGGATACAGCTCCTCCGTCTGCTAAATGATTGGTACAAACCAGAGTGTTTTTACCTAAAAGTACTTTTTTCTCAAGTCTTAAAGACACACACATATATGCTGTAGCGGTAGGTTCAGAGTATCCCAAATATTATAGTTACCCAATGTTTGAAATGGTTTCACGTGATCAACAGCCAGGCTTCCGGGGGCCTTCCTTTTGTCCAGCTGTTGGGGAGTTTAGGTGTCAACTCCTTGCCCGAATAAAAGCTTCCTTGGACTGCTCCAAAGCGTATTCGTTTGCTTAATTTTTTTATAGCTAACTTAAACAAAGCATATAACTCATAGTGACTCCTAGTGGGTCACAATACTAAACCCTAGTGGATCACCAATTTTCCTAATTTTAGCAAACTACTCATTCTTTCTTCTTATTAAAGCATTTCTGGTATTTCTAGTTATAACAACAATAAAACGTATATGTCAGGAGCACTTAAAACCAACGTTGGCTGTCCAAACATTCCTTCCATTTTCATGATACGTTACCTTTTCGTCCCATCCTCCGATTCTGATTAGCAAAACTGCAATCATGCAGCTGTTTGGCCTTGCCTCTCAGAGCCCTGCCGATCATTCCTAGCTCTGTGGTATTTGGTTTTCAGCTATAAATGGCTGGACACACAAAATGGCTGACTGCAGTAATATCAAGTTCTGGGGTTACATTTGGACCATGCCTTATAGCAGGAGGAATAATTATGCACAAATGAATTATAACTGCATTGTTTGGAAGTTGCAGGCTAATTATTAGAAGATGTATTAATGCTTAGAAAGAAATTTTCAGATGAAAGGCACTATGGAAGTGCTTTACAGATGTTAAATAAAATCTAATATCACTCCATGACTAGGGCTATACCAAATTCACAGCCATGGACTGTGAAATCTGGTCTCCCGCCATGAAATCTAGTCTTTTGTGTTTTTACCCTATACTCTACAGATTTTATAGGGGAGACTAGGGTTTCTCAAACTGGGGGTCCTGACCCAAAAGGGAGTTGCAGCGGGGTCACAAGTGTATTTTGGGGGGGGGTCACAGTATTGCCACCCTTACTTCTGCATTGCCTTCAGAGCTGGGCAGCTGGAGAGCTGTGGCTGCTGACTGAGGGTCCAGCTCTGTACACAGCAGCGCAGAATTAAGGGTGGCAATACCATACCATGCCATCCTTACTTCTGCTCTGCTGCTGGTGGCAGCTCTGCCTTCAGAGCTGGGCTCCTGGCCAGCAGCCGCCGCTCTCCAGCTGCCCAGCTCTGAAGGCAGCACCACCACCAGCAGCAGCGCAGAAGTAAGAGTAGCAGTACTGCGACACCCCCCCACACACACAACTCCTTTTTGGGTCAGGATCCCTACAATTACAACACCCTGGAATTTCAGATTTAAATAGCTGAAATCATGAAATTTACAATTTTTTAAATCGTATGACCGTGAAATTGACCAAAATGGACCGTGAATTTGGTAGGGCCCTATTCATGAGATAAGCAAGTTTATGGGGATATTTAGCATACAGTTGAAGTGATTTATCCAAGATAACAAAAGGTATTTTAGATAGACCTGAGATTAGAATTCAGGAGTTCCTGGCACCCAATTCTTTGCTCAAGCCACTAGATCAATTTCGGTGATTGAAAACACAAATCTAATCCCAGTGCATGGGTATCTCTTACAAAACAAAAACACTTGCTCCCTGTACTTCTTTTATCCAAAGCAACTAACTCTTCTCCCTATGAATGGAACAGCTCTGAAATGTTCCAAGTAGGAATCTCTCCTTTTCCTACTATTTTAGTGCCCTGTACATAATTCAAGGTGTTCCACACTGAAGTGCAGTCTTGTTCTCAGAAAGTGATTGATCAGTAGAAATCTGGAAAACTTTTCAAACCATGGGTGATTATCATCTCTTTAAATACTTTTCCTCTAAAGTTCAAACTGGATGAGTAAAGCACCTTAAACCAGTGGTGGATTAACGCATGGGTCCATGGGGCCCATGCCCAGGGGCCCCGGCCAATCTGGGGCCCCCCAGAGCGGCACTGGAACCTGTTGTAGTAGGAAGAGAGCCTGAGACATAAGCCCTTGTATTAGAGGCCTGGTATGAGGCAAGACCTGCTTACAAAATTTGGCAAGAACAGGGCTAATAATGCAGAAATACACATTCCTAAGAAGTGCTAAGCACAGAGTACTTATGCAAACATATTCCAATATTAAGTGGTACCAGAACATCCCAATATTAAGGATGGTATAAAAACATTCCCCAAAGATAACAGGAACACACTGACCCCTTCTTAAAGATAAGGCTAGGATGACAGTACGTAACAGAGATGTTTTAATTGAACCAACATGTACAAGGTGATGGGTAATAAATAGCCACGTCAGGGGGCAGTACCTAACTATGTCAGAGGCAGTACTAACTCGTTTGTATTAGGGTATAAAGATGTATCTCAGAGGGAGTACTTTTGTCCAGCCGAGGGGGGAATGGAAAGTCCCGTCATTCACTGAGCTGTGTCCATTGTCACAGGCACACATGTCTTAGTATTCTTGTCGAGTTTTCCAGGTGCTATTACTGTGCTTTGTTGACAGTAAACCTGGCCTGGTGCCTTCGTACCTTAACGGATCTTGTGATCATTGAGCGGTTCGCTCAAGGTCTGCTGTGCCGGCTGTCTGCGCAGAGCTGGGGCAGCACACAGGGAGAACACACACACGCAGCCGAACATCTAACCGCACCTGTGTAAAAGTGTGTGTGTGTGTAGGCCCACTGGTGCTGGAATGGTAGCTCCACCTCTGCTCCTCCTCTTCTCCCTTGGGCCCCACCTATTGGCCAGGCCAGAAGCCGAAGCTGGGCTGTGGTAAGAGCCACCAAGGGAGCCCGGGCTGCTGTGGGGAACCCCAGACCTTCCACCTGCCTTGGGCAGGGGCTGGGGTGCCTGAGAGCAGCCCCCAGCCCATGTCCCTGCTCCCTGGGGCGCACTGCCCGAGGCTACTACACCCATGTTAAAAAGTGGGTGGGCCCACCCTGGCCCACCCAGTTCTGGTGCCCTTAGGCCCCTGGAGTGTGGGAGGTCCAAATGTTCTTTGTGCCCAGGGCCCAACTAAATCTTAATTCACCTCTGCCTTAAACTTTTTATTTAGATATTTTGATCCAGCAACCGGAAAATTCAGCAAATCAGCCACCAGCCCAGATGGAAAGAGATTGCCACGGACGTTCTGCCAGCTCGTTCTGGATCCCATCTTTAAGGTAAAACAAAAAGTTAATCTGTAGCTGTCCCAACTTCTGGCATTTTCATCCAGTGGTATAAGTGTAGGATTCAGCCTAGACAAAGACAGAGGCTCACTCACCAAACGTGGGCTCCAAAAGCTGGTTATCTGTATATCGCACACAGTGTGCAGTCCCTGCCTTCAGGAATTTATGATCTAGGTAAACTACATACAATGGCACTAAAGAGAAAGAAGGCAACACAAAGTCTGAAAGAGGAATGGAATGTGGCACAGATCTTGTCGTTCTCCATTAAAAAAAAAATTGTTAGTGCAGTGAATTTGTTTTAATATACAAAAGAAATTATTTTGGTGTTATCCAAATCAAAGGTTTAGGAATTATCTTTCATTGGGAGGTTTAGAAAATAAGTTTGGTGTAACTATCATCTTTCAGATCTTTGCAGGAATCTGAATTTTGTTTTTTTTATAAAGAACAAAGAATTATTAAATAAAAACCTAAATTTGGAGATAGTGTGAGGACATTTTCAATCTGCATGTTACAGATCCACTACTTACAGCAATATGTTGGAACAGATTTAAGATGTATAATGGTAAATCTTCTTTTACCAAACATTTCTCTGTAGATCTTTGATGCTATTATGAACTTTAACAAGGAAGAGACAGCCAAGCTGATAGAGAAACTTAACATCAAGCTAGATGTTGAAGATCGAGACAAAGAAGGCAAACCACTTCTGAAGGTATTTTAAAAAGATTTAATGCAATCATTCAGTTTGACTTTTTTCCTTTAACCCAACAGTCAGGATTAATGGAGTTGCGACACTTGCCGCTGGTCCCCTTCTATTTTTGCTACACAGCACAGCCTTCTAGAATACTTTATGGGTCTTAGAAGGACCTACCTTATTTGTCAGTTGCAAATCTCAAAGTTTATCAACTAGTCATAGGGGGCCAAACAAAGACAACCTTGTGTATCTAGAGTGCCCCAGTTGACAATAAATTATTTGGAAGTGTGAGCCCTTGAGATATGAGAACAGGACTTGCGTCTGATACTGCACAACCAAACAAAGGCATATTGGTTAAGAGGGAGAGAACTTAGATTCACATTCAGATAAGCAATAAATAAATAACTGAAGAAAACTGCTAATGCAACACACACACACACACACACACATATATATATATATATATTTTTGCATTGGTTGCCTTGAGAACTATAACTTTTTCAACGTTGCCTCTGCATGTTCCCACGTATTGGATGAGCTTTGGGAAATGTCTAGAAAAGCAGTGACTATTGGGACCTCACAGGTACCGTTTTGCAGCACTCAATGTTCAGAGCAGAGGCTGTAAGAAGCTTTATCTCAGTTCTCCTGCTAAACCCCAGAGTCCTTAAGGGTATAAGACTCCATGGAAGAGGGAAAGGCAGGTGGGTGGTATGGATGTGCAGAGCCAGCCGTCACACAGAACTGCAATTACTACTGTAGAGCACAGAATTAATAACTCCTATAAATGTCATGAATAATGGTGTAATTGGGTCTCCTTTCTACTATTTTCCACAACTGATTAGTTAAATTTGATGGCAAAACTACACATAGAAAATTTACAGTTATACTAATGGTTTGTCAATAAACATTAAAACTGCTGCTTCCATTCACAGCTTCAGCGTTTAATGTGGCCCGAAGCATAGCTTCCTCCTGAAATGCAGTGCACCAGCTTGGAAAAAACTGAGTTTTCAGAATGCTCCATTTGAATAATTCAAATGTGAAGGTTTTCATTAAAAAAGAAAAAAACCAGGCACTGATTGGAATAACTGCTTAGTTCGATTAAAGTCTTTTGAACTTTTAAATGGTCCCAGGAGAGCTTTGATTAGTTGTCCTGGTTTTTGCCCCAACTCTGTTTTTGGATAGTGTGTAGAAGGGCATTTGTTATTTCTGGGGTCAGTGGTTATGTTTATCATCTCAAATCTAGTTTCAGTGAAGATGCAACATTTGTGTTTCTCAGGCTGTGATGCGCCACTGGCTGCCTGCTGGAGATGCCTTGCTTCAGATGATCACCATGCACCTTCCTTCCCCTGTAACGGCACAGAAATATCGTTGTGACCTTCTGTATGAGGGGCCACCTGATGATGAAGCTGCTATGGGTAAGGAGGCTGCTCTTTGACTTTGCAACACTAACTACACAATGCCCATAGCAAAGATTAAAAATATGTTGTTATACCCAACCCGTGGAGTAAAACTGACTAGGTGACAAGCCACATAAATCTGGCTCAGAGTTGGTTATTACATTGTGCTGGCCTTTTTTAAATTTAATTTGTTCCATTACTCTGTGTCTGTACGGTGCCTAACATAGTGGAGCTCCAAACTGGTTGAGGTCCCTAAGTACTACCACAATACAATTGTTCAGTAGTAATAATTCAATGTTTTCATGCTGCTGCACAATCCACTTTACCTCCTTATCTGCTGGATGGTCTTTAATTCAGTCTCTGAGAATACGTGGGTGGGATGAGTTTGGAGGATGGTGTGCACTAACCCTTGGATGTACAGCATGAAGCAACACAACAGCAAGTATATCACTGCAGCATTGGTTATTATCAAATATGGAATCCTGCTGTCCCACCCCAGAGACATGACATGTTAGGGGGCTGGGCAAGTACGCTGTTCACAGCACCCGCTCGGACTCTTCCAGTCAGTTACCCAGGCCGGATTAGTTCAGAGCACATACCCACTTTGTGGCGTTCTGATGTATTAAATCACTTCTTTAGTTGCTGGAATTCGAGCCCACTCTGGCTCCATATAAGAGTCTTGATAGGTTTTCTTGCCTCTATTCAGGAGGCGCTCTTTCCTGGAGCTGGGTTTATACTTCAGATGGTTTCTCCCAAGCAGGAGTTCCCCAGCTTCCCTCTTGGAGCTGTGGTGGTAGCTTAGGCCAGCTGTAGGGCCTTATCCAGCTGCTCCTTTTCCCCAATTAGTCCTCAGGTTCAGCAGGCAGGCCTTCTGCTGTGAACGAGCCAGAATATATGCCGATCCCCTTCCTAAAGATCATTCCAATTGGCTGGGAGAGAGGAGAGCCTTGTCCCACCCACTCGGCAAGGCGTGTGGTCCCTTAAAGAAACGGTAATGGTATGTCCTCCCAACACTAATTCCCAGAACCACTTTCTCTCTACCAATATATCCTAGGGTCCTTGTATATATCAGACCTCCCAAAATCTTAAAAGGCCACAACAGGTGATGGGGATGGGTTGATCTGTAGGCCTCAGCATGCATAATGGGGCAGACTACCCCATCATGCTGAGATGTCTTGGTTATTTGTATCAGACCATACCTGGAGAATCATGATGGGCACCTGCTCCTCCACTTCCAAACTCCTTATGTGGAGTCCTATATTAAACTATCACCACCTCCATCTTGTTCAACATCTGTATGAAGCCACTAAGGGAAATTGTGCATTACCATTACATCAGAGGCAAATGGTGCCATCTCCCAGCTATCCAAAGGCTTAGCTGAGATCAGCAACTGGATAAAGAGTAAATGGCTGAGGCTGAACCTGGGTAAGACTGAAATGATGCTGGTAGGGAGAAGGAAGCACTGTGCAGAACTCATCATCTCTATAATATTGCCCTTCATTGATGGTTTCTTCTCTTAGGTCACGAAGACAGTCTGCAGCTTCAGTGTCCACCTGACATTTCACTGCTTTTAGAAACCCAAATAAATATGGATCCAAAAACCATCCAGATTTGGCAAGAAGATAGCGCGGCCTCCTGTCAGATCTGGACTTAGCCATAGTGAACCAGGCATTCATGACCTCCAGACTTGATTTCTGAAACTCTCTGTACCTAGGTCTGAAACAGGTGACCACTTTAAAAAAAAAAATCAGTTGGTCACTAATGGCAGGCAATCTCCTCTGTAACAGACCACTGGCAACATGTGACTTCAGTGCACAGTGTGCTGCTTTGGTTCCCGTTGAGTCAAAATCCAAGTTTTTGCCCTCCTCTTCAAGATCTACATCCAAGGAGGCCAAGTTACATGAGGGACCGCCTCACTCTGTGATCTTGGCTTTCCATAACACGTGCGTTCTGCTGGAGCAATGGAACTTGCAACCAGAAAAGTAAAACTTGTGCTTGCAGGAGACAGAGATTTATTGATGACTGGCCGAATTCTGGGACTCACATATGGAAGACATAACGTTGACCACAAACCCCCGTGCCTAAAGAGCAAAAACCAAAACCCACTCCTTTGAGCTAGTCCGCCACACTATTCACCTGCCAAACACATACACAGACCTGTGCCCTCTGGACTGGAAAGTAGCAGAGCTGTTAATTATAACTTTAGGCATATTTAATTTTGGGAGGCATTCACAATAATGGGTACCATATGAAAAACAAGGCTTATAAAGTGGCAGGAGAAGGAAATGCTCAGTAAAGTGTTAGGCCTAGTTTTAAACAGATTTTGAAGTCTCATTGAAATGCATTGTTTTACTGTAGGTGTCAGAAACTGTGATCCCAAGGCCCCTTTGATGATGTACATCTCCAAAATGGTCCCCACAACTGATAAGGGACGTTTCTATGCCTTTGGAAGAGTCTTCTCTGGTATTGTTTCCACTGGACAGAAAGTTCGAATCATGGGACCAAACTACACACCTGGCAAGAAGGAAGATCTCTACCTAAGAGCTATTCAAAGGTAGATGGAAATAGTTTGCTTCTGTTGAAGAAGAATGCATGCATGCCACACACAAAAAAAAAAAAGTCAAGATGCTTGCAAAGCCTATTTTTGGGAACCTAATAAAAGGAGGATTGTTTACTTTTTTTTCTATTAAAATACCAAATTTGTATGATTTTTTTTTTTGGCTTACATAACAGAAAATGAGTACCAGAAGGAATGCAGGCAAATAAAAGGCAGTTATAGAAACTTCCTTAGGTATAAAAAGGCATCGTTTCAACAGATATTTAAGGATTGTTACCCAATCTCTGTCTTTATAGAACCATTTTGATGATGGGTCGTTATGTTGAGCCCATTGAGGAAGTACCTTGTGGCAACATTGTTGGTCTAGTTGGTGTTGACCAGTTTTTGGTGAAGACGGGTACAATTACCACCTTTGAGCATGCACACAACATGCGAGTGATGAAATTTAGTGTTAGCCCTGTTGTACGTGTTGCTGTTGAAGCTAAAAACCCTGCTGATCTACCAAAACTAGTTGAAGGTCTAAGGCGTCTGGCCAAGTCTGATCCCATGGTTCAGGTGAGTGTTAGTGTTCAGGTGAGTGTTAGTTTTAGAGTTGCTGGTTTGCAGTGAAGTACTCCTGAGGGACTAGACTTTATTCAAAAAGATACTTATTCATGATAGCTTTCATAATCTGATGTTTAGAATCTGCAGCCATACCACTTACATTGTAATCATTTGAAACTGAACAAGCTAAGCAGGGATGGGCCTAGTCAGAACTTGGATAGGAATCTCTAAGGAAAATCCAGGTTTTGCAATGAGTAGTATTGGTTATTCATTAGGCAGCACTCTTCCCTTTGATTTAGTATTGAAACAATGTCCCAGCATGATGTTGGGAGTTGCTTATCTTTCAGATGAGATTGTAAAACCGAGATCCTGACTACTTGTCATTACAGATTTTCCAAGTGTGGGAATGTGGGGATGGTATTAGTCTTAGTGTCTGGCTAAATTAATGTGGGCAGTTTCTGCCTGCCTGCCTGAATTCCATATACAGTTCCAATGTTACGGAGCGCCCTTCACTTACTATCATAAGCTACTGTGTAGTTTTGCTGTATGATGTTAGACCACCAGCAACATTTCACTGGTGGGTGAGGTGATTCATTGTTAAGTCCTTGGGATGAAAGGCACTTCATAAATGTAATGATATTTGGTTAATCTCCACAATAACAGCTAGTACTAAGCAATTTTAGAAAAAATCAACCAGAGATGAATCTAACAGAAAATGCCTGTGGAATGTTCTGATTTAAATTAATTTAAGAAACAATTTTTTAGTCTTACACCACTAATGTTTCATGTTCTAGTGTGTTATTGAAGAGTCGGGTGAGCACATCATTGCTGGAGCTGGTGAGCTGCATCTAGAAATCTGCCTTAAAGATCTGGAAGAAGATCATGCTTGTATTCCAATCAAGGTATCTTTTGTGTCTATATCTGCAATGTACAGAATATGATTACACATTAAGGATGGGATTTTCAAAGGGTATTTGATGCAAATTGGGCACCTAACTTCCTAAGGTTTCTTTGAAAATACCATGCTAATTTCAGAGACATCTTCACTTGCACTAAGAAACGTATTTGGCCATGGAAAAATATTTCTGTTACTAGGATTTCTTCTCACTGGATATTTTCCATATTTATAAGTCCTGAGTGTTTTTTTCCCACAGAAAATCTTGGAATCAGAAGATAATAATCCTACTTGTCACTACAGCGCAGTTCTTCAGCTGCATTTTATTGTCTCAGTGAAATTAGCAGTCTGTGGTCTGTGTCAGGGAACACTTCTACTAGTGAATGAAATTGACTTTAAAGTCTGCCTTGAACAAAATTACTCCTGGGGGCGTTCTGCGCCAAAAAATTAAAAATTCTGTGCCCAATATTTTAAAATTCTGCATATTTTATTTGTCAAAATAATACAATATAATCACACCAGTTTTAATTATTTTGATAATTTATTTCAAAATACCTGTCAGCAAGTATGTCTGTAACAATACAGACCAAAAAAAAAAAAAGATTCAGGAAATGTTTTTTTGACAAATAAGATTCCTTACTAGGCATATTAATACAGAACTTTGGGTAATTCATTTAAACTACAATCCAGAAACGTATTTCCTGTACCCCTCAGAAGCAGTGCAAAGGCTTGGGGGAGCCAGGGGTAGTGGAGGAGCTGAGGCAGAGGGAAGGAGCCTGGGAGTGAACCCTGGAGGACTGTTGGGTGTGGGTGGGAAAAGTATGGAACAGTTTCTTTTTGGGGAGAAGGGGATTGTTAGGGAGTTGGGAAGCCTCCCCCATGCAGACCCCGGCTGACCTCGAGCCTCTCCCATTCAGTCAGACACATCTGCTCCTATCGCCATGTGGCCCTGGAGTCACCCTCCCATTCAGCCCCTGGCTCAATGCTGTCACCCCACTTGCTCCTGAGCCCGCGCCCCAGTCTGTCGTCCCCCCCCACTAGCCCTTCTGAACCTCAGTCTGTGACACCCGCTCCAACAGCCCCATGTGCCCCTCTCTGCCTCTGAACCTGGTTCCACAGCTAGGCTGCTGTGAACGCTGTTTCTGTGGGTCAGCCAGGTGTTCTGGCACCACAGCAGCCTCTGGTGGTCGAAAGGCAGAACTGCAGCACTTCTTGGGCAGAATGTATTTTCTGTGGGGGGAAAAAAATCTGCGCCAGACATGATTACTGTGTATGTGCAGTGGCATAGAATTCCCCCAGGAGTACAAAATAAAACCTGCTGCCTAAGGCAAAGAAATGATTTAGAACTTTGTTATAAAAAGGGCAAACAATACAAATGTGGGACTGACGGGACGTAGTAGGTTCCTTTTGTAATTTTAGTGTAAAATGTTGGATGTTCACTATTACAATTTTATTGGAATTTATTTGCTACCTCACAGAAATCAGACCCAGTTGTATCTTATCGTGAAACAGTCAGTGAAGAGTCGAGCCAGATGTGCTTGTCCAAATCTGCCAATAAACACAACAGGCTGTATATGAAAGCTCGGCCCTTCCCTGATGGCTTGGCAGAGGACATAGACAAAGGAGAAGTCAGTTCCCGTCAAGAAATGAAGCAGCGTGCCCATTACCTGGCAGAGAAATATGAGTGGGATGTGTCTGAAGTTCGTAAGATCTGGTGCTTTGGACCTGATGGAACTGGTCCAAATATCTTGGTCGACATCACCAAGGGTGTCCAGTACCTAAATGAAATCAAAGACAGTGTTGTTGCTGGCTTCCAGTGGGCAACAAAGGAAGTAAGTATGAATAATAGTTTACATGCAGGATAATATTAAATATCGCTCACATTATCCAAACACCTTTTTAATCTACTGATAGAATATATATGTAACCTTTAGGAAAAGACAACTTGTTTATTAGAACTGTTAGGAAATTACACAAAACTATGAACAGTTTCAGCAAAGAACAGAAAAAAAATTGAAACTCTATTTAGATGGAAGATTTCTAGTGACTAAATGCATGGAATTCCTCCACCCAAATATGAAATAGTTTGCAGTCTATGAGTGGTTGAACTTTGATTCCAAGTGCAGCTTTGTTGTGAAAATGTCTGTGTTCTTAAAACTTGCATTTCCACATTGCAATGAATAGTTCTTCTGTTCCTTCAGGGTATCTGCTCAGTACCAAAAGGAGTGTTCATGACTCTAAGTCAGGGTCAGCAACCTTTCAGAAGTGGTGTGCCGAGTCTTCATTTATTCACTCTAATTTAAGGTTTTGCGTGCCAGTCATACATTTTAATGTTTTTAGAAGGTCTCTTTCTATAAGTCTATAATATATAACTAAACTATTGTTGTCTGTAAAGTAAATAAAGTTTCATTTAAAATTAAATTAAAATGCAGAGCCCCCCGGACCGGTGGCCAGGACCCAGACAGTGTGAGTGCCACTGAAAATCAGCTCACGTGCCGCCTTCGGCGCACGTGCCATAGGTTGCCTACCTCTGCTCTAAGTTGAAGGTCAAAGTGTCAGTGTAAGCACATTGTCAAATATATTTCCAAGTGAACTCCCATATCTGTAAAAACGTTCAAAATAGTAAAAAGTTACAGTATAAAATTCACCATTTTCCTTTCAATTCTGTAAAAGGCCATTGACTCTCTTGCAGGGTGTGTTGTGTGGGGAGAACATGAGGGGCGTTCGTTTTGATATCCATGATGTTACTCTGCATGCTGATTCGATCCACCGTGGTGGTGCGCAAATACTTCCCACTGCCAGGAGTGTCCTGTGTGCCTCTGCTCTGACAGCACAACCCAGACTTATGGAGCCCATCTATCTCCTGGAGATCCAGGTCTGTCAGAGGGTGATCTAGTGGAGACATGAAAGGAACGTCATTGTACAAGGATTGTTTCTGGGTTAAGAATGTTGCACTTGCTGTGGGGTTTTTTTTAGAAATTGGTCCTGTGTTCTGAGGATGGTAGAGTTTGAGTTTTGTGTGTCTGGAACAAGGTCGAGTTTGAGCAGTGACAGCTACATGCATTGCGTTAAAATCACACTGTTCTTCATGAACTGCCAGTGCCACTCAGGGAAACTAAGAAATTGTTCTGCCTTTCTCTTCTGTCCTTTATTACTAAGGACATTCAAGAGAAAACAGGGGTAACTGAACCCTTGAAAAGAGGGTCTCCATGCAAGTGTCCTGAGGACCTAAACCAGAGCGGAAAAGAGGGCAGTATAAGCAGCTCTAGTTCTAAATATGTCTCTGTATACTTAAACAGCAGTTTTTTTTAGAGTTTTGACCTACTCTGTAAGGACATGTCTACACTATGATCTTAAGTCGACCTGTATAGTCACCAGGAGCACTTCCACCAACTGAAGAGGGGCAGCGTTGGGGGGCTGAGAGCCCAGGCAGCAGCCCAAGCTGGGAGCCTGGGTGGCAACCTAGCTTGGAGCTGAGACCAGGCAGCAGCCCAGCTGGGAGCTGGCTTTCTTATCAATTTCACAACTCTGATGTAAGGAACACAGTGTCTACATCGACCCTAAGCACTAAGCCTCTCGTGGAGGTGGAGTTATGTCAGTATAGTAGGGCATATACATCGGTGGGAGCAAGGCTGTAGAGCAGATACTGACATAGTTAGGTTGACGTAAGCTGCCTTATGTCAACCTAACGCTGTAGTGTAGACCAAGCCTTACATTGACTTCTCTTTTTTTTTTTTGGGTGGGGAGGAAGGGTTCAAAGTACTTTGTTTGGTAAATGCAAGACCTCAGGAAATTTCTATTTGTACTAAAAGTATGTATTACTTTCTACAGCAAAACACATACTGGTTTGCCTTTAAAAAAAACAAACTCTCAAGTTCAATGCCTGCTATAATTTAGAAACGTGTACTGGTAAAAATCCCCTGCCAGAAAACACTCTATCAGTAGAGTTGCTTGAATCACTTCACTTTCCTGCAGTCCCCCTGGCTATGTGAGGGCATCGCAATGAAGAATTGGATCTGCTTGCTGTGGCTACTGCTGCAAAGCCGTTTTTAGCACCTGTAGTACCACCTTGACTGTTTTAACATAGCGTTATCAGTGTGTGTCAAGCACTCTTTTACATAATTCCATTTACATGTTTACCTTAGTGTGCATTTAGTTTTAGACAAATGATGGGAGTCCTGGCTATCACTGATCTGCCCTTTCACTAAAAGTTGTAGAGAATTATTATTCTGGGGCAAAAAGGGAGAAGTTCTTTACTGAACACACAACCTTTGGACAGTGCGGCACAAACATATGCTGCAGTCCGGTCTATTGTAGACACAAATGACATGCTGGGACTTGTACAACCTGAGACTGGTGCAGAGGTTGGTGAGGAAGCGCCTTGGAGAGATGTGGAGGAGGGAGGCAGGCACACAGAGAGGTGGTTCCAGGGTGGGAGAAGAATCCAAAGAGATTGTCTGGTGCTAAGTTTAGTGCTGCTATGTTCAATGACCAAGCTACTGCTATCTGTATGTAACTTAGTAACATTTTTCTTCATAGTGCCCCGAACAAGTGGTTGGTGGTATCTATGGTGTGCTGAACAGGAAACGGGGTCATGTCTTTGACGAATTCCAAGTGGCAGGAACCCCGATGTTTGTGGTCAAGGCTTATCTACCTGTAAATGAGTCTTTTGGTAAGGAGGCCATATTGTCTTTAGCCAACTCCTTGTACCTTCCTTAAGTATGTCTGGAGGTGGGGGAGGACTTCCACCAAAGTGGCTGGGAGTTAATGAAATGGGAATTCTTACATCTGACTTCGTTCCTGCTGTTTTTTGCATCTTTAACCACCTTCTCTGCTAGGCTTTAATATCTTCTTGGCACCCTATGCGGACACATGCAACTTACTCTTCCCAGCTGAGGACATTCCAGAGTGACCAGGACGCTACTTCTGTCACTAAAGATATTTATTAAAAGCAGGACCCAAGGCCCCTCTTACCCACAAGTTTGCTACAGCATAACACAGAGCTATACCAGCTTACCACAGCCGAGGAGATAGCCTGATGTTTTAAACGAATAATACCATCTACATAGCCTACTGATTAACTTGATATTATATCCCTTTCCGTCACTGCCCATAACTTGTCAATTTTCAGTGTGCTTTTTTTTTTTAAACTGAAACTGCCCCTTTGCAGTGGGGATGTGTTCAGTAGTGAAGCTGGAGGCTTTGCCAGCTGTGGGGCAGGGGCACAAGATAACAGATGGGCTTTTGACAGTCTGAGACAGCTAGCTGTTGTGAAAAGCATATTAACTGGATAGTTCTGCTGAAATTATCACTATGAAATGAGTATTTAAAGGATCATCTTTAGGTTTCAGAGTTAACATTGTAAGAATAAGGCAATTCACAGATCAGAACTATTGTTTGTTTCTCTGGAGATTCAGCCAGACATTACATGGGTTTCTTTGTTTCCTATTTGGAAGGTGCTATTTGCAATCAGAAGTTTGAACTTTTTCTAATGATAGGATACATTGTGGAGGTTGCAGATTATTCTGTACCTTGAGTCATAATTTAAACCAGAGCATCTTGTTGAAACCCAAATGCTGAAACAGTTGCTCCTAGATTTCCTTGGTATAGGTAAGGCTTGTCATTCTGAGCTGATGAACTGAAGATGTTCAAAAAAACTGATATTTTCCCTACAGCTCATACTAAGTTGCATTCCCAGGAGTACTGATATCACAGTTGGTAAGGAGCTAGTCACATGGCTGAATTGCTGCAGCTAGGGAAAAAAGGAGGCAGTAGTTGTTTTGTGAAGAGGGAAAGGTGAAAGTAGTCAGTCATCCTTCTTTAATAAATATACTTACATCTGAAGTAGTTCTGATGCATATGAATCGCTCATCTAGGGAGAAAGGGCAAGATCCACAAAGGTATTTAAGTCCATCATTTAGGTGTGTCTGCCATTCAGCTGCCACCTATGTTTCTGCTGATAGGCATGCACAAAAGCCAGCAGCACTCCTGACACTGGTCCACAGCTCTTGCTGAAACCCTGCAGTTTCTCATGCTAGTTTCTTCCACCTATCTCCCCATAGGGCCTGATACTATAGGCACTCTCAGAGCACACCTGTGGGTTTGGGCCCCATCCATGAGACAGGTGTGTGGGTCCAGAATGCACAATAACCCAGGGGTCAGGGAACTCCCATCTGTCATGAGGGAGTAAGGTTCAAGTCCCCAGCAGGGACTAAACTTGACTCGCCCTCAGCCCAGGTGAGTACCCTGGTTGTAATGGAGTGGGTCTCTTCTCCCCCATCCACCCCCTCTTCTTGGCATTTCACTCATGGCTAATTTAGGCAGCTTCCCATTCAGCCTGCTGGCTTCTGCAGTGCTTAGGTCTCCCCTGTGCATTGTACAATGAATACAGGTGCCTAAGTAGAGTCTGAGATTCCCCCAGGAAGCGGGGTGCCTAGGAGTTCACCATTGCAATACTGTTACTAGCAGTTCAGTTGTAATTACAATTAGGTGAAAAGTAAATAAGCGATTAATGTGTTCAGTTAGAAACCTGGAAAAACACAAACTGGTAAACCTCAGGCTGGTCAGTTTCCTAGAGGTTGCAGTTGGGAAAGCACATGCATACAGTACTGAACCATACAATACTTTCTGGCTGTTGGAAAGGAAGGGTCAAGATAGGACTGCTCCACCCTATTCCCCAACCTTTTTTCTGGTTTCATTGCTGTTGCTTTCCACTAAGAAACCAGCACAGAGCAACAGATTGCATTGGGAGCAGGAGTGGTAGGTGTGAAGGAAGGATTAGAGGTGCCTGACTCCTGTGTGAAGTAACCAGGTGCCTTGTGTGATTGTCACTGATGTTCTAAGAATTAAACAGTGGACAATGGAGGGATTACAATACAACACTGGCTCTTTTAATTATTTAATGCTTTTTTTATCATGCTCTTGCCCAAGTTGAGCTTAGCATCTCAAGTGTTTACACAGCTAGAAAGGAGAGGTTCTCTCTTGTACAGTAACTGGAGTTCACATGGTTTTCTCTCTGGGTGCTCTGCTCTAGAGCAAAACTCAAGAATCTCACTCAACTGCCATTCTAGCAAAAACTATTCAATCCACAGTAGGGCTTCCAACTCTGCCTAGACACAGCAGGTATGACTGACTTTGCTTCCCTCCCCCCACCAGGTTTCACTGCTGACTTGAGGTCCAACACTGGTGGTCAAGCTTTTCCGCAATGTATCTTTGATCATTGGCAACTTTTGGCTGGAGATCCTTATGATGCAACTTCTCGTCTTGGGCAAATAGTGGCTGAAATACGCAAGCGCAAAGGCTTGAAGGAGGGTATTCCACCTCTGGACGACTTCTTAGATAAGTTGTAACCACCTTCTCTGCTTATCATGTGTTACATTTCTTCAAAACCAGGAAGGAAGTAGGAAGCTTTGAGAACATCACATTGAATACAAACAATCCAGCATATTGCAGTTATATCATGTTCATTGCCAAAAAAATAAAATCTATAAAAAAAAAGTTACATTGACTGACTCGAGGGGTTATTTTTTGTAAGCAGGCCACTCTGTAGTTACCTTTTGTGAAAAGTGTAGGTAAGTGAGAACTAACTGCCTGAAGTTCTTTTAAAAGAGATTCTCTCCATTAACATGTAGTCTGTTTCACAACTGTCCTGATGTAGAAAACAGTGGAGGCAGCTGTTTTACTATAGAATTATGCAGGAATTCTTAACTAAATTTAGGTTTTTCTTCTTAGTCCCCTTAAAGCTAATAATCTATTTCACTTACCCCTTTGAAAAATGTACATGTTCTTGCAGATATAGTAATATAGTATAGTAGATCTTAGAAACCACACCTTTTAACACAAGATTAAAGTTGTGAATGAACCTAGATTATCTGTTTTGGTATTAGGGAAACTGAAGTAGACAATTAGAAAAAACAGCCTACAATTTCTTACTAGCCTGTTCCAGTTTCTGAAAGAGTTCAACTAAAAAGGTGTTGGGGAAAGCCTTCTACAGAGCTCCTCCAAATAATAGCTATCATCAGTTTGTGACGGGGGAGGCTAGTTTTGCTTTTATCTACCCATCAGAGTAGGTAATAGTGTAGGGATTTTGATTTTTTTTCAACAGTGGTAGAAACTACTTTCCTCTAGCAGCTGAACAGTATCTGGCTATGTTTAGTTACACTCAAAGCAGGAAAAAAAAAAACGGGTTCTTTTACAGTGGAAGCTAAACGGAAGCACTCTTACCTTTCTCCATACATTATATTAAAAAACTTAATATACATCAATCTTGCTATGAAGCAAGGAACATGCTGAAGTACAAAGCCTTAAATGTTCCCCCTTCTCCCCCTATTGCATGGGTGCAATAAGGGTAACCTATGCTGCCCAATTCAGCATGTTCTCCAACACTGCGAACTGTGTTCTCTAGAGTACTCAAAATATTCAGTATAAACTTTCTACCAGAAGGGTTGGTATGGCTGACATGTCAAAGCAGTCTGTTAGGAACCATCCACAAACGTCTTAGCTAGTAGCTGCTGTATGTACATCTGTATAGTATTAGAACTGTAGCCAGCTATAGTTTGTCCACGGAAGTCTTTCAGTTGAATTCATGGCTCTCACTGTACTGTTGCACCTGATATTTAGAACTATGCTTTCCTATTAATGGAATGTAAACCTTGCCTAGATGTCCATCAAAAAGTTTTGCCAGTTTTTAAAACAAAAGAAGCCCAACTTTGGAAAACTACTGCCATAACTCTCATTCTACAATTGCCAGTTTGCAACTGACGAGAAAAACAGCGATGGACAAAATTGAATTACGTTTGTCAAGCTAAACCACAGAGCTCAAACTTGACTTCCTCTCAGTGCTTGTAAGCTTCCCCGAGAAGAGCTGTATTTGAAAGTGGAGACTGCATTTGCCCCCAATTACTTAACGTAATGATCATTGTTATACGGCTGAACAGCTCCTCTCCCCAATGCACCTGATTTATACTAATGAAGTGTTTGCTACATACCAACTAGTGGTGCCAAGGAAATACTTCAAATTCTGTTGTAAATTCCATTGCTCGGTCTCTCACAAAGAATGTACTGTTGAGAAACTGAGCACTGATCAAAGCATAAGAAAAGCTGAGAGAGGGATTATCCCCCTCCACTGCAGCCTCTGTAGGGGGCCCTGTCTGTCAGGATACATTAGGCCATCATGCACCCATGCAGCCCACCGTTGGAGTGGGTTTGTCAGGTGAATCATTTTTTCTTGTCCCTGGTTGCAGAGCAGCCCTTTAGAGTCCCTTGTATACTAGTGTATCCCCATGGCAGCTCTAATTTACACTCGGCCCACAGCAGGCTTCCTGCCAACCAAGAATTGGGCAGAGGGGAAAAGTGTGGCTTAAAGCCACCTTTTGCCTCTTCGGTATGTTTGGTGCTGGGACTCCTGGAGACATGGCACAGAATCTGTCCTGTGGACTTCAACGCATAGCCATTTCTCATTGCTGCACAGCCAGTTCTTCAAATCCAGTCCAGGTCAAAGGGTTGTTGTGGGCTTTGGCTCTCCCTACATCCAGTTTTACATACAGGAAAGAATCTTCACTCAACTATACAGGTCAAACCAGACATCACTTTTTGGACAGGGACTAAGGCAGTTATACCACACGACTTTGGCTTCTGGCAATTGAAGCCAATACACTAGACATCCATCTGAGAGAGTGAAAAAACAGACTATACTAGTTGCTGTAGAATTGCATGCATCACTGGCAAAACCTTTCGCATATGGTTCTCAAATGGTAAAGGGACAGCTTGTCACTTCATTTCACTACTGCAGTATGGATGTTCCAAGCAAGCGTAGGAGGCACAGGTGCACTATGCAGTACAGACATACCCTTCCACCCTGCTCAAATGGAAGGGAGCACGGAACAAATCTGCTGATCATGGGCAACTAAGTATGTTTCCTCAGTTGTCTGCTGCGCTGAGAAAAGAAAATAACCTTTCCCTCTAATTGAGCAGATACAACAGACTAGGAAATTATAGAACTGCATATTGCAATTCAGTGCTTCGCATGTTAGTTTATGATCCACTGTATCAGAATGCCAGTGTTGGTCACTGACTTCTACTCCAGTCATCTTAGGGTATGCACAACATGCCTCAGGTGGCACATGACCAGGATTCACCACTGAATTTGGTCCGCTGGTTGGATCATTAGCTTCCCCGGCCCAGGTACTGACAGAGTGTGACTAACGCTGATCCATGCCAGTGACTTAGTGCATCTGCAAAGTACCATGTGCTCTTAGTACAAGAGAACTTTTAAAAATATTGTTTATCTTTAGTGTCCCAAAATTAGCAGGACTATGCTATTTTTACTTCAACTATGCAATTAGTATAGAGAAAAACACTAATCACCTAAAGAAAATTAGAAACAATAAGCAGCTTGGCTTTATTAACAAATCATGCCAGAAAAAACTTGCTCATTTAATAGGTACAAAGTTAGTGGACAAAGGGAAAAGAGTGGGGGGTGCACTATTAAGATTGACATGAACTGAAGACTAGCTGAAAGAGCATACAAAAAAGCTACGAGTAACAGGAATGCCGATTATTTGGGGTGGGAGTGGAGGATGGCAAAGGGATCTGCAATAAGCCCTGTTTTAACATTTCCTGTATTTACACTTAGTTCAAATACTATGGTAACAAGTGCCATAACTATGGCTTTCGGAGGCGTAAACCACACTGAACTAAATGCAACACTTCCCCATCTAGTACCTAAAAGATATTAGGGAAGAGACAGGAAAGAATGAAAGTGAGTTGTTATGGGAAGAATTTTAAATAGAGTCAACAGAAACACTACTTGGAAAAGATGCAATGTCAAGATATATAGACAATACCAAGATTCCAGCTCTAAAGCAAAGCATTTCCTTATCACTTTCCTGGTCTGTAACCCCTTCCAACATACAGCACTGAGATCATCCATAGAATACTGCGTACAATTCTGGGTACCACCAAAGAAAATATCAGGTAAGAGGAAAGCAAAGATAAAAAAATATTAAAGGGAGGGATTAGGAGGAAAGTTTAATTATAGTCCTGACCAGCAAACCCTTCTAAACACTATACACAATAGTACTGTTACGAAACCTTGCATGATTTGGCCCTGTATGTATATTTTGACCAGGCAGGGACAGTGTCTACACCGGTTTGATGATTATCACAACAAAGAAACCCTCTAGTCTACCATGAAGTTATAACAAGGAGTAATGGGCTGAAAGAGTGAAGAAAGTTTCCCAAACGTAGTGTCATACTGTGCAGTAGCCAAAAAGGCGGGTGAAGCTGTTTGAATCATTTAAAGCTCAACTAGACAAAGCTTTGGCAAATATGCCCAGAGAACAATCCTGCACTGGACAAAGGACAGACTAGACAGATAAGAAACTACTTTGTGATTCCAACAGCTGCACTGAAGGACAGTTTAGTTTTATGAACTAGTATGGGTAGGCAATTACATGAAGGAAGAACAAGGATTTCATAGTCTGAACAGGTTTTTGTTTTGTTTTTTTTACTTTCCACCTTATACAAGAGGCCTGGCCAGAAGTTAAAGGACTACAGCCAGGTTCTGCATAGCAGTTTGTTTGTTGTGTTTACACTATGAATTGAAAGCACACATTAACATCTGTATGATGAAGGGTTTGCATAGTTTTTCTCCAAAATACACAAGGAAGAACACTTTAGGAATTTGCATTCATAAGTGAACAACACAGTCAGGAAAAAACTATTTACAGGATTTTTTTTGCCATGGAAGGGGGAGGAAGGATGTAAGGAACAAACAAATATAGCACAAATCATGGCTATTTCACAAACCTTCATTATTCTAAATGAAGTTTATTACAGGCTGCAGTGAAAGAATTCAGCACTGCAGACTTCTGCACCTTTTTCTTGTATCCAGGATAAATATATGCTGTTTTCATTCTAGAGTGGTTAAGTGCCTTTTTTATTTAAAAAAAGTTGTTGTTTTTTACATTATTGCTGTGTAGGAATCCATCCAACAACAAAACAAAGTCAGTTTCCCCAGAACAAGCCAAACGGTACATTTGTTCTGACTGTCTTTTTTACTCCAAATATTGTGTGACCAAGGAAAAAAAAAAAAAGTTCTAATCATTTCAGTTCCTACTGTAGATGTAGTTTTACGCGACTTTCAGAAGGCAACAGAATCAATCTGTCTTTTTAATAAATATCAAAATAGCTCCCAAGACACTGCAGTTCCTTCTCCAGTCATGATGAGCAGCTTTGTGCAATTACTCCTAGAGTTTTTTTGCTGCCAGAGTGTTTCAGTCCAATGAGATGATGTCAGGAATGCTGCTCCCACTGCTGGTTATGACTCCTGTCTCACTCCTGCTTGAAGAACTAACGTGAGTGCTGCTCTCCTGGTGGCTGGTAGATGTGATGATATTGCCAGTGGTGCTGCTTGTTAAGGTTGAAGTGAGACTATCCAAAAACATGGGGGGACAGTACTGCTTGAAACAAACAATGATGCCGATAAGGAAGAGACTTAACTGCACAAGGGAAAAATAAGCTCTGAGGATGCATCCTCCCTCCAACAAGTAAGTTAACTACAACAGAAACTTGCTAATACATGCACAATAAGAACCAGACTTTTACAAACCAGCAAGCAAGAACACAGCAAGCAAAGAATGCATCAAACTATATTCTGCTCATTTATTTGAGAAGGCTAGGTTAGTTTTAACAACACTTCATTACTTCTAATACATATGCTACAGAACATTTACTGGCATACTATGAAATCTTAGTAGAGAGCTGTAGCAAGGTCTTGTGTTGCTACGACATCTCATTAGTGGAAAATTTACCTCATAATTTGCAGATGTGCAAGTATAAGAGGGTCTCCTGTCATTTGAGTAATCACCTTATATTTACATAGCACCTTTAGTCCTCAATGACACAAGTGTGCTTTGCAAATTCAATGTCTACAAGAATCACTTCATCCACATCACTGAAGTGCAGCCACTTAACAGCAAGAGATACTTGACCGTTTCTAAGAACATTTTACCAATGACAAATGGGCTGTAATAGTCTGATTTTTATTTGGTAAACTAAAATCATGCAAATTCAAAATAGGTTTCCCAAATTGGCAGAACCTCCTTTTAAACAAGCATTATTATGGTTGAATACAGCAAGGAGCGTTTAAGGCACTACTAAATCTCTAGTAGGTTTTAATGAGTCCATACCCAAAAGGGATCGGCACATCTTCAGTCTTTACCTACTTGATGCACCCTAAAAATGTACTATACTAGTTTTTAAATTGATTCATTTCTTACTTTTGTGGTGTCTTCAAAACTATCCCACCCGGGGACCTCAGGTCACAGCAATAGTTTGGAATCAGACTAATGTCTGAATTGGCTGGAGGAGTTGCTTTACAGCAATATATTCAATCTATATCCTGTGTGTACAGCCTCTATCAATCCCAGCTTGGCAGCCTTTGGATTCCCAACTCAGAGTCCCCTGCTATATGGACCATCTGCAGGGGCATGCAAAAAGGGGGGCAAGATCCCCTCCCCCCCAATCTCTGTGTTTCTGCAGCCTTGGGCCAGGAGAAAATGGCAGGGCTGCTGGCTGAGCTCCTCCTCCCCGCATCCCTACAGCTGCAGCCTGCTGCTTCTCCTTCCCTGTTTTTGGAGTCCCTGTTGCCTCTGCCTCCAGGCCCTGACTCACCTCAGCTGTGTCTGCAAAGCAGGCAGCAGCACTGGGACTCCAGGAGCACAGAAGCAGCAGCAGACTGCAGCTATAGGAGTGGGGGGAGGAGCCTGCAACCAGGTGCCCTGCTGCTTCCTCCTTGCCCAGGCTGCAGGGACATGGAGAGTTCTGTTGCAGGGGGAGATGCTGCTTCCTCACTGCTGGGCTTCCCCACCAGAGGCATCTTGAGAAATGGGGGGGAAGGGAGGGTCCACACATTTTTGTGTATTTAGTGTCCCTCCAAAAGTGTTCAAATTTAAATTCCTGCGCATGCCCCTGCCCATCTGACACAGCTACAGTAAGTACTTCCAGAATCTGTCTCAAATCCTAGTCTCATCTTGTCTATTTAATTAAGATCAAGATCAAGTGTAGTATCCATTTAATATCTGATATAGCCTCCTGCCTATGCAGGGGAATGGATTATAATAGGCCTGATACTCCACTACGTAGAGTCAGTTATGTTACAAAGGGATGGAAACTTTCATGTTTCTGGGAAAAGGATACTAGCTACCTACCTACCTGGGGATTTGGGGGGAGGGGAGAGAGGGAGTCTTCCCTTATTGAAAAGTTATTCTATACTGGTCTATCATGGGATGGTTTGTGCCTTCCTCTCAATGTTTGGTACTAGCTAGTGTTTGAGACAGGATTCCTGACTAAATCGGACCACCCGACTGGTCCAGACTGTTTGCAATTCATTTTTCTCACGTGTGTAACCATTAAAAACAAAACACATAAATTAAAAAAAAAAAAAAACCCAAACCCCCCCCAAAAACGACATCAATGTAGCCAGGAAACATACCTGTGGATCAACTGGGATTAGTGAAAGAAAATCCAAACCTAGAAAAATAAGAGATTAATGCTTGTCTCCTCTGTTATCAATAGTTGTACAGCTTTAAGAAACATTTTATCACCATTAATTGCTTAGTGTTAGCTATAGAGTACTTAGTGAAGGACACATGGTAATACCTGTCTCAAATTATCAGGAGCCAGGAAAAATAAAGTTGTTTAGTTACAAGTGGCTTTTTTCCCTACATCAAGGTAGAGTGATGGTGTATTCACTGGGGTGATTTTAACATGGTTGCATAGATGAGGAGGTAGCTAATTGGAGATATTGCAAGTGTATGCAAGTCTAGCATAGCACAAGATTCACTGTGTGACCGTAACTTTTAATCAACTGGACATAAAGTGTGTCATAATATTAAGCATGCTGTAGAGAAGTAAGGTCACAATGTGACCAAGTCCATCACCAAACAGCAGGCCTCTCCTCCATCCAAAGGCAGCCAGCAAGGAAACACTTCTAACATCATCCCTATTGTGTTGAAGCAGTCTGGAAACATTAGGAATGGAGAAGCAGTTCAAGCTTCAAGGAGCAGTGACTGAATTTCTTCCATCTTATACACCTTCAATGCTTAAGCATTTAGGGCAGAACATTCAAAAACAGAAGTCTACCAATGCTAGACACACTTTATAGTCTTGTATTTTTGAAAATCCTGGCCTTGCCTTCTCCATATTGACAGAAAGAAAGACAAAAGAATAGAGAATGGAATGGGCTACTGTAGAACTCACCTCCTACTCCCTCCCTTGCCAGCCAGCCCTGGCCTCCAACCGGATCTAGGCAATGGTGTTCCCTCACCAGCAAGCTGTCTGTCCCCCCACCCTCTGAGAAAATGGATGGGAGATTTGATTCAGGAGATTTCTCTACAGAGCCCATAAGGGAGCCACAATTCTCATTGTGAAATTCTAGAACTTTAATTCTCTCCTTAAGGTTAAAATGAACTAAAGGTGAACCGAAGGCTTTTCTGAGTATTCTACAGAAAGACACTGGGTTTTCTTAAGGGAGGCATGTTGGGAGGGAGGGAGGGAGCAATAAAAGAACCAGAGAGCGCAGTGAAACACAGAGGAGGTGATCTATTGCAATGCCATCATCCAGGTGGGGGCTAGAACAGGAAAAAAAGCCACAAGTGTAGCAGGGAGGACATGGACAGGTCAGGGAAAGGGGTGGGTGTTGGCTGAAACCATTTTCCGAGGCTCTGTGTACTAGTGTAGGTAGAAAGAATCCCAAGAATCCTCACAAACAGCATTCTTGTAAAGAGCAAGGATAGAAAATACCACCATTTCCCACCTTCTGATTGCTATTAGCAGCAGTGTTGAAGAATGCATCATGGGCATTTAGGGTATGTCTAGATAAAAAAGGCAACAGAGGTCAGAGCTTACACATTGTAGCTCACCTTAACCTTTTTCCTAGGCTAGACAGAGTAACACTAGGGACAACGTCAACCAGCTAGATTGAGGTAAAAGGTCTCCCCCCTTGTTTAGAGGCAAGGTAAGGTTGAGGTGAGTGGTCACAACTTTAGATACTTACTCTCCCTGTCTTGTGTTTTTGAAGCACATCAGCCAGGTGATCACACTAACAAAACCTAATCCATCATAGTGAGACTTCTCCTCTAGCTGATTTACCAACACACAAACTCGAGTTTGTGCTCATTAGAGCAATGTTTTGGACTTCATTTTGGAAGCTATACAACTGGAATCTGAGCATGGAAAGACACCCTAGTGACCTGCTTGCACTGTTCTTGTTTAGATGTAGCATCAGTGCAGTGCTCAGTAAGGCAATACCTCATTAGTTATTAATGAGAGTGTTAGAATATGTTAAAAAAAATTAACCACCACCTACCTGGCAAGTCTGACGATATACTGGATATTTGTGAGTGGTGGAATGGTACTGAGTAGTCTGTTAATGAAGGAGGAATAGCAGCAGGATCAACCGTTGTCACACTGGGCACTCTTACGGTAGATGGCTGATACATGAGAACCCTGTTTTAAACAGCATGGGAAATTACAAACAATCTAGCTGTTAGTTAAGAGGAGAGAAATTCTGCACCACAGGGCATTCTCATTCACAAGGTCACTATGTTACAACACAACTATAGTGTGGCTACTCACTACACAGTACTCCACTCTAATCTCCTCTTTCATAACAGTCTTCATTATAACATGAACGTATCTTGGCTCTCAACAGCAGCTGTGACATAAGAGCAAGTTGGCATTAAAACAAAGTACAGTGCTGCAGTCATTTATAACACTTTCATCCAGGAATATAAATGGCTATTTGTAAGTGAATTAAGTACTCTGGGGAAGTGAGGAACTGACAGAACTAGTTGGAGCCAGGAACAGGACAAGCTGGCACTCCTTTACGCTTCCCCACATAATCGCTACACTCATGTTTCTCAATGCTGACTTCTAGTGCCACATAAAGTTGGTCCAGCATTTATCAGTCCTCTCTTACCAATGTATGGTATGAAAACACCAAACTCATCTTCATTCACAACTTAAGGCAAGAGTTAAATTCAGCTCTCCAGAGGTGCAAGACAGTACAGTAACCCACAGGGCCAACTATCCCCTCAAATATTTGAATAAGATCTTTTTGTAACCCCAAGTCAGTGATAGAAACTTACACAGGAAACATGGCAGAATGCATACATTTCTAGACACTGAAAAAGACGGCTGAAGAGACATCTTAATTCTACAAAAGCATGTCTAATGTTTTTGTGCTCAGAAAACAGACAGGAATACTTCAGACCAACATAGGCTGGTTGCACTCATCTTGCCAAAAAGTGGCAGCAGCAGCATTATGAAAGGAAGTCATTGGCATCTGACGTTACTATTAAACCTTTTCTTTCCTGAAGATATTTAGAATTATTTACATTTGCGATCAGTACTGAAAGAGGAAGGATGGCAAGAGGACTCCTCTGCTGCTCTCACAACAAGTGATGAGACTTCAAAGAGGGTCACCGCTGGAAATCTATGAAAAGTAATTTCTACTATAGACTTGCCAAAGAGCAGTAAACACCTGTTGTTGCAGAGTGAACAGGGCATGCTCAGTACTTCAGCAGGTGGCAGAAGGGAGAAAAGTAAGTTTTAGGCATGGAGTGAAGAATTTACTTGAGGAAAGGACATGAGCTATTATGCTGTGACTCTCAGATGTTGTAGGAAATTTGATCGTGACCAGTCAGTGATGCCAGAAGGTTGACCCTCTGGAGTGGGTTGGCGGAGCAATGGTCAGCTCTAATAATGGTCAGCCTAAGAAATACAGTAACTCCTCACTTAAAGTCGTCCCGGTTAACGGTGTTTCGTTGCTGATCACTTAGAGAACATGCTTGTTTAAAGTTGCGCAATGCTCCCTTATAACGTTGTTTGGCAGCCGCCTGCTTTGTCCTCTGCTTGCAGGAAGAGCAACTTGTTGCAGCTAGCTGGTGGGGGCTTGGAACCAGGGTGGACCGGCAGCCCCGCTATCAGCTCCCCGCTCCCTTAAGTTCCCTGTGCAGCAGCCGCCCAGCAGGCTACCAATTGCCAGCAGTTCAGCTGGCCCCCCCCCCACTGCCATGTGCTGCTCCTGCCCTCTGCCTTGGAACTGCTCCCAGGAGCCTCCTGCTTGCTGTGCGGGGGGGGGGGGAGGGGGGGGGGAAAGAGGAGGAGGAGGAGGAAGAGAAGAGAGAGGAGGAGGGGGGCTGTCAGGGTGTCTCCCTCCCTCCGCTCCTGCCCCCCGCTTACCCCTTCTCCATATAGAGCAGGGTGAGAACACGACAGGACAGAGGGAGCTTGCTGGCCACAGCTGCTGTCTCAACTTCCTGATCTACTTAAAAAGGCAATATACTTAGAGTGGTGTCAGCGTACTTAAAGGGGCAAGGTGCATCTCTCTCTCTCACACACAGGGTGTGTGTCTCGGTCTGCCATGCTGTCTCCCCTCCCTCCATTCATGCTGCCTTGTAAAGTGTGAGGCTACATTAACAATGTGTTAACCCTTGAGGGCTCAGCCGAATGCTAGTTCATCATTTACCAATAAAGCATTCCCTGGGAAATATCCCACCCTCTTCCATCCTCTAACTTCACCACTTCAACCAAGCTTCACAATTATCATTGCTATGTACAGTATTAAATTGTTTGTTTAAAACTTATACTGTGCGTATATGTATATATAATATAGTTTTTTGTCTGGTGAAAAAAATTTCCCTGGAACCTACGCCGCCCCCCCCAATTTACATTAATTCTTATGGGGAAATTGGATTCGCTTAACATTGTTTTGCTTAAAGTCGCATTTTTCAGGAACATAACTACAACTTTAAGTGAGGAGTTACTGTACTCCCCTTCTTTAGATGAGTATCTAAAGGTCTCTCAGGCCCCCAAAGTACTCCAACTGAAATGCCCTGATGGGAAGATGTAGTCAGGGACTGTTGCTGAGTGATATAAAAATGGGAGGGACCCAGAAGAGAAAAATGTTGGTAATGGTAAGTAATTTCACTGGAAGTTGGGAATCCTGTGTCTAGCTGGGAAAAACAGGGGGATGATGAGATAAGAGAACTTTTAGGAAGTGGCACTTCTGACAGGGCCTGACAAAAGCCACTGAACAAAATCTATCCCCCTTGTAACTCTACTAAAGCAACAGAATTGTATAAGGAATGAATATGGCCTTCTTGTTTTTAGCAGGATGGCTTTTTGCCATCTCTGCCAATCTTCTGGGGTTGGGTTTTGTGGTTTTTTTGGGGGTCCTTAACTCCCATTGCTGCTTCTTCTATCGCACTTAACTCTCCTCTCTCACACAGTGTTTTCTGTCTCTCTTCTGGCTGATGATCAGGTTTAAGAAATTCAGCTGCATGCAGACTTTGGAAGGAAAATCTAGGAGTTGATTCAACACAGTATAGTGTTTCCCTTCCAAGGCTGACATGCTGGACTTCACCATATCAATGAAACAGCACTATAGGATTTCAGGAGGCAGGCCCTTTACTATTTGTGGTATTTTCAACCCTTAAATGAAAGCTAGTTTAGCAGGAATGCATTAGCATTTTGCATTGGGGACCCCCTCTGCCACAGCTATCACACCAAGGGAGTACATTCCTGCATACACAGCAAGTGAGGGCAAATCTCTGTGTGATGTAAAACTATATAAAATAATCACCTGTATGAAGATACCATATATTAATACAGCTTTCTGCAAGAAGTAACCTAACAGAAGTTCTGATGTGGAAATTTGGAACTGCACCCAGAAGAGATATTTGCAAGTCCATCCACATGTTAGCTTATCTGAGACATTACAGAATAACAACTAACTTTAAAAATTAACAAACCCTTTGGTTGGGCTTCCTTGTGTTTCAGACATAAATATGCATTTCCTTTTGGCAGGAGGATCTTCCTCTTCATCAGAAGAGCTCTCTCTTGTCAAGTCGATAACATCTACTTTCTTCTTGTTTACCTCATTGGCCACTGTCACAGAACATGGTTTGCTGACAACAGTGGAACCTAAAGGAGAAGCATGATTGTTTAAGCAATGTTAACATCAGCTGTTTCCATTTGTGGTATGAATAGCTTCTCAAATTCTACAGTACTTAACTGAAACATGGGCCTTCTGGCCTCTATATACGAAATCAGAATTCAGAAGCAACCTTGGGATTACTACTCCCTCCACCAAAGACTGGGAGCCACAAAGGCCTTATCTACATGACCGCTTAAGTCGATGTAAGTTATGTCACTCAGGGGTGTGAAAAGACCCTGAGCGACGTAACTTACACCAACTTCATGCGGTGTCTACACCATGCTATATCGCTGGGAGAGCGCTCTCCCGTCAACTTATTGTGTTTTCACCAGACCCGCTAAATTGACGCTGCTGAATCAATCGCAGTGGTGCCAATTTAGCACCGTAGTGAAGACCAGCCAAAAAAGACCTAGATCATCCAGTACATCTCTGTGTCACCAGAGGGGAACAAAATTCCTTCTTGTGCCTCTCCCAGTGATAATGAACAGTCCATTTCCCAAAAGAATCAACATGAAATAATATTTTTTTTTAGAGAGAAAGGGATGTTCTTTTAAAATCTAAATGGGTGAAGGGCTAGGATACTAAGCCCCCAAACTCACTGCTGGTAGCTAAAAGGGTTATCCTAGTTACATCCGAGAGTCTATAATGTTTAGATATTTTTATCCATTTGATATTCAGTACACAAACATACATACTTTCTATTTTGGTACACTGAGGACTGGACACTTTCAGAGCTTCCTTCTTAGGCCTCATAGGACACCAAGAACCATCCTCTTGGAATTTAATCTCATCCACATCTGAACATTCATTAAGGATTTCCATAAAGAGCCTGGAAAATAAAGTTGAGTTGCTTTGGTTTTGTTTACAGTCCTGAGCTAAATCAGAAGTGATGAAGTTAAAAGCCAGCTATAATGGAGTGTGAATTGAATCAAGGAAGCTAGGGAGAAAAAAAACAAAAAAAAGTTTCAGCTACCTGGGGTATTATAACATTACACTATCAAAGAAACTGAGGAACCACCTGATCAGCATCCTCTACAGCAAAACAGGAAAACATCAAAGAAGAGCTCTCCAACCTGGAGACTTTCATAAATAACCAACCTTCCACACAAACGGACTTTACTAAAATAAGACAAGAGATCTACATTACACACTTCACCTCTCTACAAAGGAAAAAGGATCATAATCTGTCTAAAATCCTACCTGCCACATGGGGCCACAACAGTGGTACCCCTAACTCACCCAGCAATTGTAGGGATATTAAAGAAGGTACTAACAGTGATTCCCCCAAGTGACAGTGACCCCCCCCCAATTTGTCCCCCACACTTTAAAATCCAACAGTTTCACCTAGTACAAAAATCTCTTGGGTCTTCTGTTAAAACTTGTAAACTACTGTCTGTGTAAAACTTGTAAGCCATGGATTGTATCTGTTCTTAGAAAGATATTTATTGCTATGTAAAACTTGCAAACAGTCAATTGACTCTGTTCTCTAAGCATGCTCTGTAATTGATACACGGTAAACAAATGCTATGAGCCGTTAAGTGACTTTCACTCCATTGTAACAGCAATGGCTCCTAGGAACAGACCCCCACCCTCTGATTAAATGGAATGTATGTTGACCAATGCTTGATGTACATGAATGGTTAGGGAGGTGCCAGCCTAGAAAGGGAATATCCATAGGCCGAAGAATGTGTCAAGTGGACCACCAGACAAACCCCCCACCCCTCCCCCACCCCATCACCTGGAAGGATGAGAAACAAACTTTGGACAGTGTGGAGGCACCAGGAATGTGCCATCTGCTGATTGAGTCAGCAACAGCAGGATGAAACAGCTCCCATAGACTAACATAGGAATTAATTCCTATAAGAATGGTCTCTCAAGACTGAGGACTTAGTCTCTGGCTCTGCTACCATCCTCCAGGAGCATCAGGTGCGCACCTGACACGGACTCTGCTCCACTCTTGTGTACAAGATACCTGGCCAGTATTCTGTCACAAGCAACTTCTAGGCTGGTAACTATAACACCTATACAGAACTTGAATGAATGATTGTGTGAATGAATATACATATTATATATGGGTGTATAAGGAATAAGTAGTGATAGGAATAAGTAGTTAAACAACGTTGTTTACTGTTACATTTATTGTAAATACCATAATAAAACAAAAGGTGACAAATGTCTTGTCCCCTTTAATAAGATCTTGCTGGTTTTTATTGGTCTAATATAATTGGTATAACACAATATCGTCAATTTATCCAGCTCACACTCAACCCAGCAGAAGAGTCTGCCCTATCTCGGGGACTCTCTTTTTGCTCCACCACCCCCACGAACATGATACAGTTCTGTGGTGATCTGGAAGCCTACTTTTGCTGTCTCCGACTCAAAGAATACTTTCAAGATAACACTGAACAGCGCACTGATACACAGATACCACCCCCCTCCCCCCAACAGCACAAGAAGAAGAACTCCACATGGACTCGTCCTGAGGGTCAAAATGACAGTCTGGACCTATACATAGAATGCTTCCGCCGACGTGCACAGGCAGAAATTCTGGAAAAACAACATCGCTTGCCTCATAACCTAAGTCGTGCAGAATGCAATGCCATCCACAGCCTCAGAAACAACCCTGACATTATAATCAAAGAGGCTGATAAAGTAGGTGCAGTTGTCATCATGAACAGGTCTGACTACAAAAAGGAGGCTGCCAGACAACTCTCCAATACCAAATTCTACAGGCCACTTTCCTCAGATCCCACCGAGGAATATACTAAGAAACTGCACCATCTACTCAGGACACTCCCTACACTAACACAGGAACAAATCAACATAGAATAACCCCGGTCGGGGCTCTAAGGGTATCTACTACCCAAGATCCACAAAACCTGGAAACCCTGGACGCCCCATCATCTCTGGAATTGGCACTCTCACTGAAGGACTGTCCGGATATGTGGATTCTCTACTCAGACCCTATGCCACCAGCACTCCCAGCTATCTCCGTGACACCACTGATTTCCAGAGAAAACTACAATGCATTGGTGATCTTCCAGAAAACACCATCCTAGCCACCACGGATGTGGAGGCTCTCTACACAAACATCCCACACACAGATGGAATACAAGCTGTCAGGAACAGTATCCCTGATGATGCCACAGCACAACTGGTTGCTGAGCTCTGTGACTTTATCCTCACGCACAATTATTTCAAATTTGGTGACAATATATACCTCCAGACCAGTGGCACCACTATGGGCACCCGCATGGCCCCACAATATGCCAACATTTTTATGGCTGACCTGGAACAACGCTTCCTCAGCTCTCGTCCACTCACGCCCCTTCTCTACCTATGCTACATTGATGACATCATCATCTGGACCCATGGGAAGGAGACTCTGGAAGAATTCCACCACGATTTCAACAGCTTCCACCCCACCATCAACCTCAGCCTGGACCAATCTACACGGGAGGTCCACTTCCTAGACACCACGGTACAAATAAGTGACGGTCATGTTAACACCACCCTATTCCGAAAACCCACCGACCGCTACGCCTACCTTCATGCCTCCAGCTTCCATCCCGGACACAGCACACGATCCATCGTCTACAGCCAAGCGCTGAGGTATAACCGCATTTGCTCCAGCCCCTCAGACAGAAACCAACACCTACAAGATCTTCACCAAGTATTCTCAAAACTACGATACCCGCACGAGGAAATAAGGAAACAAATCAACAGAGCCAAATGTGTACCCAGAAGCCTCCTGCTATAAGACAAGCCCAAGAAAGAAACCAACAGATCTCCACTGGCCCTCACCTACAGTCCTCAGCTAAAAGCTCTCCAACGCATCATCAGTGATCTACAACCCATCCTGGACAACGATCCCTCGCTTTCACAGGCCTTGGGAGGCAGGCCAGTCCTCGCCCACAGACAACCCACCAACCTTAAGCATATTCTCACCAGCAACCACACACCGCACCATAGTAACTCTAACTCAGGCAACAAACCTCGATGCCAACTCTGCCCACATATTTACACCAGCGACACCATCACAGGATCTAACCAGATCAGCCACAACATCACCGGTTCATTCACCGGTTCATTCACTTGCACGTCCACCAATGCAATATACGCCATCATGTGCCAGCAATGCCCCTCTATGTACATCGGCCAAACTGGACAATCCCTACGTAAAAGGATAAATGGACACAAGTCAGATATTAGGAATGGCAATATACAAAAACCTGCTTCAGGACCAGACTCCAAAGAGAAACTGCTGAATTTCAGTTCATTTGCAAATTTGACACCATCAGCTCAGGATTAAACAGACTGTGAATGGCTAGCCAACTACAAAAGCAGTTTCTCCTCCCTAGGTGTTCACACCTCAACTGCTAGAAGAGGGCCTCATCCTCCCTGATTGAACTAACCTCGTTATCTCTAGACTGATTCTTGCCTGCATATTTATACCTGCCTCTGGAAATTTCCACCACATGTGTCTGATGAAGTGGGTATTCACCCACGAAAGCTTATGCTCCAATACGTCTGTTAGTCTATAAGGTGCCACAGGACTCTGTCACTTTTACAGATCCAGACTAACACGGCTACCCCTCTGAAACATTACTCTACAATCACACCGCTGCAGCTGTCCTTCTCTATGGATTTCAAGTCTGTTCAGAATACCACATCCAACACCTACTCCACCTGGGGAGCATTACTGGTATTTATGAACCTTTTCAGGGGAGTAATAGGGATTAAAGATAAAATTATAGCCTTGGAATAAACGCTTGACGTTGATTTAAGCAGTTACAGAATATTTTACGGTCCAATTCCATAAAAAGATTTCAGAAGTACAGCCTGCCTATGTAAACACCTAGTGACATGGTGGATTCTCCATCACTTGAAGTCTAAGTCAAGGCTGATGTGTTTCTAAGAGATCTGCTATAGCTCAAACAGAAGTTATAGGCAGGAATTACTTGCTCTATGGTCTGGTGTTATGTAGGAGGTCATCTTAGATGATCATAAATGGTCTCTTCTGGCCTTGACATCTCTGAATATTCAAGGAAATAAAGTAACATTGAAATAAGATAGCCAGAAACTGAAAATCTCAATGTTGAAACCATAGCATAGGTTTGTACTTGCTGTATTCATATTCTAAGATACAGAACTACTGTAAAAAAGGAAAATGACAAACACAATCTCTTACCCATCTAATATTAGACTCTCATAAGCTGCCTTTTTGTCACAGACAGGACAAATCCAGGTGGGCTTCTTTTCATTCATTTGTAGGTAAAGAGCAGCATCAAAACATTGCAGATGTGTGCAGGTAACAGCACGGCATGGGATTGTCAATCTCATTTTTCCCAGCTGCAGGAGATGCAATAGAAACAAATATCAGCATGACAGACAAGAGGGAACCGAAATACATTTTCGGAGATAACAATGAAATAAACCAGTCACAGGATAAGAATGGTTTCCTGCTGGTAAATAAATGCCCAATCCCAAGGTCCTGGTATTCCCATAAATTCTATCAAAATCAACAGGAGTTGTATGTGCAGAAAGAATACAGGATTGTGTCATTCACAGAGACATTGGTTTTGCCTCTAAATGTCAAGGCCCAGCAGAGGCGTTTTTAATAGCAGATTGTGCTGGTCCTATGTCAGTGTTCTATTGCTATGATTTTGTTACAGTAAAATGCTTGAAGCATTCATAATATTTTGTACCTTTTATCACAGGATCTCAAAGTGCTTTATGAACACTGATTAGTGAAGTCTGACTTCTGAATTGGTACTATACCCACTTTATATGGGTAAACTGAAGAACAAAGCAGATCACTCAGCTGGTCACAGTCACATAAACAAATCTGTGACTGAGCTGGGAATAAAACCTAAGAGTTGTGACTCCCAGGCATCTTGTTCTTGTTAAAAGATTACACTACTACAGGCTTGCAGCATTATTTCCTGCATGATTTCAATCTAAACAGGCAAGAGAATCCCAAAGTTATTTGTAGGTCTTATGCTTCAGTTTGTAGGTCTTGTGACATTCAGTGTCAAAGTGGTCAAGAATTGGCTTATTCTTATAAAAAGGTGATAGTTTGGTATAGTAGGTAGGACATTTGAGTCAGGGGATCTAAACTCTATTCCCAGCTCTGCCATTTATCTGCTGAGAAACTCTGGGCAAGTCATGTCAATTTTTAATGCCTCAGTTTCACCCTCTTAAAAAAAAAAAAGGGGGGGTGGGAACAACAATACTTCCTCTCCTGTTTAAAGGTCTTGAGAGGTACACATGATCAAGTATGTTGCACTGGATGCTCTCACAGCACTTTTATGCTTTAACTTGTTAACTACTGTTTGTATTTAAAAAAAAATACCACTTACTGTATTACAGAAATTCCTCTAACAGTAAAAGCTATTTTACAAAGTTCTGAGTTGTGGGTCCTTTTTACAATAATCCAACTTTGAATTTAAGATGAACAAAAATAAAGAATGACCCCCCCACAAAATTTAATTGCATATTATACTTCACAACTTTACTTACAGGACACATCAGAGATACCCGCAAACTGGTTGTGGCAATTTCGCTATCAGGATCAGCAGTCAGCTTTTCTTTAACTAGTACAATGAAAAACAATTTAAATTACATTACATAACCATTATTAAAAATGCCATTCTTGCCACTCAGGTGTTTGAGTAGATGCTCATTATAATACTGCTTAATTTTCATGTAAAGTCATCTAAATTGAGAAGCTGGGAAATTTGCTTACAGCAAGTATCAAATTTGCATTGATTTCCTAGTTTTAGGCCCAATCCTGCAAACACTGGCAGGCAGAGTACTTACCGCCATCAAGAGTAATCCCACTGATGACCCACAGCAGTTAGCACTAGACACAATGGTGTTTGCAGGAGCGGGCCCTAACCTATATATAGGCTGAATCAAATACAATCTTTGAAGGGGGCCTCCAAAAAAGTCTTTACACTTCACAGGAAGGTGAATGGCACCTCATACATGTGGAGAGATTAATGGATATTGACGTCAACACAAGTTCTACATTTTACAGCCCACCACTGCAGAGGTGCTCTTAGCAATATCAGGAGAGAGTCCAGACACTGAGTAGGTGTTCCCCTCATGGTCTGGAATGAGCAAAAGCAGTGCAAGCTCTCTCTCTACTGGGGATAGAAGACTTCTGTAAATCTGCATGGTGTAAATCTGGTACCTTTCACCAATTCTAGATTAAAAAAAAAAAGCAACAAAAAAGTAGAAAAATTCAACCAACTTACTTAGTGCTCTGGAATGGTCTGGGTTTCTGATACCTTTCATTTTTAACCTCTGCAAAAGCATGGCTGAAGTGAGCTGCCGAACAAGATATACAGACATGGAGTAATTCTACAAAAGAAGAAAAATATGATTAAGGATGGAAAAGTTTCCCTGCCTTTTCTTTGAAAACAAAAAATACAAAAAATACAAAAAACCACCAGTAACAGACATACCTCACAATACAGTAAGATTATAAAATATGCTAGCAGAATTAAATGTAAATCAATTCTCTGTTAGTTCAACAAAACAAATGGTCACACCTTTTTTGTACCTCTTCATAAAGTTCCACCCTCTTACACCAACAGAGAACTTGGCCAGATGTCAAGTCATGTGTTTGTCAGTTTTATGGTAGGTATCTCAAAAGGTGACCCAAAACAGAATATAAAACTGTTTATACAAAAGCACATGCCTGCCCACATAATCATTATTAGTGCACATTTCAGACTAATACTAACACTATTACTTTCTCCCACATCTCTTTAGCAGGCTCCCAAGTGAACAACTGCAGGAGAGTAATATTATGTCTAGACATCTCCAATACCAGTAGTAGAGTGGATCAGAGCTCAAGACGGGAGTTTGCTTCTGGGAAAAAGTAATAATGTAGAGATAGATTATTTAATTTCTTCTATCCTCCCTCCAGTGTGCAATAGTTCTCTGTAATACAGTTATTAATATCTTGCATAGTCTAAGTTGGATTACAAGAACTGGACGCCAGTACTTCACTTGAAAGACTATTCCTCAGTACTACAGATCTCACCATCAGAAATTTTCCCCAGATTTACCCTAAGTTTTCCCCTTCTTACCTGCAACCCTGTACTCCCAGTTATACTTCCTTTTACTATGTCAAATAACACCTCCACCTGTTCTTGTTATTTACACCCTGTCAATGTTACAAGGCATATCCCACACATAACTGTCACTCAAATGAATGAAACAATATTTAACTCACTCTTCCTGCAAATTAAGCACTCTTGGCCTCATATAACTTTAGATGCTCTCCTCTGAACGCCCTCCAATTTGTCACCATCTTTTTGGTCAAACTCAGAACAGAGCACACTATTTCAGGTGTGGTCACACCCATTACCTTCCTGTGATATGATATGACTTTTTGCTATATGTGTGAAGGTATTGGTCTATTTACTACTGTATCATACGGCAAAATCAAGCCTAGTCTGGTGTACACTTGTACCATTACTACTTTTGAAGTTTCTCCATTATTGATCTGTTTTGGTCTATTTTATCTTGGTTATATTTTCTAAATCAGATCTCAGTTTGCAATTTTCGGTCCTCACTGGTGTTTACCACTGCTCCCTAATTCATACCATCTGCAAGTTTCATTAACTCACTTATCACTTCTTTCAGATCACTGATGAAGATTAAGACACTACAGTACCCCCACTAGACACTTCCCCTCCAACAAAATGTGCTGCTTATAACCCTTTGTTTACAGTTCTTCATAGCCAGTTTTCTTTCCTTTTAGCTATGGTCTTATGGCTCCCATCACTGTAGTATCAGAGTGCCTCCTATTTAAACACAGAAACACTCCTAAGTATTTAAAAATAGAAATGAAAACAACATTTCTCCCTTTGAAGCCTGTTGGAGGAATAGTTATGTCTGAGTGCACAAAAGTTGTCTACCTGCATGTGAGGAGACTGAGGGAAGCCAAGTGTGTGTGTGTTGGGGNTTGCAGGCACAAGTTCCACAGTATAGATCCAGCTCCTGTGAAAGTTCTGCATTCATGAGGCTTCCACTACCAGTTAACAAATTTATCACTGGTGAATGTAGCTATTGTGGGAGGTTATGATCACTGAGGGAGAGGGGCTCTCTCAGAAGCTGGGACCAATACCATGAAAGGTTTCCAATTTCAGGACAGAGACCTTGAACCAGACTACTGAATTCAGGGCTAATTCCTGCAAGATGCTGAGCACTTTGACTTGGATCTAGCAAAGCACTTCACCATGGGCTTATAGTACATCTTATAAGTAGTCCCATAGGCTTCAGTGTCAGAGTACTTCGCACCTTGCACAAAAGGAGCCTTGGCAACCAGTGCAGAGAGAATACCGCATTGATGTATCTGCAGCAATCCATGTTGCTATGCAGATGGCTTGATATGTTTAGCATCAGTTGTAGTAACATTTTAAAAACTCCCGCACCCCAATCTGGGTCTATGCTTGTTATGTAGTATATATATTATGAACCCTGTAACCGACACTTGTAATCCCTCATAACCCAAGCCTGACCTCAGATGTACAGTACCTTCCTTCTTAACTAGTGTAAATTTGATTTTAAACATTAAGTTAATTTCACAATTAACGTTTTTAAGGAAACCAATTTTACTTAAAAATGAACAGCATTTGGGTAGAAAATAGGAAACTCAAAACACATGTCTGCATGAGGGTGGCTGGAGACAAGGCATGTCTGGTCATTTTCAAAATGTCTGCTCCTGTGCCCCCGGACTTCTCTTACTGATCTTAATGGCCAACTGCGTATAGAAGACTCATGCTACAGAGCATTTTCTTTGTCACAAACTACATCATCAAGTTAGGAAATGGCAAGTTCCTCTCATTACTAGTCATTTTTATTATTCTTCATCTCACTACAAACAGTGAAAAATAAAAAAAATGTTCTCTGAAGCAATTCTAAAGCCTTTTACATTATTGTTTTACTTTAATAAGTTTCAGGTGAAATGCTGGCACTGCTGAACTCACTGGAGTTTTGCCATTGACTTCAATGGCACCAGGTTCTCTCCTATAGTCATTAATCATGCGCACGCCCTATGGAACTTTTCTGCAAGCCCTACATTCTTGCAAACTGTAACTTTTTATTAAGCTTCTAAAATAAATGTTTTCTTCCTAGCAAGCTACTGGATGGGAAGAGAGTTGAAATCTTTATAGTGAAGGAGTACAAGCAATTTATGTTACCACATCTCTTGCCAGCAACAATCAAGAGGGAAAAGGAGTAATACTGAGTGAGGTTACTCTCATACTACAAAGAACATAGTTTACCTTTCCTATTTCAGATGACCAAGAAATGGAGATCTGGTTTGGCACTGCTGATGATAATCTAACTAGAGATGTAATATTCAATGGGCGGCCGGGTCGCTTCTGCTCAATCCCATTTTTTGGTGGTGGAGCATATCCCTGCAATAAGGAAGAAAAGAAGTGTTTCTCTAAAATTTTAGACTGTACTCTGGTCAAACGCCGACTGTACTCTGAAATCTACCAAAGACACCCCATTACAAGGTTTTTGGAAAACAGAAGTTTTTATACCAAGTTAAAAATATTGTTTTCTGAAGTTAGCAAAATACAAAAGGAGTGCCAAAAACTATCACAAATCATTTACTTACTTACCCTTCTCTCCCACCCCAATAAGCGTCTTGTAATCACTAGCAAAGAGACCTTTACTTCTGTCTAGTGACTGGGTACGCATCAAGTTACATGCTCTGTCCTGAAACTTATCAATATAGAAAAAAGTTCTGTACAGCTTTACAGAGCTGTACAAAGATTATCTGTAAATGGGTAAAGTTCTCCTCCCTTTTCATCTACTCTCAAGCTTCAGAGTTCTACTGCATACGAGTCACAACCTTGCCCAAATGTTAACTGTTATGAAAACACCTGCCCGTAGAAATGAGTCTCACATTAGCCTTCTCTGTGCTAGGGAGATTTTGCAAAAAGTTTCCTACAGTTAACATTGTTTGGCTCCACCACTATTGGCAATGTTTGAAGCCCTAGTATTTGTCTGTCCTTCATCCTCACCGTGAATATTGCTATATCCCCACAGCTATAAAGGGCTCAAATTTTGGAGTGAGATATCTTCTAAGAAATTTCCTCACAACTCGAGGAATTCAAGCCACCTACTGAGCACACACACACACAAAAAGTGTGCACTCAGATTAAAAACAGGCTACGTACAACCAAACCAAACCTGATAAGATTTTGCAGATGCTATGTAGAGAGGCTTCCCTCACAGCCACAGTCAGAATTTTTAAGAATAATCTTTATGCTACAATTTATCTTTGTCACAAATGGACCAAAATAATTAATATCTACGTAGTACTTTTAACATGTAAAATGATAAATATTAGCATTGGTGTCTTAGTGATCATCAGTGCCTGCAAATGCCCGATGTACAGATCAGTAACTGCACAGGCAAATTAGGCATAAATTTGTGAGCATATTTTTGAAAAGAGTCAGGCCCTTTTTCTCCCCCACTTTAGACTTTAAGCAAACTAATCTATCAGCAAAAGCTACATATTGAATAGAATTTCAGTAACTTACCGGCAATGGAAATAACTTCCCATTTACTTTAATGCACAAACTATTGGGATAGTTATCTTCTTGAGGGCAGCTAGTCTCTGCTAGGCATAACCTATTTCCAAAAGAGAAATTTCATTTTTAAGTGATGTTACACTCAGAAAACTATTTACATATGTTAAAATATACTTGGATTAAAATAATGAAGTACAAACTTAATGTAAGAAAAACCTTAAATCACCTTAGCTGAACTTGGACTGTGTAATCCCTCCTGCCCCCTGGCAAGAAGTCCCTGTTGGGGGAAAAAGAAAAAAAAGAAAGTCCATTGAGAGAGAGAGGGGCGGGGGTTGGAGGGGAAACAAAATCTCACACCCCAATTTATCACATAGAAAAAAAGGACAGACCTGCTCCAACATCTCTACTTACTTTCAGGACTCTTAAGTTTCTCATTACTACACTACCCATGTAGTACAAGAACAAAGCACTTGTAACCAAAACAATCTATTTGTATTAATTAAAAGGATAAACTAGGTCTGTGCCTTCCCTCCAGCCAGGTCTTGGGACTCCAAGGAGGTGGTGTAGAGCGAGGGGAGGAAAAAAAAAGAAAAATCTGACACCACCTGAGGGGGGAAACCAGCCCAAAGGAGGTCCTTCCTACTGCATTCCACTGACAAACAAGGATAGAGGGTAGAAGCAGCCTCCCACCCCAGCAACTAGTGATGTAAATATCGCTTAAAAAGATAACCAATTTAATAGTTTAAACAGTTAACCGATTCGGGCCTCACATGCAGGCCTCTCTCCATTTCAGGCAGGACCTTTGTTCCGAGGATGGCGCATCTCCCCTCCCACCCTTGCCCCTGACAGATGGGAAGGGCAGCTGAGCTCATACCGGGGGTGACAACAGGCCTAGCCAGGAGAGCCTAGGGCAGTTGAGGGGGCCCAGCACCTCCCTCACATCCTCAGTACCCAGGAAAAGGGAGAGGGGCCCCAAGTACCTAGTTTGTCCCAATGTGGCCTCCGCATACACTCCATGCCACCCCAGCAGCAGCTTCCCTTACCAGCGTGCTGACCGCCTCCGCAGTCAAACCCCTTCCAGTGGCAGGGAGAAGCCAGGGACGACTTTACCCACCGACGGGGCCTGCAGCCCCTGCCAACCCCCCTGGCCAAACACGTACACCCTGCTTGGCTGGCCGTGCCCACCCCCCCATCCCTGCGAAGCCCCCGGGGAGAAAACCCTGCTGGGCTAGAGTGTTAATATTGACCTGGCCCCTTTAAGACAGGGATGATGCCCACCCTTTCCTGGTTGCCATAATCACCTCTTGCCAGAACCTGGTCGAGACCCACGCGCAGGGGGTTAACGGTTAGACTAATACTTACCGGTTAACCGTTTAATATTTTACATCTCTACCAGCAACCAGGGAACATGGGGAAGAAAACAGTCTGCCACTCTTGCAGCAGCCATGAAGGCTATTTGATTTCAATTAATCAGGTCTCATTTTCTTATCTAACTCCCTGATGATGCAGTATTGTCCCCCCAACATAACCATTATGTGTTTGTACAAACACTAGTTTTAGGTGTACTGAATAATAGGCTCCCACCCACCACTTTACTTGAAAGATTGTTTCACAGGTGAAGAGATGTGAAGGAAGATTTTTCTGAAACTCCCCTGCAACTTTGCAAAAGCAGTGATTTAACACATGCTCACAAATAAATGCCAGGCACTCCCTCTTACCTGGAAATGCAGATTTCTCTGACTTGCTGAGGTGTTAAAGCAAAGATAAAAAACTTCTCTTGGAACCTCTGAATACTGCTCTGTACTGAGAGAAGACATGCAAAGCAGCTTTAAAACAGAATGGTCCACTAACAAAAGTCCAAATGATGGAAAGGGTGGTGAGTTAATAGAAGAGTCCACAACTCTGCTTTCTTGGACAAAACAAAGGTCACATAATAATGGAGTTGCTATTGATTGCATGCATTTGTCAATGAGGAATGGATATGAATCATTCAATTATAGTCAGATAGCTTAATATTAAAATTACACTTAATACTAAAATGACATTTTTGCCCTCTTCAGAAGCTTGGAAAACTAGGTTTATTTTATTCCTAGATTTTACAAGGGATTATACAGAGTTGAAGTGTTCCAGAATTTTCGCTGGGTGTCAGGCAAACATGCAAAGCAAACAGCAACCCTGCATTTCCTCCCACATATCCTCATACAAATATAATAAGTAGAGTTTGAGATATTACAGTAAGTAGTTATAAGACAAGCATGTGCACAAGCTGTTATTGGCCAGATGGAGAATAACGATTCACTGGAAAACTGCTTTAATACCAGGAGTGGTGAAGGAAGTTACACCTTTGGAAAGTACCAGACCTCAATGCTACATCTATACGAAGACCTTGCCTACACTACAAAGTTTTGTCGGCAAAAGCTGTCTTTTGCCGACAACACAGGGGAGGCATGCACACACTACAAAGCTACTTTTGGCGGCAAAACTCCACTGTTTTGCCAACAAAATAAAACCACCTCACCAAGAGGCATAAAGCATTTTGTGGCAACTTAAAATGACAAAGCATCAGTTGTTTTGTCGACATAACTGGCTTCCACCAGTATCCCACAATGCTTGCCATGACCGCTCTGCTCACTGTTTTGAACTCTGCTGCCCTGCACCCCTCCCCTTTCAAAGCTCCAGGAAGTATTTGACAGCTGAGTGTGCAGCTCCCTTTGGGGAACAAAGAGCAAATCATTAATGTGAAATGCTCCTGTTCTGCCCTGCACTAGGAACACAGGGGCGGGCGGGGGAAGAAACAACTGCTGTGCTGCTTTGACATTCCTCAGCAGGGAGAGCTCACAGAGCTGTTTAGGAAGCCGCTCCCAGCAGCTGAGGAGTCTGTGGGAGAATTCGGAGTGAATCACAGAACCCCAGGCAGGCAGAGCGGAAGAGACTTGGGGAAGGTGTCCCCCTCCCCCTGCCTCAGGATAGGTCAGTCAGCCTGCTGTCTCCCCTGTCCCAGACACACTGCTCTCCTCTCCCTCCCCCGACACACTTTCAGTTGAAAAGCGGCTGACAATCTACTAGGATGCCTGGAACATGGGATTGAGAAATCTGTGTCATGTGACGTTGTACCTGCCCCATGAGGCATTACAAACCCTTCCCAAAGCACCCTGCAGCTAGTTGCACAGTGGGATAGCTACCCACAGTGCACTGCTCTCTGTCGATGCAAGAGCGGTTAGTGTGGATGCACTCTGGTGACACAAGGAGTTAGTGTGGACATGCCACAGCGCTTTTTAATTAAAGTGCTTTAATTAAAGAGGCATAACTTTTGCCAACAAAACTTTGTAGTGTAGACAAGGCCTAAACGTGCCTGGGGATCCCCCTTGTGAATATTTAAGGAGGCAGGGAGGAAATCAGACTAATGGTAGAATCCTCTTACAGGCACCTACTTGGCCATTTGTGGTGGTAATTGTTTTAACATGAGAACAGAGTGCAAAATGTGTTACCTTATGGATTTCTTTTCTGGGACCAATCTCACCCATACTACTAGGTTTCAGAGTAGCAACCATGTTAGTCTGTATCCGCAAAAAGAACAGGAGTACTTGTGGCACCTTAGAGACTAACATTTATTTGAGCATAAGCTTTCGTGGGCTACAGCATAGAATGGAACATATGGTAAGAAGATATATATATATATACAGAGAACATGAGAAAGTGGAAGTAGCCATACCAACTGTAAGAGGCTAATTAATTAAGATGAGCTATTATCAGCAGGAGGAAAAAAGAAAAAAAAAGTAGTGCTAATCAAGATGGCCCATTTTACACAGTTGACAAGAAGGTGTGAGGATACTTAACATGGGGAAATAGATTCAATACGTGTAATGACCCAGCCACTCCCAGTCTCTATTCAAACCCAAGTTAATGGTATCTAGTTTGCAGATTAATTCAAGCTCAGCAGTTTCTCACTGGAGTCTGTTTTTGAAGCTTTTCTGTTGCAAAATTGCCACCTTTAAGTCTGTTACTGAGTGACCAGAGAGCTTGAAGTGTTCTCCTACTGGTTTTTGAATGTTGATTCCTGATGTGAGATGTGTGTCCATTTATTCTTTTGCGTAAAGACTGTCCGGTTTGGCCAATGTACATGGCAGAGGGGCATTGCTGGCACATGATGGCATATATCACATTAGTAGATGTGCAGGTGAACGAGCCCCTGATGGCATGGCTAATGTGATTAGGTCATATGATGGTGTCATTTGAATAAATATGTGGACAGAGTTGGCATCAGGCTTTGTTGCAAGGATAGGTTCCTGGTTTAGTGTTTTTGTTGTGTGGTTGCTGGTGAGTATTTGCTTCAGGTTGGGGGGCTGTCTGTAAGTGAGGACTGGTCTGTCTCCCAAGATCTGTGAGAGTGAGGGATCATCTTTCAGGATAGGTTGTAGATCTTTGATGATGCGCTGGAGAGGTTTTAGTTGGGGACTGAAGGTGACGGCTAGTGGCGTTCTGTTATTTTCTTTGTTGGGCCTGTCCTGTAGTAGGTGACTTCTAGGTACTCTTCTGGCTCTGTCAATCTGTTTTTTCACTTCAGCAGGTGGGTATTGTAGTTTTAAGAATGCTTGATAGAGATCTTGTAGGTGTGTGTCTCTGTCTGAGGGTTTGGAGCAAATGCGGTTGTATCTTAGAGCTTGGCTGTAGATAATGGATCGTGTGGTGTGTCCTGGATGAAAGCTGGAGGCATGTAGGTAAGTATAGCGGTCAGTAGGTTTCCGGTATAGGGTGGTGTTTATGTGACCATCGCTTATTAGCACAGTAGTGTCCAGGAAATGGACCGCTTGTGTGGATTGGTCTAGGCTGAGGTTGATGGTGGGATGGAAATTGTTGAAATCATTGAGGAATTTCTCAAGGGCTTCTTTTCCCTGGGTCCAGATGATGAAGATGTCATCAATGGAGTGCAAGCAGAGTAGGGGCGTTAGAACAATGTTTCCTTAGCTCTCGTCCCCGAAGTCAGCCATAAAAATGTTGGCATACTGTGGGGCCATGCGGGTACCCATAGCAGTGCCGCTGTCTTGAAGGTATATATTGTCCCCAAATGTGAAATAGTAGTGGGTGAGGACAAAGTCACAAAGTTCAGCCACAGGTTTGCCGTGACATTATCAGGGATACTGTTCCTGATAGCTTGTAGTCCATCTTTGTGTGGAATGTTGGTGTAGAGGGCTTCTACATCCATAGTGGCCAGGATGGAAGATCACCAATGGATTGTAGTTACCTCAGGAAGTCAGTGGTGTCTCGAAGATAGCTGGGAGTGCTGGTAGCGTAGGGCCTGAGGAGAGAGTCCACATAGCCAGACAATCCTGCGGCTAGGGTGCCAATGCCTGAGATGATGGGGGGTCCAGGATTTTCAGGTTTATGGTTCTTGGGTAGCAAACAGAATACCCCTTGTCTGGGTTCTAGGCATGTGTCTGTACAGATCTGTTCCTGTGCTTTTTCAGGGGGTTTCTTGAGCAGATGGTGTAGTTTCTTTTGGTAATCCTCAGTGGGATCAGAGGATAATGGCCTGTAGAATGTTCAGACTTGTTTACAAGTCTGGGGGCTCTCCATTTGTCCTCCCTGTCAGTGAGAAAAGGCCCGTGAAATTTTCATCTCTTAAAAGTAGAGAAGAGTGGGTGTGGGTTTAGAGATTTTGCCACTATGGCTCCAAAAATTGCCTATAAAAACTAGGATTGCAACAGGCAACTTGGAAGCACTGAACTGCCATGTTGATTGTACCATTGGAGGCAGAGAATTTGGGGCAAGGGCAGAAGGGGCATGGCCAAGCCTCTGAGCCTCATAGAAAAGCCTAGGCTGCCAGTATTTAAAGAGGGGAGTAGTCCAGAAATCTCAGATTGTGGGAAAGGTCACGATCCAGAAAATATTACAAGTTTTTCTTACTATGCAGAAGGGGAGTTAATGGTGGGCCCGTAGGTATTTCTTTGGGCCTGAGCTGGTAAAACTCTCATGATCATTTCGAAAGGCTAATGTAATACTCCTGCCTATTTGTGGTTTGGTTTTTTAAAATTAAAAAAAAACAAAACACCACACTATATTGCTAGTATGCAAATATATGAACTACTCATCCCTTCAAAAAGTCATATGGGAATAACTATACTCCTTAGCTGCTCAACTGTAAGAGTCTATTTTGCCCTCCAAATCCCTAATTCTCAAATACACACAGTGAGTTGTTTGTTCTTGGTCTCAAGAGCCTTCCTGGGTCTACTAAATGGGATTATGCATAATCCAAGTCTGTTTTATTTTAAAACCAGTTCTCTTACACACACACAAAATCAGTAGTTAATTATCTAGATATATTTAATGTAAAAAAAACTCTGACAGTAAAAATGGCATTTTAAGGGTTCACTCTCTCTCAATAAAACTCTAGCTCAAGCATGCCTGGTTTACAATTTTTTATTTTTATTTTTATTTTTTTAAGTGTTTTTCCTGTCAGTCCTGCAAACAGCCTGGGAGCTAAACGTCAAGCAAAATTCTGGATTTCTGCATCACTGGTAATAATTCATCAGGCAAAATTCTTGCACTCATTGACAATTGTGCAAGGCTAACAGAAGTAAAACACTTCTATTAAATCAGAATATGCACAGAGAACACATCTGCTAAGTAAGAGTGGTGATGTTGCTCCCCACCGCCCAAAATCACTTGTACAGCCTTACTCTAACATGGACACCAGCTGAAACCACCTATGACTGTTCTATTATTGAACGTATGGCAGTGGATACATTTGCCAATCATGCTCATCATTTGACACCAAATTCTTCAGGAATTCAGGATAAATGCTACCCTTGCGAGCAGCTTTTCCTTTTTTAGTGGCCACAAGACCCTTGATTTCTTCTACTATGCAATACGGGGATATATAGGTGAAGTGGCAGAACTTTGTTGGATGTTTAGAAAGAGCTCTTTCTAAATCTTCTGTCTAGCCAAACGGGTCAGTTTTGGTTTTTTAATTACAAAGGTGGGTGGGGTGATAGCGTTGGCTGTCACTTTTGGTTGACAGTGTTTTTCCCAGGTCAGTGACTTCAAGCTCACAGAGTAGTGCCCAGGCTTTACTACTAGAATGAGCGTAGTGAAGACCCTCCATTATTTTGTTCCATCTTTTCAGGCATGCAGAGTTCAATGACTCTTAGTGCTTTTGCTGTGTCCAGAGCATAGCTCTTCTCATACTCTGCAGCTGTCAGCAAGAAGCATAGACCATGTGATAGCTGTGAGGAACGTGTTTCACAGCACCTTTGGTAAGAAGATAAACAAGGCGGTCAGAGATTCCTGGGACTGACCAGATATGGTGTATCCTTTGTACAATTACTGCGGCATATGCAATGCACAGCTAAACTGACATGCAGAATAGCAGAGCAGTGTTGGCTGCAAGCAAAGTTTCCAAGCACTGTTCGTGAAGCTTTCAGAGGAAAACCACTATTGTCTTTCATCAGAAAGCAGAGGTCCGGTTTGTGTTCAGTATTCTATCTGCCAGAGCAAGAAGTCCCTGATTTTGAACTTAAACAAAGAAGGTAGACATCTGCAAATGAGGTCCACCAGCTGCAGCATGTCAGCCTGTCCATTTTTAAGATACCTGTCCATTTCCTCTTCCTAGATTTAGCATTAATTTTTATCAAGTCTCCCCATATTGTCGGCTGTTCCCACTGTAGTAATCATTTAAGGAAACTTTGCTGTTTGGGTCTATACTCTGTCTAATTTAACGTTATCTGTCAAGACTATCAGTTGCTTTTACAAATAAACACCTGCAACAGATAGAAAAGCTCCTGGTTCATGCTTATTTAGTTAGTTTATATGGTAAAGAAACCTTCTAAAAATCCTATATGAAATCTGCACTTGGCTACAAAAGAATATCCCTAAAACAAAAGCAGCTCCACAAGCCACCCGAAAGTGGAGATCACTAGAGGCACAATGCACAGTACTTTTAAAATTTAACACCCTACAGAAATACTAACAACAAAATGAAGCTTCAATACCACTAGAAGATAGAGAGGTACTTAACTAGCACTGCTCAAAACATAGAGCTGGGATGCCATATCTCATTGCAGTTGCAGAATATGGTTTCACTTTCATTGTTTTCAAGGGCATACAGATGCAAAGAAATAAGTGAAATTTCACTCTAATTAATATTAGTCATCTTTTAAAGAAAATGTACTGAATTCTGTAAGGAAAATGCTATCCCCGCCAACAAGCCATGCACATGTATATCAAAATTTGACCCCAGATCTCTTTGGGAAGGTTTCCTATGCTGACTCTACTAATTGACATTACTATTATAAAAGCAAAAATGGTCCTTGTTAGAGCCCATTAGGAAATGGATACATAAGAAGAGAAAATATAATGCCACTATATAAATCCATAGTATGCCCACCCCTTGAATACTGCACGTAGTTCTGGCCATCCCATTGCAAAAGAGACATACTAGAATTTAAAAAGGTACAGAGAAGGGCAACAAAAATGATCAGGGGTATACAACTGCTTCCATACGAGGAGAGATTTAAAAAAGACTGGGACAGTTCAGTTTAGGGGAAAAAAAACAGGGGGGAGGGGTAATCTGATAGAGGTCTGGGGGGAAAAAAAAAATCATGAACGGATTAGAGAAAGTGAATAAGAAAGTGTTATTTACCACTTCACATAACACAAGAACCAGGGGTCACCCAATGAAATTAATAGGCAGCAGGTTTTAAACAAACATAAGGAAGTACTTCGCACAACCCACAGTCAACCTATAAACCTCATTGCCAGGGGATGTTGTGAAGGCCAAAAGAATAACTAGGTTATTCTATGGAGGATAGGTCCATCAATGACTATTAACCAAGATGGTAAGGGATGCAACCCCATGCTCCAATGTCCCTAAGCCTCTGACTGCCAGAAGTTGGGACTGGATGACTGGGGATGGATCACTCGATAATTGCCTCTCTCTTCATTCCCTCAAATATCTGGTAGTGGCGACTGTCGGAAGACAGGATACTGAGCTAGATAAGACCATTGGTCTGATCCAGTATGGACATTCTTATGTTCTTTTTTCCTTGTTAATGATCTGTGTCCTTATATTGGCACCCAACACCATAGTATATAAGCATCCAATATCTACAAAGGCTAGGACCTCTGTCTTTAATCTAGCACATGGGGACTTTCATTTGAGCCATGGCTTGAGTACCTACTGCATACAGCCATATTTTCCACAGAGTACTTCAGACCAGTTTCAACTTTTGGTTCATGATATATACAACAGTGAAAAAACAGAAGTTATCCTGTACCCTGCTATTTAAGAATAGTAATATGCATAGATTGTTTATAAACAATCCACAAAACTTTAAGTAAAATTTATTTTAATAAATGTCTTAATTTAAAAGAAAAACTGACAACCACCAAATCTCGATTACAACTTCCTTGCAGTATGTTGATTTGTTTGTTCTTGGTTCAGTGCTTGTAATACTCAATATCAAGTCATTTTCAAGACCTAATCAGTTTCCTTTTTATCATAGCCATTGTAGAGAAACAGTTTACATTTACGTAGATTCAAAAAACTTAGCATGTTCATTGCCTCACATTTCTCTGTCAGCAAACTCACTTACAGCATGCTGTGCACCCTGGAAGATATGGACACTGCCAGAGCTGGTTGAAATATTGGGGAGAAAAAAATTCATGCATGTTTTCTACCTTCCTCCTCAAAAACAAACCAACCAACCCAGAAAAATTACACATACTATCATACAAACCAACCCCAAGATCTGGAACATCTAAAAAGTTTCCAAAACCAGGTCTAGCCACTGGCTAAAACTAAGACAGGTGCACTACTCTCTTCCAGGCTGTACCAATACACGGAGAAACTGCTTTAGACTACCTGGTTAGTAGTAACCCAATAAAGCATGCTATAGTGATATATAAATAGTTGGATTACACTTAAATCCTTGTTTAAAGTAATTCTGTATCCATATAGAAGTATTTTTCCAAAAAGTTTGCCAGTTGAACACAATCATGCTGAAGATCTAATTGCGGTAGTTATTCACACTACTGGAACAAGCCATTACTTACCATCAATAAATTTATCATTAAGACATGTTCACAGCTCTGAAAAATTAACAAGCCAAATAAGACAAACAGTTATTATTAGGGCTGTAAAGCGATTTAAAAAATTAACTGCGATTAATCGTGTCAATCACGGTTAAACAATAAGAGAATACCATTTATTTAAATATTTTTGGATGTTTTCTACATTTTCAAATATATTGATTTCAATTACAAAGTGTACAGCACTCACTTTATATTTATTTTTATTACAAATATAAACACTGTAAAAAAGAAAAGAAATAGTATTTTTCTATTCACCTAACACAAGTACTGTAGTGGAATCTCTTTATCATGAAAGTTGAAGTTACAAATGTAGAATTATGTAAAAAACTAACAACCCTGCATTCAAAAATAAAACAATGTAAAACTTTAGAACCTACAAGTCCACTCAGTCCTACTTCTTGTTCAGCCAATTGCTAAGACAAACAAGTTTGTTTACATTTGCGGGAGATAATGCTGCCTGCTTCTTGTTTACAATGTCACCTGAAAGGGAGAACAGGCATTCACATGACACTGTTGTAGCCAGTGTCACAAGATATTTACGTGCCAGATGCAGTAAAGATTCATATGTCCCCTCATGCTTCAACCACCATTCCAGAGGACATGCATCCATGCTGATGATAGGTTCTGCTCGATAACGATCCAAAGCAGTACATGTCCATTTTCATCATCTGAGTCAGATGCCACCAGCAGAAGGTTGATTTTCTGTATTGGTGGTTCGCGTTTTAGAGTTTCTGCATCGGGGTGTTGCTCTTTTAAGACTTCTGAAAGCATGCTCCACACCTCCTCCCTCAGATTTTGGAAGGCACTTCAGATTTTTAAACCTTGGGTCAAGTGCTGTCACTATATCTTTAGAAATCTCACATTGTTAACTTCTTTGCGTTCTGTCAAATCTGCTGTGAAAGTGTTCTTAAAACAAACAACATGTGCTGGATCATCATCCAAGACTGCTATAACATGAAATATATGGTAGAATGCAGGTTAAAAATAAAAAAATAAAAAAGGAGCAGGAGACATGCAATTCTCCCCCCAAGGAGTTCAATCACAAATGTAATGCATTTTTTTTTTAAACGAGTATCAACAGCATAGAAGCATGTCCTCTGGAATGGTGGCCGAAGCATGAAGGGACATATGAATGTTTAGCATGTATGGCACGTAAATACCATGCAATGCCGGCTACAAAAGTGCCATGTTAACGCCTGTTCTCACAGTCAGGTGACATTGTAAATAAGAAGCGGGCAGCATTATCTCCTGTAAATGTAAACAAACTTGTTTGTCTGAGCGATTGGCTGAACAAGAAGTAGGACTGAGTGGACTTGTAGGCTCTAAAGTTTTACATTGTTTTGTTTTTGAGTGCAGTTCTGTAACAAAAATCTACATTTGTAAATTGCACTTTCACGATAGAGATTGCACTATAGTACTTGTATGAGCTGAATTAAAAAATACTCTTATTTTTAAAGTGCAAATATTTGTAATCAAATATGATAATATAAAGTGAGTACTGTACACTTTGTATTCTGTGTTGTAATTGAAATCAATATATTTGAAAATGTAGAAAAAACATTCACAAATATTTAATACATTTCAATTGGTATTCTATTGTTTAACAGTGTGATTAAAACTGCAATTAATCGCAATTATTTTTTTTGAGTTAATTGCGTGAGTTAACTGTGATTAATCGACACCCCTAGTTATTATATTACTTGCTCAGCACCAGTGTGCTTGGTACTGTACAAAAACAGAAAATGATACAATCCTTGCCTTGGCGTTTACAATTCAAAAGATTAAGTTCAATTGAGAGAGAGTATAGGGATCACTTATAAGAGATTGCGTGAAGAAATGGGTTTTAAGGAAAGAGGGAGCTACTAACAAATGGCAAAATAGTCTATCAGTCACGGGGGCAGGTGCAGAAGAGGGGAGGGGGGAAAAAAGGAATTAGGAAAAGAAAAATCCCCACAATAAGCAGGGAGCATGAGGGAAAATGAGAGCAAAGATGGAGGTAGACTTATGTGCAGTCTTAGAAGCATGAATATTAAATGTGACGCAACAAACTGAACAAAAAAAAAAAAAAAAAAAAAAAAGCAGAAACCAACATAGTCAAAGATACAATATGTTTTTGAGGAGCTGAATTTAGACCCAGATTTTGAAGGTATTTAAGCCTCAGTGCACTCAGCGTTGCAACGCCTACATCATTTAGGAGCCTAAATCTCGTTTTCAAAAGTGATCTAGGCACTTAGAGTCTTGGACTAGATCACTTTTGAAAATTAGATTTAGGCCCCTAAAATCACATAAGCATTGCAATACTGAGTGCACCAAGACCTAAATACCTTTAAAATCTGGGCCTTTGAGGATAAGGAGGACTTCAAATTGCTGAAGTGCACACAACAGCTCTATTCTGTACTCCAATAAAAACAGGGCATGTCTACACTTGCCATTTAAAGCGCAAAAAAGTCCCTTTTTCACACAAAAACCGCGAAAGCGTCTACACTTGCCAATGACTTTTTGCGGTGAAAGTTTCACCACAAACAGAAAACCACTTCCACGAGATGTGTACAGTTCTTACCGGTGATACTTTTGCGGTGATGTGCAAGTGAAGACACGTTCTTCCTGTTCACACGGCTTTTAGCCTCCCGAGGATATCCCACAGTGCCTAAGGTGACCACTGTGGCGAGCAGCTCTGCTGCTCTGATGCCAGGTAAACAGATGTCCGACCCTCCCCCTGTAAAGCCCCGGGGAACTTTGAAACTCCTCTTCCTGTTTTCTTGGCAAGTGCTCACTTATCGAAGCAAACGATCCCCTGCTTAGAGCAGTGCTGAGCTACTGGAACTGATCAGTGTTTGGGGAGAGGAGGCTGTGCAGGGACCCAGGATGCCCCACGATCACCCGCCTTTCCCACAAGACCTATCCTCAAAATGGAGAGAGCTGCACTGTGGGATAGTTGCCCTCAGTGCATTGCTCTCATCGGCGATGGAAGTGCTGCAAATGTGAACACGATCTGATGCCTGTGGAAGTAAGTGAGAACACAAACCGGCACTTTTCTTTTACTGGTTCCCTATCACTGGTGAAACTGACAGCACAAAAACTCTGCAAGTGTAGCCATAGCCTCAGTCAATAACAGGTAAGGTGAACAATCATTTCTGCACAACCAACATTCATCAAGTGATTAAATCTACTTCACTCCTTTGGTATAATGTCAAATTCATTATGGAAGAGCTAGGCTCTTCAGACCCTACCCTGAAAACAAACATCTCAAATTTTTTGTAGCTGGAGGACAGTTTGCTAGCCTTGACAACTTCCTTCTAGCAACATGACAGCGCAACTTGTGATCACCCACATGGATCAAAAATTATTTTCCAAAATCCATTTTCTACCGGCCCTTGTAGGTTTCTCCTCGCTTATACTGATCATAGGTACATTTTGCTGCAAAGATCATATAGGAAGTAATTTCTTTAGTTTTTTCAAAGGCAGAAAAGAACCATGACTTTGAGTGTCACTTGGCTGCAGGTAAAGAACATTATTGCTTCTGGGAGTGGAAATTAGAGCAATTTATAAAATGCCGAGCAGCATTTACTGTCTTTACAAAGTGGAAATGTTGACCTCTATACAAATGTCTAATTTGGGAAGTTCACTATTTTATGGATCTGGATTTACTGATCAGATGTAATGATCAAAATGATGGTTGCTTTAGTCAGTCTTAACAACAAACTCTACAGATTGCTTAATTTAACACTTACCTAAACTTGTAGGTTTAATGAGAACATCAAGCACATCATAAAATGGGAGGCTTTTTAGCTGAACATCAGGATGGACAGGTGGAATTGGAGGTGATGGTTGCTGCATCTCAAAGTGAGGCTTAGTGTCTTGAAGCAGCACAGAACCAACAGGCGACGAAGGGGATTGAGGGGTGACTGAAGTAGAAGGTAGTGGGTGGATTCCAGCAACAGCCAAGTCAGGTTCCACAGGAGAGGAGCTACTATCCAAATTGAAAACTGAAGGTTTTATAGGTGACAAGTCAGACAGACTTTCAATAGTCCTTGGGTACCGACGCCTATAAAGCTCTCGGACTTTAATTTGAACTGCTGGGCTGCAGCCACTCTTCAATAAATGCAGTGCCCTCATCAGGAGGTCATGTTTGCGCCCACTTTTATTACGTCCAGCAAAGCCCAACAACACTTGTAGTTCAGAAACTCGAAAACTTGATACCATATTCTAAAGGGAGAAAAAAGTTAGGGTTAGCACAGTACTCCCAATATGTATAGCATATAAAATTCATTTCTGAAAGTACATAGATTATTATAGCTCAGGTTTAATATTTATTCTTTAAAAACTGGTAGTGCCTCTCCCTAAGTATAGCTTTGCCCCTTGCACATCTCCAAAATTTGAGTATCATCTTGCCTATTCAACTAGACCAGTGTTTCCTAAAAAGTGGGATCACTTCCTCAGGTAGGATCAAAAGGAGGTGCAGTTGGTTTCATTCTCCTGAAGAAGGGCTCAGCTTTCCAGAGTTAGGGAAACCGTGAACTAGATAGATAACTAATTTTGCAAAATTTCATATGAATTATGAATTGTTACCATTCAACTTTACTTTGAAAAAAATCAGTAAAATAAAATTTTAAAAAGGATTAGCGCTCATTTAAAAGGTACTTTTGATGACTTTTTTTTTTTTTTTTTTTAAATACCCATCATAGTGCACCTAGGTTCCAAAAAATAGTTATTACATGGCATTTTATAATTAACTCTAACTTTTGGAACTGTCTGATTTTATGCTTGAGAAAATTAAAAGGATACTGTCAACTTAAAACTTCACACCTACCTGACCTTTTCCCCCTATTATCACAAGTAACACCTAAAAAAATAAAATCTTTCTTCAGCTTGTTTACTTTGTGAATTTGAGAGTCCTCTGTGTTTAGACTGTTTACTATTTCTCCTACATATTCTGCTAGTCGGTCAGTTTCCCTGTTTGTGTGGGACTATTCCACAGAGAAGATAATTTTTGAAGAGAGAGGGAAACATGACTGGAAAACCACAAGATTGGCGGGGGAGGGGAGGAATAAATCAGAGGCAGGTTAGTACATGAAGCTACTTGAGATCTAGTCAGTTTAACAAAATTATTGCAAGTTGAGTGTTCCTTGAAGAGACTCACTCAAAACAACAGGGGGACCAGTTGCTGAGCTGGTGTTAAAACTCCAGTGGAACACCAGTTATTCAATCTAATTGGGACTAGGGCCAGATCGGATAACCAAAAAACCAGATAAACCAGAGAATGGTTTCTCAAGCCCCGGCCACTGTCTGCCCCGGGCAGCTGGTGCTTTGATAAATATGGAGAGCCGGATAATGGAGGCTCGGTTAAATGGGGTTCTACTGTAGTTTATTCCTGGTTCCCAGACAATGTTCTGTAAAGCATGCCCCTCTATCTTACTATGACAACAACTAAGAGCCTCATTTTCAAAGGTGTGGCGCACACACACTTCCCATTGACTTCAGCTGGAATTGAGGGAGAAAGATGAAGGGAAAACAGGAAAACCAGACCATAAGCTTCTATTATTTCTTCCCTATTACCATTAAATACTCAACCTCAATTTTATCCTTTAATTACTAATCTTGAATAACTACAATCTAAATGTTTGAAGTGGGGTGTGTTTTTCCTAGACTATTAGCAGTTGACAGGAATTGTGATTGGAAAGGTAGTTTCTCATAAGTGTGCGATTATGTCTTGGACAGTCTTGATATATCTTTTTAATGGGAATTCCCATTAATACACCTCTACCCCGATATAACGTGACCCGATATAACACGAATTCGGATATAACGCGGTAAAGCAGTGCTC